>CM053504.1:67159746-67382686 GCA_028627145.1 Eidolon dupreanum | reverse complement strand
TTTCCTTGGAGAAACTATTTCTCTGTAAGATCAATTGCGTGATTATGATGGGATATTCAATTCCGTAGCCTCTGCATCCAGTCCGCCCTATGATCCAAGCCCAACCATTCATAGTGCCCCATCCAGCCGATCTGGCTGGACTTTTCAGTGTGCTTTTTTGGAAATTTCAAAAATGTAAAACTGGAAGATCAGAGGCCTTACCTTGGCAGTCAAGGAGTTGAAAGGAAGTGAAGGTTGAACTGTTGTCAGTCCTGGACTCCACTGCCTAAGAAATGCTTTCTTATAGTAAGAAGTAGTTAAACTAGGTAGAAATGAGCCAGGCAGAGAGATGGATGAGGGGGTGGATCAGAGAGGTTAAGAGAGTGAACATGAGAAAGGTGGGACATGATAATATCATCCGAGTTGGTTTAAGCTAGTTTCAGTAATGTTTTTATTAGTTATAACTGAGTGATAAAGCTGTTGAGGTATTTATCAATGAGATAATTAAATGACAGTCTTACAGGCAGGATAGAAGCAAAGGCACTGATGTAAAAACAAAACAAAACAAAATGAGTGTAGTCAGGAAATAGAATCAAGATCAAGATCACAGTACCTAAGGGGTAGTTCGACTACTCTAATCTCCTAATTGTAATTATTATCTTCCACATTTGCATCTTCTACCTGTGTCTCACTGGCACTTGGAACAGTGCCTTGATTATTTGAGGAACTTAGTATATGCCTGCTAAATGGATATATTCTGGAAATAAATAATGAAATAATTAATTAAAGGTCGGTTTTGTAAGACCACTTTCAGATTCTGGTTTCTGGGAACTAGGATGGAAGGATTAACAGCAACAACAAAAACTTCAAAGCTTTAGAGTTAAATAGATATAGATTTATAAACTGCTCTGTGATTCACTAGTTTTATGACACTTGATGCTTTCTTTGTTTGTTTTATAAAGTGACCACAATGAAATCCAGACTCGAAGGGTAATGTGCGTAATATGAGATAATCTATATAAAATGCTTCTAAAAATGTCTGGCTCACAATAAATATTCAAAAAAAGTCTTTTGAAATTCTAAAATTGAGGGATGATCTTCCCAATCCATTGGGCAAGAGAGGAATCCTCTTTATCAGATCGTTGTCGGATGATCACTATGTCTCTGCTTACATATATTTAGTATCAGGTAGACCCCAGCTTCTTGTTCCATGTTTGGACCACTTGAGGTACTTTGTTCTATGTTCTTCTATGACTTTTGGTCCTTTTAACTTTTTCCCATCATTTGTACTTCAACTGTGAAGCCATACAGCTATCAGTTGTGACGATTGTTGTAGACGTTTAAACTGGAGAGAAACAGTTAGACATGGGTTTTAGTACTATCAGTTCTTCTCCTGGATATTGTTAAATAGATGAAGGAACAAACATTGTTGAGAATAGTTCTACAGTTACTTTTTTCCTAATTCAAAAGATTAACAATATGTATAAATATTTTATTTTAATTTAGATGCAAAGCATAATAGGTCTTTGAAATTAGATTTTGTCGTAAAGGACAAGGGAAAAATACCATAAATTTTTATTTAGTTCAGTCAGTCCTCTACAAGTTAGTGTGATTTTTTGAAGTTTTATTTTTTCATAATTTGGATTTATAGATTGGATTAAGCAAATTTTATAAGAAGAAAATTCAAAGCTTTTGCAATGACCTGCAAAGTCCTGCATGATTTGTTAACTCTCCTCCCTCTCCGACATCCTCTCTCACCACACTCTTCCTTGCTCACCTCATGCCAGCCCCAATGGCCTCCTGATGCTTCTCTTTTCTTAAATCTGAGCTTTTCACTTAGGCCTCTTCTGACAACCATTTTAACGTGCAACCTGTAGCCCTTTCTCCTTTTTCCTTTTCATATTTTTCCTTTTGGTTTCTGTTGAATGATTTAGCTCTACTTGCTATACAGATGCTCTAATATGTTTACTATTTAACAGTCTGTTTAGCTTTGCTAGAATATCAACTCTTTAAGGCTAGAGTTCATTACCTTTTTTGTTCAGTGATGTATTCCAAGAATCTGGAATAGTGCTTGCTTATAACTGCTCTTAAGAAGTGCTTGTTAAGTAAATGAAATAAAAAAGGAGGAAGAAAGAAAAAAAAAAAAAAACTTTCCCCTGGGAGCAGTTCATGCTCCTATGATAAGGGATGAATAATGCCCATGCTGAGAGGCTATTGATGGGGTTCATAACAGGCCTCCTGAAGATATGCCACTTTGGCATGTGGATGATTTTAAGCCAAAGACAATTGAGACCCTTCAGGCTCATGGAAAACTCCTGCCCCTCTTTTAATTACCTAGAAGAATCTAACTGGGAATCTTCCCCTTAACAAAAATTATTACCAAAAAACTTTTTCCTCCTAACTTTATTGAAATATAATAGACAATTAGTTGCTCATATTTACAATGTACAATTCAATGAGTATTTTTTCAATTATAGTTGGCATATAATAATATATTAGTTTAAGTTGTACAGCATAGTGGTTAGAGCACAAGTAATCACCCCACTGAATCTAGTACCCTTCTTCCCCTTTACATATTTATTACATTATTGTCTATTTTCCTCATGTTATACTTTATATCTCCATGACTATTTTGTAACTACTCATTTATATTTCTTAATCCCTATACCCTTTTTCACCATCCTCCCAACCCTCTGTCCTGTCTAGTAGCTCTCAAAATATTCTCTGCATCTATCGGTTTGTTTCCATTTTTGTTGTTACTGTTGTTTATTTTGTTCTTTAAATTCTTAATATACATGAAATCACATGGTATTTGTCTTTATCTGGCCTACTTTATTTATCACAATACCCTTTAGTTCTAACATGCAATATATTTTTCCAACTCCTTCCTTTTAGTCTGTGTGTGTCTTTTAATCTGAAGTGAGTCTCTTGTAGGCAGCATATGTAGGGGTTTTGTTTTCTTATTCATTCAGCCATCTTATCCTTTGGTTTATTACCTATCTATATGGTAGGACAAACTTCTAATTTATGAGCATCTGCTCTTATCATTCTTTAAATGACCCAACTTTCCTCTAAAACTTCAGGGCTCGTACCTCATTTCTTAGCTCAGGTTGCCATATATACCTTTTTTTTTAAGTTTCTGTCTCTGAGCTTCTCAAGTATTTGGGGTCTCTGATTCCATAATATATATGGGATTCCAATATGTATGTATGTAATTAAATTTTTCCATTTCTCCTGTTAATCTGTCTCCTGTTAATTTAATTATTAGACCAGTTGAAAGAACCTATAAAGGCAGAGAAAAAATATTTCTTCCTCACACCACGGACCCTCAAAAAGGAAAGAACAGAATGGGATATCTCAGAAAATATGCCCAGAAGACTTGAACAGTGAGAAAATTAGGTTCAGATTTGGTGGTCAGCAGAAAAGAAAGCCTGGTTTTCCTCATGGAAGTGTCAATACATGCCTCCACTTTCAAACCCAATCACCCTGAAAACCACTAAACACAAAAATCGGCTCTTGTATCTCATTTGCTGCCTCATTTAGACCAGCTCCATGTCTCAGTTGTTGTCCTTAGAGGCCTTTCATGAAATTGACTTAAAGACATTTATTGCAAACACTAAGAATTTTATACTTGATACTCTGTATTCTAGACTGCTCCACTTGCTTGTTCAAAATTTTATACTTATATATAACATTCACTTTGTCTCATGTGTGCTACTTAGGTCCTACTAATGAGATTTTCACCTAAAAGTTGCTGAAAACTAGATTTTATGCTTTCATTCACTAGAGCTTCTAACATATTGTAGAAAGAATAGGAACTGCTTCAAGTATAGAACTGGCTAATTAAAAATTATCAGTATTTCACAAAAGGATTATTCATTTATTTTATTTATTTTGTAATGTATCACAAAGTGTTTTATTTAGAAGATCACCTAATATAGGGAACTTTGTCAGAAATACATATTTTCAGGCACAAGTAGGCAAAAAATTCCATGACCATTTCACAAAGAGAACAGCACTCTATATTTTGTCCTGCAATATATAGTCATATGGTATTGGTGGGGGTCCCCACACTGTACACAAAAACAGCCTTCTCATTCTCTGGCATCAGTCAATCTCTGATGGACAGCAAGGCCAATCTCTCTCAGTTGTTCCTTCTGTGTTCTCTATTGTTATGTCCTTTGAACTAAAAGAAAGAAATAACTGAGCTCTTTACAAGTACTGCACCTCGTGTTTATTACTCAGTGCATTTAAGGAGACAACTGCAGCAGTCCAATTACTTGAACTGTGCTTGGCCAGAAACTATTTTAGAAGACACTCTGTTACTCTTTTCAGTTTTACCCTTAGCCAACTTCCAAGCCTCAAACCATCTACTGGAAAAAAAATTGCTGGGCACCTTAATAAGAACATCAGTGCAGTAGGTGAATACACCACTTACTATTTCTCATGGCTAATTATCCAGAAATCTATAGTACTGTCATGCATATTGGCTTCAAAAGGTATTTGCTCTTTCAGACTTCCCAATTCAAAAGCTGACTATGTATTAGCGTACCCTTGTTCTCTGCCACTTCTTTTCTCAGGTTGTATATCTTCTTCTTTTTAAATTTTATTTCTTTTTTTTTTTTTTTAAATATATTATGCCTTTTTACCACTTGGTCTTCATTTTTTTTTCAAAGTGTGTGTGTGTGTGTGTGTGTGTGTGTGTGTGTGTGTGTGATTGTGTCTGTCTGGATTCTGCAGTAACTGAGCAATTTAAGTTTAATAGAATTTCAAACTTGCCTTTGGAGATAGGAGCAGTTTTCCTGGGCAAAGAGGAAGAAATATAACTTTAATGAAGCAGAGAGATAGTGCTAGTGAGAAATAAGATGCTTCAATTTACAAGTTTTTTAATATATATGTCCAAAATCTGTCCCAAAAATTATTTTCATAAATGCTACATACCTCATCATTGACAAAACAAAAGCAAAACACAGCAAATTTTTCCAAAATAACAAACAAAGTGATTGGAATATATCTCAGGTTGCTTTATTTTACTCATACAAAGCATTAATATGGATCTTCAACAGAGGGAAATGGGCTGATGTTAATCCATTTTTACAGTATTTTTTATAGGATTTCAAACAATTTAGTAGCTGTTGAAAGAAACCAGTGTTTTGATGAAATAACAAAGATGAGATTGTTGTGGAGAGGAGAAAGAGAAGAGATGCAAGGATCAATGAAAAATTACAAAAGCTTCAAAAAAAGTGACTCGCAGTGTTTAGAATATTATAATGATGTTTAATGCCATATACAGCATCTATTTAGTGAAAATCTGTTGGATAAATGGATGTACAGAAGGAAAGAAGGAAGGAAGGAAGGAAGGAAGGAAGGAAGGAAGGAAGGAAGGAAGGAAGGAAGGAAGGAAGGAAGGAAGGAAGGAAAGACAGAAAGGGAAAGGAGGAAGGAAATAAAAACAAGGAAGGGAAGGATCTTGTTTTCATTTCCTGTGAGGTGTTTTAATATGTGAAGTGAAGTAGTATTGCTTCTGGGAGAGAAACCTTCAAGAATAGTTTGTCAGAGAATCTTGAAACTTCAGCCTTCTGTAATCCTCCAGAATTCTTTACCATGTCTCAAATACCTCAGAATCTGACCCACTAGTTATAAAATTGGGCCCCGAGCATAGAGACTAAGCAAAAGGTCAAAGGCGAGGGGCATTATGTAACAGAAGGATCTGGAATAAGATCTGTATACATATGTCTTTCCCATGGGACGACCCCATGGTTCTATGGGCAGGAAACTGTGCACTGGAAGAACACTGACTTTGCGGTTCACTAAGTTTTAATATAAAATCTGTTAGAGACATAATTCTACCTCCTTGGCCTCAAATTTCCATGGACATCTGTGAGAACAATTTTTCTCTCCTTTTTCCTACCTGTTACTCAATGTTCTCCAAAAAATGTGTCACTCACCTGTCTGGTGAAAACAAGATCCATCTGCGGGCACTCATCTCAGAGAGTCCTCTGCTACTTTTAGGTCCATTTGCTCTCAGTGGGTGTTTTCTGGTCTGCTCTCAAGTATGAGGTAGGGAGAATGGTCATCCATTGTGCCAGTGACTGGGTGAGGCAAATTAACATCTCACTAGCAGAATCCATTATGACTGCACATTCAAGCCATGCTCTCCAATCTCATTTTTATGGTCTCCATTGTAATTTACTGTGAAGGCCTTGGGTAAATCACTCATTTCTTCTGAAGAAAAAAAAAGGGAGAGGAGTGAGTGTTTTCAACTATAAAAATATTGTGAAGAAAAAAATAAGACAATGGTTATAAAATGCCTAATTCAGTGCCTAATGCCTCATACATCATTTATAAGTGGCAGCCGAACCTTCTTTGTAGTTCTAACCATGACTCTTTTGTAGTAAGTATCCAATAAAGATGTGTTAATTCACTATTCTCAAGTATGGTGCCCAAGATTAAATCAGGTAGAAGAGCAAGATTTTAAAAAGTGTCCTTCTAATCTTAATTACTTTTTTATACAACTTATTTCCTACTAACCCCATAAACCTAAAGCGATATAGAAAAAACAAAGTGTTAATTTAGGCACTTTTTGGTGACGTTGATTAATGCAGAAAGATATTACTCACTAATTGCAGACAGAACCCCCTCATTTGAACTCAATAACAATTTTAATTAAAATTCTTAGTCTCCCAAAGCATGGCTTTCTTAACCTGGTTTAATTATTTTGTAGGTCTTGCCTATGACCCTGCATTAATTTGCATGGTGCTAAACATGTTTCTTTATTTGTCTGGCTATGTGCTTTCATGGGAGAATTTCACATTTTAGCTAAAATCAACATTAACCAAAGGTGCCTGATGATTAATTAGGCTTAAAGATGTGTCACAGATGCACTTAAAATGCAAATAAATGGTGGACTTTAGTGGTGAATATTTAATAATAATGTAGAAGATTTCAGCTTGTTCATAATTTTTATTAAATGTGATTTTGTTAACTATATATCATTAAACTGTACAATATCAGAAAGTAGTCTTCTTTTAAGGATTTTGCAACCTGTGTTATTTCAAGATGGTGTACAAATCAATAATCAGGTCTATATCAAAGTTTAAAATGAGCACACCTCATTTTAAAATTTAAAATGAGTTGCAAACATATAAGCAACTTTGCTTTTGGAATTTATCCTACAGATATATAATACATTCAAGAAAGTTTGACTCAGAATTATTTGTAAAAAAGAAAACCTAAAATTACATAAATGTTTATCAGCAATGTGCATCTCTACAACAAGGCAAACATGTAAGTACATTCGTGAAATCATTTTCTGCAGCATTGCAGATGGGTTGCAGAGCTGAGAAAAGAGATGATGCCTGCTATGAGTTGTAATCTATTTACCCACAAATGTAGGACTTAAGGAAAATTAAGTAATAGCAAGGGAATGGAGAAGGCACAGCTTGTCTTAGTGAGGTGTGCCCTTTGCTCTGGGTTCTCTACATGAAAAGCCATTCTGACAATGATCAAGAAGCTAAATTCTTGCTTTGCCACTGACTTTGTATACCTCACTTTCTATAATCATTCTAGAAAAATTTAGACTAATAATCTATCCCTTCTGTTTAGAATAATGTTTACAACATTGAGCCCCACTGGTATTGACCTGAAGTCAGTACCACCAAGACCACCTCCCATTGTTAGGCAATTAGCTAGACATGAGTGACCAGAGCAATGGCTCAGCTCTGAAACCACAGGAATTACAAGAATATGGTCCAACTCAAAGGCCACCCCTAGGGCCTCCCAGAAAAACCTATTTTTCAATTAACAATACCCCTATGTTCGGAAGAACAAGGAAATAAAAAGCCACAACAGAGCAACTAGTTTAGGCCAGCTACAAACGCTTGAGCAGTAAGGACTACTCTGACCTTTTCACCTCAGCCTCATTATACCACATTATAATATCATGCATATGCCCAGAAGTTAATGAATCTAAGTATAGCAGACTGAATTCTGGGTAAGTATATGCTTAATAGACAAAAATTTATAACAGCCAACTGTCAATCAAATGACCTTATATACCAATCAGCTGGAACTACCTGTATAACCACCCATCACGACCCAGATATAATACAGACTTCTCCATCTCTACGAGGCCATAGCCTTCTCTGGTGTAGCCCATTTCTCTCTTGAAACATACTTCAATACGTCTTGCATTTTCTAGATCTCACTGATCTGTAATTCCTTACTATGTCAGCGGAAAGAACTGAGGCCCCTCAGCACCAGTGGGGCAGTGACAGATGTAGATTACCTCAATGGTATCACCATCAAAGAACAAAAATAGAATTATTGGTTCCCCAACTGTCCTTATCCAATCTTTTTGCTTCTAGCTCTTTTGGGTACCAGAAAGCCTGTCTCTCCTAAAATTATTTTTTAAAGAAAAGAAGAAAAAAAGACATAAGTAAATAATAAAATGGTATTTATTGTATAAACTCATTATCTTCATTGCAAAGAAAGCAGAAGAAGATCCATGAAAGTACTAGAGAAGTTAGACTTCTGGATGGTGAGTTCATATCAAGTTGTGTTTTCTTTCTTTAGATTTTTTTTATATATATTCCAAGTGTTTTTTTTTTTATTACACATGAATACCTTATTATTGAAATCGTGAATTAAAGTTAACACACTTGATCAAAATCAATCCAGTCCATCACAAGTGTCCATGTGGTTGAGTCAAAAATATTAAAATCACTGCTTCTTGTGAAAACAGTAAAAAAGATCATTCATCCATAAAATAGTGCAATTGACCTAAATCAGTGTAGTGAATAGTATAATTTGCCTAACTCAACACTATTCCCAGTTCTTTTCTCCTTTACTTGTCTTTGCTAGAGTGTTAGGTATTTGCTTTCCTGGCCTCCTCTTAATTAAATAGTGGCTTCGTGACACGGTGCCGACCAATGCAGCCTAAGTGAAACTCTGCCGGGGAACATCTTGGAGAAACTTTAGCTTCCCTGAAAAAAGCAAGTAGACTCCATTACCTCCTCTTTGCCTTCCTCTTTCTTGCCTTGAATGAGAACTCTATGTCTGGATTTGGTAGTCATTTTGTGATAGTTTATAAATCAAAGTGTTGAAGCAAAAAATCATTAGGATGAGGGAGTGGGAAAGTTACTTGTACCTGGATCCATAATGACATTTCTAATCTATGGGACCAATGTCAGTAGCCAACTACTTTCAGACTCCTTGGGTGAGATAAAAATGCTTTTCAGATCGAGCTTTTCTCAGTTATTCTATTGCTTGCAACCAAATGTATTCTTCAATCACTGTTTATCAAATTGAACTACTCAGAAGAATCATAGGATTGTTCAAAATACAGTTTTCTAGGTCTCTAGAAATTCTATTATAGTAAGTTTGGGATGAGAGTCAGCATCTGTGTTTTTAACAAATATTTCAGATGATCCTTAGGTCAATGTTTCTCAAACATATATGATAAAATATATTTTGTAAACAAAACGTTGTCAATTATCTAGAAACTTGGCTTTCTTCTTCACTTGGTGTTTGTCAGTGAGCCCTAAGGTAAACCGGTAAAAATATGGAGCTGAAAATTTTTCACAGGTGTTTCTAATTACCTTCCCTCCTCTGATGCTGGGTCCCTGCTACCTTGACTTGCTCTCTCCTACCACCATCCATCACTTTTCCCATTTTTTTCCCCTGCAGTCTTTCCTATTGCCTGCTGGAATTCTCACTTTCCCTGGAATATTCATGTCTCATGTGTCACTTTCTCACTTTACAACTCCCCTTCAATCCTTCTGTTCCTCTTTATTCTATGATTGACTCTCCCTGAGAAGACATTTGCTATTCCCTATTATGAAGAATTCCCTATAAAAATAAATTATATTGTGCTGTGTTTAGGAGATAAACTTGATGGGGTAAACAGCTGTACACAGCAGCTCTGTGCAAACAAGTTTAAAGTGAAATCCAACCAGCTGCTCAGCATGAACCCTCTGAGAGCTGAGATCAGCTGTTGTACTAACCAACAGTTGCCCTACAGAATGCCAGGCTTGCTGGGAGAGAAATGAAAAACAACAGTATCACCAGGTAATCTAAGCAGGGGTAGCGAATGAAATGCGTACTGTCCAAACAAGGATGCTATGATGGTATTTTTTTTTCTTTCCTCACATTGGCATATTTTATCAAGAGCGAACCAAACTGATTTTAGAAACAATTTTGTTTTAAGTAGAACTATTTTCTTTAAAGTAATATTATGTATTACTGTACCACACTCTATTCCTAGATTTGTGTAACTGGATATTGGCTTGAAGTTTTAGGCATTAACATTAGCCTGTTAAATTTTACCTCATTTTATTCAGCACATATATTTAGATTTCTATAAATTCCAATTCTGCCATCTGGCATACTTTTTACTCTCCCATCTTCAAGCCACCAAAAAATTGCAAAATCATTGTTTTCTATCAATTTCTCTATTAAATTCCAAGCCTTCTATTAAACTAGGTTATCATTATAAAGGCACGTATTCAAAAAGTTTTCCAGTCCTTATTCCACCCCATGCACCTCACTTCTCAAGTTGCTTTGCAAAAATATAATTTAATTACATCTCTTGCTTTCATTGGTAAATGGATAGCTATATGTTGAACACACATGTTTTGGGTAAGATAAGACAAGACAAAAACATTGCTTATGTTGCACAAGGTCTTCATATAAAGTTTGCTCTTTCCTAATGGTTGAGCAAAAGGAAAAGCTGAGGAAAAGAAAATCTTTTTTTATTTTTTAATCACAAAATGAAAGCTGTATACCCCATGAAATTTCACCCTTTGACTTGTTGCTAGAAGGCTCAGAATAAAAGTTTGCAGTAATAACCTATAGTTTTATTTTCATGGATATTTTGATAGTATTTTCTTTGATATCACCCTTTATTATTTTGCTTTTCCTTTTTATGATATTAGTTATTTCTCATATTTTAAACCAGATAAATCTAACAATAAACTGAATTAGTTGGAATAATGGTATAGTTGTTAAATGAAAAAGAATTAAGAACTATCTCACCTCTGTTTCTATAAATATTCTGGTAGGTTAATTTTAGTCCATTAGCATTCTTTAGGAATCCATTGTCAGCTGGTTACTTATTCATGTGTATCAAGCAAAATGTAGTCCATAATTTTTATTTTGTTGAATATAATATCTATATTCAAATGTGCATTTTTCATTCACACTATCTCTTCAAATATCTCCAAGCCAATTTTCTTCCTAACTTTGCTAAGATATACTTGTCAACATCACAAATGGCCATATGATTAAGTCCAATAGTTACTTCTCAGTTCACACACATCCTACTTAACTTCTCTTTGAACACACAAGCTCTTTATTTTCTTAGGTAGTGTGCAAAGTTGATTTCCTTTGCCTAGATTGGCATTTCTTCCCCAGCTTCACCTAAACTAGTTCTTACTGTAATTTAAATCTCAGCTCATTATACTCTAACTATATCTATTGGCTTTGCTCATCAAAAAACATCGATATATGATATTTTTCTTGGTGCTTCATGTATTCCTGTCCTTGTTTTTGAAATGAAATTATACATTTCATGGCTCTAGAAGCTTGCCTTTGTTACTTGCTTCTGTTTTCTCAGCACCCCAAACAGTATCTGGCAGACAGTAGGTGCTCAGTAAATATATGCTGAATGAATTAGTAAACCTGAATTTTGGCTTTACCAAAAAATTCGAGTGAACCTTATACAAACTATATAGGATTTACACATTGCTTGCTTTTTCTATATACTCAAAAACAAAAAACAAGAATTTCCAGTTATCTAGTTATGATGATAAATATGCATTCAATTTAGTTAAAAATGATGTAGGTACTTTCAGCATCAGTACGGAGACTGGTTTATATATTTGAATAACATTTATAGCTTTCAGAATTATTTATCATACATCAACTCATTTGGATCTAACATTAGTAGGATAAAATAGCCAGAGTGATATGATCTTGATTTTTCAGATAAAAAAAAACAACAAACAAAATAAACAATGATTGGAATAGCTAAATTATTTGTCAAGCATATCTCATTGTTCAGACCTGCCTTTTGTATTTTTGCTCAGTAATGCCAGGAAAATCCAGAAATCTTCATCTTAAATGTGGTCATGTTATTAAAGGAGCTATGTGACTTGGGCAAGTCAATATTATACACTGAAATTTAATTGTATTTTTATAATATCAAAACTAAAAGGCCATTCTCACCAAATTTTTGAAGATTGTGAGTTCATTTTTCATGAGAATTAATGTGAAATTTCTTTGACAAGTAATTAAAAGCTGTAGAATTACATAACTTTGGAGATAGAAGAAATCTTACAAATCAATATAAGAAGCCCCTTAATTTTTATAAAAGGTAACTGAGGTTTAAGATGGTTAAATGAGTTACTAAGAGATACTGATTTACTCTGGAGAGGTGGTAGGAAGAGGTGGAACTGTATCCTAGATCCTAATTCTTGGGACTAGGCTCTTCCATATTACTTTAATCTTTTTTTTTTAAACAGAGGTCTAATGTTTTTATATGATAGACATATTCCTTTTATGTCAAGAGTATATATTATTGTTCTAAGTAACATTTTGATAAAATACAATAAATGACATTATGCGAAAATCATGAATTCCAAATAGATTATCACAATATGCATAGTCTAGTTGATATTTGCTCTGCAGAACAAGTTTAATATTCAACAAATTAATAACTTCTAATCATTTCTATATAGTTGGATGGAATTTAGCATAGGACTTTGCCTCCTATGCTAAAGAATCAAAATTCTTAAAAGATGCCATAATACATGTAACAGAAGAAAAGAAAAGCAAAGAATTTTGTTTGAAATGTCATATACTGAGGGATAAATATCCTCTAGGTGGGTTAGAGCTAAAACCCAAATCAGCAATTGACCTGAAAGGTGTGGCCTCTACCATGTCCCAGACAAGAAGCCCTTTCTTGTCTTAGTATTCAGCCCCAAAGTCCAACTCCAAAAACGTAAATTCCAAACCTTCATTTTTCATCAATTTTTCTTCTCTTCCAGACCATGTGGGCTTATTTCTTTTTGTGGATTTGTTAAAACAAAAAGCAGCAATCATTCACATTTACTTATTAGGGGACTTATTATTTATTATTCTCAACAAAAATGATAATTTTTATAATAGATATGTGCCAGCAGAGAGGGGATGAGCTTGTGGTGGCTGTATACTACTTTTACTATTTTTTTTTCATGCCATTTACTGAGAGCCACCAATAGTTCCAGTGTTTGATCTTTGGAATGTATCAAGAAAGAATTCAGGCTGCTGTTTTGATGGGGTGATGGCCCCCCGAATCACAACATCTGAGTCTCACTCACAGTGAGCCTTGACCATTTATTCAGTGACCAGTACAAATGTGTGATGCAGGTGATTATTTAATATATAGAGAGCAAAGGGAGGTGGGCATTGATGAGGTCAACCGTGAACTGTAGAAAATCTCACTCCTGAGACTGTCATCAGAAGGCTTGGGTTGAAAACAGTTAAATGAACAAAAATAAAGGGATTTCAAGAAGAATAAAACTCTATTTTTCTACTTTGAAGTTATTTCCTTGGTGTCTTTTTTTGATGATTTTCTTGATTACAAGGACAGGATACATGTTCCATCTTAGGCTTTTGGAAGGGTGATATCCAAAATGTTTATGTATGAATGCATTTAATAAATTCTACGTGAAAAATTGTATCCACTGACTTTCATGGGGCCCAAGAACCCCCAGGTATTAACATTTATAACTATGAAAGACTTGAGAGATAAGAATAATTCACTGGATGCCAAGTTGTCCTTGACAGAAAAAACACGAATGAAAATAAAAACTCAAACCTACAAGTGATGAAGGCCTAGTGGACCAGACTTAGCAACAGGTCTTGGGTCTAGGATGAAGAGTGGTTTCCAATAAAACTTAGAACCCTTTCTGACTCAGACACTAGTCACCTAAATATTCCAAGAAAGAAAAATCTGAGAGGTAGTGACTCAATAAAGGTGAAGCTTGTAACAAAGCAGTATGTGAGAAAGGCAATTGTTTTCCTATCAGAGAGGAAGAGGGGTGAGTAACAGAGGTTGTAGTGGTAGTTTAGAGAATGGTATTGGAGAGAATTAATGGCCCAAAAGATTCTGGATGCTAAGAAGAACTCAGCATTACGATGTTGGCAGCTTCTGAGGAGCAGTTGACATGGGAAAACATTTTTGACAAGGAGGCAAAAAAAAAAAAAAAAAAGATTACCTTGAAGTAAGGATAATATTAGCAGAGAAAACTGATATGTATGGTCATGTTGGATGATTGGACCTGGTCTCACCACGTGGGCACTTCTGTCAAAGAATCAGTGGTTTATGCACTGCTAAGGTTACCTCAAAGCCATAGCAGTCCAGAGAGGGAACAAAGGCAGCCACGGCACAAGTGTAACACAACCAAGGCAGTGAGATAACCTCTGCTTTGATCCATCTGCTGCTTTTGGAGGCTCTGAAATGATGTTAAGAAAGGAAATGTTGAGCTCTAACATTTACTGGCCGGTAATGTTAACTCAGTTATTGAGAGGTCAGTGATTAAGGTGAATTTATCTGTAATCCACAGACACATTTTTTCTAGATATGGAAATTTATCTACTCATAGTTTGGCAGTATTGTTTGCTTGATGTAGGTTATTTCATGAATCTTGGTTTCTATCTTATCTCAGAAAAAAAAATAGTAGATTATAATGCAAATTCCAAGAAAACCAACTTAGTCATATAATTTTGTCATGTTACTCTTACTAATGTGTCAAAACACTTTTTAAGAATGATTGTCTTCAAGCGGAGGCCTAGGTGGTTTCCAGGAAGTGAAGGCAAAGGGGCTTCAGGCAGTGAGTCATGTTTAATGTTGGGAAAAACTGGCAGTTTATTCTTTTGAGAAAGGTGCCTGGAGGGAACACTTGCATTTACTTTCTCTCTCCCTTGAGTAGAATGCTCAGAAATCAGAAATTAAAATAACTCAGGGACTCTTTTATACTGCTTTGTCAAATGGATAAAGACAGGAACTTCTTGTATGACTAGGCTTTGACTAGTGGATAGTGAGGCAGGAGTACCGGTGAGAAGAACACTGCCTGGTTTTTTTACATTTAGCTCACGGCCAGCATGGGGACAGTCAAAATGAAAATAGGACCTATGAGCCATTTGGTTTCTGCTCTGAAAATAAATGTTCCTGTAACAATGTAACTTTAACAATGACTAGTGGGGATGTGCTCAAATTTCACAAACAGAAATAAGGCTAAAAAATAAGAAATTTGAATAAATGTACTATTTTCACTTCTTACAACTCTATACTTCCCACCTGTCTAAAACATTTATTGACACGATGTGCCTAATGTCACTTGTACATTACATCTGTCACATTTATTTTGTGATGTGGACTAATTGTACACATAACTTAGTTTAGGAGTTAAAGTCCAATCTCTCTCTCTCTCTCTCTCTCTCTCTCTCTCTCTCTCTCTCTCTCTCTCAGAACCGAGGTCTTTCAGGAATGGAGCATGTCTTCTAGCTCCTTGGATGCATTCATTCATTCATTCATTCAACAATAATTTTGAATACCTATCATACGCTAAACACTATATCCAGAGCCTTGGTATACAAAAAGATAGAAACCAGCTCTAATATAGCTTGATGTTTTTGCAGATAATAAGCAAATAAGCAAAAGGTAGATACACATGTCAGTGAGGAAACTCTCTGATGCAATGAGACTGCATAGCAGGGGCACCAAACTTCATTCTAGACACTCAAAGAAGACTTCCTGAGGAAGATGATATGGGAAACTGAAGTACGAGTAGAAGTTATTCAAGTAAATATTTGGAGGAGAAATATCAGAAAGAGGAAGCATTGTGTGATGGCTTGGCAGCAAGGGAGAATAAGGTCTATTACAGGCTCTTAGAGAAATGTATTGTGGCTGAAGTGTAGAGAACAGGTGGGAAAAGGAGGAAGGGAAATGAGATTGAAGAGAAAAGTCAGGGGAAGAGTAATCTGTGTTATGAAAGTTTGTGTGGGACAATACAACTTCCTTACAATTCATGAGACCTTGAACAAGTTATTCAACCATTACTATCTCTATTTCCTCAACTCTAAAATGGATCAAATAATTTAAATGGCACGCCTTCACATGACTGTGTCAGGATTTGCTCTCTGGACTTCTTACATCAAATATACCAAAGCTCTGTGTATCACACTATAGCTCTCCATACTTATGGATAAATTCAATTATACATTATATTTTCCCTCAATATTCCCCTAATATATCAAATGTGGGTTCATCTGTATTTTTACTTTTGTCCAAAGAATGATGATTAGAATAATTAGTTTAGAAAGGAAAGACTTAGGGGAAATATAACTTTTTCAAATATGTGAAATCCTGTCATTTTAAGATATAATGAGATTTTACTGCCTTTGAGGGCATAAGTAGGATATATAGATCAAATTTACAAGTAAGTAGATTTTAGCTCAACTCAAGTTTTAAATAATTTGTAATATCCTCAGAACAATAGGTTACTTCAAAGATAATGAACTTTGTATGATGAGAAGTGTCCAAATAGAGACTAAATGAACATCTGGCAAATATACAAAAGGGAGATGGGAATTTCAGATAGATGACCATTATGGTAGATACATAGTGGAGTTACTTCCTTGACTAAGTATTTCTCAGAGAATTTACTTTTACCCACAATCCAGCTGAGTGGTCAAAAGGCTACATTACTGACTCCATTCCCCACTACCCAAAGATACATTTAGATTACAGGTGGTTAACAAAGATACTCAAAGGGTACCAATCAGATTCTACCTAAGAAAGTGAATTAATAGACTATTATTACATGATGGTTCATGCTTGAACAGAAAGGTCCTATAATGTTAAAACCAGAGAGTGAAATTTTACCGAATGCTGCCAAAGCCAGGGAAGTTAGAGGAGGTCAGAAAGAACATACATAAATAGAAAAAAAAAAAAAAGAAAAAAAAAAAAAACTTCAGAAGTATGCAGGAATGGCACAACCATATAGCAGAATTCCAAGTAGTTGCATGAGAGATGGGAAGAAGCTTTAATTCCTGATATCTTGGATTTTTTGTCATATTAAATTCATTTTTAATATCTTGCCTAGTATAGAAGAAAGCTTAATTTAGAAATGAGTGCTGAGAAAATTTAAAATTGAAGAGGCAGGTCATAACACTCACATAATTTTTGTTTTCTTTGCATCTTCTATTCCTCACCCTTAAGCCTGAACAATAAATGAGAGAGAAAGAGAAGGACGTAGAGGCATAATCCTTGTAGTTGGAGACTATTCTAATTGCAGAAAGTATTTAAACAAAGGTCCTTTACAGGTGTATGGTAGAATTTCCAAGTGGATCTGTCCCTCTTGGGTTGGCCTAACCACTGCTTTTATTCTCTTCTTTGTATCTAGTTTTGCCATGGGGCATTAATAGTCAGATGATAGTCCTGTCATTTCAGGGCTCCTGAGGCCTCTCTTCCTGCCCTGTTAGCATTTAATC
Source organism: Eidolon dupreanum (assembly GCA_028627145.1). Lineage (NCBI taxonomy): Eukaryota > Metazoa > Chordata > Mammalia > Chiroptera > Pteropodidae > Eidolon > Eidolon dupreanum. Next base: position 67,365,172 of record CM053504.1, on the reverse strand, counting down.
TCCAATATTGACAGATGGTTCTTATTTATTTCTACAGATAGTTCCCTCTGGTGTACAAAGCACATATTATAATAAAATACTAACGACAAAACTTGTGCCCACTTCAGCAGCACATATACTAAAATTGGAATGATACAGAAAAGATCAGCCTGGACCCTGTGCAAAGATGACATGCAAATCCATGAAGTGTTCCGTATTTTTTTGCGTTTTTCGAGTTTGTTTTCAAATGGACTCTTAGACACAGCTATGACAGTTGATCAGGTGTAGTATTTTATAGAGGAAATACGGGGATTTTCTTCTATGAAATCATAGAAAATTTTCAGGACTTTCATATGCTCTGTATGATGAGAGGAAAGACATCTTTGTTTCTACAAGCTGAACTATGTAACAATATTTAATAGCATGTGGCATGACCACTTTCTGTCATCAAATGTGTTAAATTGTAAATCATCCTTTGGCCATAACATACACTAAGAACTGAAAGTCATATCAGTAGAACAAAAAAATTTATAAAATAAAATACTAACAACTTGTTATTTAAGCATAATTTTCCTGTGCTTATGGGGTGGGAAATGGTCAACAAATACCAAAGAAAAATGTATTATTCCTGCTCAAATACTCCTATACTTATTTTTTTCTAGTTTCATTGATTAAGTTGTCCATCTACATTGCGCTTCCAATTTTTGATTGTCCATGCACTTCCTATTTTTCTACTTTTTAAAAACCGGTTAGTTTATGAGGGTTTCATTTTTTACAACAAAAAGTTTTCTGATTGGTTAATCTCAACATTTGGAAATTTCAAACTTAGAAACTTTTGGCATTGGAAAGAATTTGATGTTGAAGAATTGCTGAACAATTATAGCTTACATTCACGTGGCATTTTAAACTTTTAAAAGTAAATTCTTAAAAACCTGTCTCATTATTTACAAACACAGTTAGAGGCTAACTTTATAAATAAAGTCCTATAATTTTTGACTATAGGCCATCATAAGAGTGTAAAGGTCTAGCCCACTATTTAGAGAGTTGAGGAAGCTGAGAAGTCAAAATGTGACCATATGTACTCTTAGTAAAATGTTGAAGTGGTGGAAAAATTGCAACAAAATGTAAGTGCAAGAATTTTAACATTAGCCCACATTACATTTTACATAAATAACGATGAGTGGATGTTGCCTTAATAAGTTACTGGATAATACTGTATTATTTGGCATTTACTAGAGAAAATCACTGTGGAAGGTACTAGACCTACTTTTCAGAAACATTGACACCCCCAGTCTGGCCATTCCTTGCCTAAACTCTGAGTCACTACCCCTGGTGCCACCATGATAGCCTCCTTCCTTTGATTCTACTCAAGTACAATGTTTATTAACCTCCTCCCTTCCTCATCGTTTGTAAATATTGTAGAGTTTGTGACTTTGTGTTGTGACTTATTCTTAACATTACAGAGCCCATAAAATGCACAAAGTGGGAGTAATGAAGAAGGCATAGGCAGGAACACCTACCTACCGTCATTATTACTCACTTTGTTGTGCTCCAGTGACATCTGTCTTATTTTCAAAATATACATTCCATCTGTGTTCAATGGTTTAAAATGAGGAGTAACTTAAAATTTATCCTCAAATATGTTAAGAAGTATCTGGAAGAAATATTTTACCTCTCCTATGAACTGAAGGATGTTCATACCTCAACATGAGATTCTCTAGTCAGACACGCAGTACAAGATCTATCACACATACCTTCTTTTTATTTCTTCATCACCAGTATTGCCTGATTTTTCAATAATTCCTTTTAGGTTCAGTTTAAATTTTTTGACTGATTGTCAATATGTCTCAATTTTTGTAAAGAGTAAAAAATTAGAAAAGAGGGAGAGATAGAGAGAAATGTAGTCCTAGGGAAGGACAAAAGTTTGAGAGAGAGGTATAAGGTGGAGGATAATGACAAAGTTATTTCCCAGCATTATAAAAAATTTAAAGGCAAGTCAATAAAATGAACTGTGGTGGGAAACACCAGTGTGAAATCGGTCAGGAAGAAGGAATGCTGGTTTTTACATTCATAATATTAATTTCATAGATCTTAGCATCTTTGATGGATTGACTATTAGGAAGGTTTATCTACTGTGATTCTTTTGTTTTCCTGTGTTTGAGTGTTAATCTGATATATTTTCAGTATCTTGGATTTCAAGATTTCATTGGTTTACCAAAAGGCTGGACAAAATGAGGAAAATAAATGCAATTTAAGATATAATACTTATAGTGCAGGTAAATGCATTTGCCTTTCTACAGTGCTCTCTAATTTAAACCAAAAAGAAGTATTTCAGAGCATCATATTTATAACTTATTTGACTATTTTTAAAACTCTATTTCAATTTGTTCCTTGAAGGCAATGCAATTCTAGAATTATTTAGATTTCCTTTTATATTTCTTCTTCAATTTAGATGACTGCTAATTAGGCCCTTTTCTCTTCAGTGCCCCCAGAACTTAGCTGACTAAATTGTATTTGGAAATATACATGAATACATAAGAGCTAAGGATTTCTGTTAAATATTCATAGATTTTTATATGAGAAATTCAGTTTTGATGTTCAGGTATTTCAGTTTAGAAATTTTATTTTTATAAGTTGATTAAAATTTGTTTAATTTTGTTTTTGTTTTTATTGTTGTTATAGGCGACTTGAAGTTCAAGCAAATGCCAGATAGAGGAACAGAAAGGGGAGCTTAGCTTTTATTTGGATGCATCATGTAAATATTTATACTTATGGTACTCTGGTCAGTTTCACTGACCAAGATGAACTAGAATTCATTCCAAAGATGGCAGATCAGTAGAAGGGCAGAGTACTTACACCATTTGGCCCAAAGTGACCTACAGAACTAGAGAAAACAAGATGTTCTTCCCTGTTTTTCCTTCTAGTCTATCTGTTTTGGGAAAGAGGCAACCAGTTTAATTCAAATTCCTTATAGTCCATCACCATAGTTTAATACTACATTGCCTTGATATATGGTACATCTCTCTCTCTAACCATGCCACAACTCGCTCTGATTTCCCCCTTGTATTTTCTATTCAGTAGAATTGGAAAGTAGCTAGTCTGCAGATTCTCTTAAAGTGCATTTTGTGTTCCTGAAGATCTCATAGAGTCATTGCATTAAACTCACATAAATTTAACATCGTTAGAGCAATACAGATAGCATTTTGTGTCAAAATAAAAGCGTCATTCAAACTATGTACGTATTTGGAAAGGACAAAGTAAAACTTAGTTACATATGGAGAAGATAAATATAAATCACTTTGCTTTGTATAGCATCTTACTTTACTCACAAAAAAATTCTTACTTACATATTGGAAATGTTAGTAATAAATTTTCTTACTTGTTACTCGCTATATGTCCTTTTGTTATAAAATTTTCAAAGAAAATGAAGTGTCAGAAGAAATTAAGCAATTTATTAGTTTACTCTATATAAGTTGCCAAATTTGTATGCTCTTTGCCCTCTATTTGTTTCCTTGAGTCCTCATAAAAGATGTTTATATTATACATGGAATGATTTCTAGCTTTTAATATCATGAGAAACAGCTAAATGAAGTTTTAAGAAGTTAGCTCTGTGGCCAGAGTGCCTAGATTCAAATCCCAGCTCCATCACCTACCAGCTGTGTGACCTTGGGCAAGTTACTTAACCTCTCTGAGTTTCAGTTCTATCTAACATTGGCCTAAAAATAGCACTTACCTTTTCAATTAAATGAGTTTATGTCTGTAAAGTGCTTAGAACAGAATCTGACTTATTGTGTACATTATTATTATGCTTTTTTAAAAAAAGCCAGTGCTGAATGCAAGTACGAGTGTGACCTCTAATAATCTTTATTATGAAACTGTAGGAAAGGAACAAAGTAATTTTTACTTCTAACCTTTTAAGTTGTCTGCTGGAAACCCTATAACAACATATAGGTTAACAAGAGAAAAACAAATAGAAGCTTATTAATATGTATGCCTCACATATACCTGTGAGATAATCAGAGGAAAATGAGTAACTCAAAGAGGGAGCTTAGAATGAGGGCTTAAATACATTCTTTAGCTAAAGACAAAAGAGAAGAGTGCTGAGTAGACCAGTCATGGAGAGGTAATCATGTTACCAGTCCAAAGTCCATGAACTTGAAGCTTCAAAAAGCCAAAACTCAAAATATCAAAACTCAAAAGTTTGGAGTAAGAAAAGTTTTATTGATCAAGAAAGCACCAACCAAGAAGATGGGAGACCTAATGGTGCCTCATATCCTCTTCCTGAAGTACAAAGTTCAGACTTCTTTTAGATCCAGGGAAGAAGAAATGGGCGGGGCTGTTGTTGTAAAACACAAGCCATCCCTCTAATGATAGCATGTCTATACACAAGACTAAGCAGAAACTATTAGCCCAAAGGCCAAGGGAACTAAGCAGGGTTTTCAACAAGATGGAGTCGGAGAGCTCCAATATTTCACTCTGTTACAATCAGGAAAACTACTGTAAAAAAGTAATTTTTGTTATGCAGATTCAGGTCTTAGCCTTCACTGATAAGTTTCTTGTAATTTAGTCATTTTCTTGGGTTAAGAAAGGGAGACACCCTTACACATGAAAATTTCCTTTAAATTTACCTTATTAAAGCGTAACTTCTTCCTGTTTCTAGAGCTTCTCCTTGTTTGCTATTTCTCAAAATAATCATATACAAAAGAAGCATATTTTGGGGTACCATATTCTGTCACCTTTAAAATAATGGAATTTAAGAAATTGTATAGAATCCAAAGAACTACTCTTTAATTAAACAGAACTGAAACTATATCCTAAGGCTAGGATGTATATAACATATTATCAAAATGTGAATTTATTTCTGGATCTTCAAAATGGGCATTAAATAGTTATTTTCCTTACTTCATTCCACCTAGAACTAATTGAGGGTATTTTTTTTTTCCTATCTTTGGCTTATTTTGCCCAATTTTCTATCCAAGGACAGTTTTGACTTAACTCCTGGAATGGTATTGAAAAGGAAATTTCAGGAATTTTTCACTCAAATGACTAACCTTGTAATCAGCTCCTTTGTTCTGTTTCTATTAACATGCTTGCTGCATAGGCCAAAAGGCAGAGTGGTCTCAAAATCAACTGAAGACTCACCCTCCCCTTATACTGGTCTATCTAGATGACAGGTGTATTACTTAAATTCCTATTTAAACTGCCCATAGCCCATAACAACTCCTGTGGTCTGTAACCTGCTGAGAACAAATCAACCAATCAGCTAACTATAATGACGCAAATATAAAAGAAAAATTGTCCTTAAGCTAGGGGCCCAGATCTTCAGAGCACTAGCTCCTCTGAGACTGTGTGTAATAAACCTGGGTTCTCTTTCTCTCTGAGTAACTGCTTGGTTTTTTGCTGCTCTGATTTTGGAGCTTTTGAGTTTTTCATGACAGTACGGAAGAGTCATGTGGGCTAAAAATTGATATTGACAACCTGCCTGAATGATTACTGTAAATCCAAAAGAACAACTAATTTTCCATTTTTTAAATCTCCAAATATTAGGTGGCTGAGTCTTACCACATGAAAAAAGAAGAATTAAGGAGGAAAAACCTTGATTAGTTAGCAGCCAAATAGAGAACACTTGTGGGTCTAAAAATATACATTAATTTGACAAAACCTTCCCTTTTATTAGTTAAACTCATTGGGTGTGCTGAAAAAGGGAAAATTACACAAGACTGAAATATAACAGTTGAATAATGACCATAGGGACTGAGAGTGAATATTTTCCATATTTGAATACAAACTGCATAAAACAATGTGACTAACATGTTCAGTCATAGAATGAGATACCTTATCCACAGTGTGAACTTTTGGATATCTTTCAATGTCTTCAAATTTTCAAGGTGGAAATAATCTCAGAGGTCACCTGAGGAAACCTTTAATCTTAAGAAATTGAAGCCTTTTAAAAGAATTCTATTGCTAATTTAGGAGAATTTAGGTCTCCAAAATCCAGCTCACTTTTCAGATTCCTTTCCTGTTAGGTAAGCAAATTATATGCATTCTTTCCTATTTGAGTTTTGCAAGTGGGCACTCCTTAACTCTTTGTCAGCTCTATTAGGCTAGGCTAACTTCCTAGGGCTAAACATACAACCATTTTTCATTTCTTGGCAATCTGTTCTATTAAATTTGCATATTCAAATATGCAGTATTTATGTCTGATCTCTAAAAGAAAATTCACTAAATTCCTAGTAGGATTATTCTCTCTCTTTCTCTTTGGCTAGGGACAAGGATTTGAATAACAACTGAGAGAAAAAACAGAAGTTAGGCAGTGCTTTCATAAATGAAATTAGCAAGTTTCTACAATTTAAAGGTTCTATTTGTAATTCTAAAAACCTTTTTCCTTTCTCCTTGCTTAGCTTCAGGCATGAATAAAAGTGTTGGGGAGGGGGAATGTTTGCTTTTCTTCGACTTAATGGGTAAGAGATAGCTAAATGCTGAATTTACAAAATACTCTGCTGGTTCTGGATTTTATGCATAAGCACAAGATGAATATCATGGCTTGGATCTTAGCTGAGTAATATCTGCAAAGTCACTTTGCTGTATGTATGAAAAATCTACATTGTTTAACTTGACAATCTTCTCAAATGATATCCACAAGTATTTAGCATTAAAAAGCTCAGTTTGGAATTTGAATTGGTAATGTCAGTTTCCAATTCAAGGTTCTACAATCCAAAACAGGCTTGAAAAGGAAAAGCAAAAAAGAACAAGCATAATTGAAAGGAAACCGTAACATTGGCTCCCAGTTGGTTAAGTTGCTTGCAGGCAACCTAAGGGGTCCTCTCTCTGTGTGACTTCCAATTGCCTATCATTCTAGTACCTCTGGGGAGGAACATCCTAAAGAAAATATTGATGTTATTGCTATCCAAGCTGAAAGAGAAAACACACACATACACATTAAAGAAGCAAAATTCCAACATGAAATTTAAGGTAATAAACCAGTCAGCTTCTCACAGAAATTCACTGTAATTAACTTTAGTTCTCTTATCTTCCTCTTTCTCCTACATCCCATGTTAGGGATAAAAACCTCTGGATTTGTGCAGAGTTGTACATAAAAAATACTAAGTTCAAAATTTTTCTCTGTTCTACTTTTTTCTCCTTCTATATTGATCTTCTTTCTGTGGACATACTTCCTTCTTAGAATTTGCTTTAAAAAAAGAATCTTGTTTTAAGTTTATTGTTCATTTCTCTGAGGGTCATCATATCACTTAAAGGCACTTAGTTATTGTTGCCGCTAGAGGGCGCTGAGAGAGCTCAATTCCTTCCGTTGACGCAGTAAAGAATAAAGATGAAGGAAGTTTAAGAAAAGTAAGATTTATTAAAGTATGTTTCAAGAGAGAAACATGCTACACTAAAGATGGCTGTAGCTCCTCAGAGTCCTGGAAATGTACCTTGTATTGTGGTCATGGTGGGTGGTTACAGAAGCAGTGCTAGTTAATTGACAGGTGAGGTCATATTGATTGACATTTTGTTGTTATATAACTCATTGTTTACTGTACATGCGGTTACCCAGAATTCAGTTTGTTATAATTAGATTCATGAACCTCCATATTATAGTGATGATATAATGAGGCTAAGATCAAGAAAGATCAATGTATATACCAAGTGCACAAGTACTTGTAACCAGACTAAACCAGTGGTTATTTTTGTGGTTTTTACTTCCTTGTTCCTCAGGATGTAAAGGTAATTTTTAACCATAAAACGAGTGTTTTAGGGAGGTCCTAAGGAATGTCTCTGGGTTGGGCAGTCATTCCCTCGTTGCTCATGTCTACGTCTCTGCCTAACATTATCATCACCAAATTTCTTAATGAAAATCACTCAAGAAGCTCTGTAGCTAGTTGCAATAAAAACCAAAAATGTTTATTAATGATTAATCCATCTCTAGAATGAATTGTTCCTAAATTCAAAGCCAATTGGAAATGATGGACAGCAGACTTATACAACAGAGCAAAGCTTCATAGGAACCATACTTTGTATTTCTTTTTCTGTGTTAAAGGGTAATTTTTTAAAAAAGTAAAACTATGGCTTTCATAGTTACATAAAATGAATGTGTGCCAAAAAATTTTATTTAGCTCATTAATTAATGAAGTTCCAGTAAGGTGTTAAAAGTAGTTCAAAGGGACATCTGAAGAACAACTATATATAGGCAATCAAGAATACTCAAGGAACTTCCTAATAAATGTAAAACTGCTTAACATCTCAAGGAAGTGACATAGATTCCTTGACCAAACTATAATCAGCCTCGTCTAAGCCCTCTTCTCAAAAAGGCTTAAACATTGGGCTTCTGTTTCTGTCCTTGTTTATCATGTGTCACACAGTTTTAGCAAGAATTCTGTTGAGTCAGTTCAAAGAAGATTCCTTACCCTTGATAGCTGATCACCCTCAGAATCTGAGCAAGTTTGTCATCCTCTACCTCAGCATCTGATCACCCTGGTTGGCCTTCAACAAAAATCCTGTCAAGTTGTTTTAGCTAGAATCCCCCCTCATCGCTGATGATTCCTCTTAGTCTTTAACATCCTCTGACACCTGCTACCACCCTGCCCCGCCACCTTCCTTGGCTATAAATCTTCATTTGTCCATATTGTATTAGGAAATGGGCCCAGGTTTATACTGAGTTGTCTAATCCCCTATTGTAATAACTCCAGAATAAAATTTGTTTTTACTGCTAATAACTTTCAGAATTTTAAGATTAGTCAAAGATGAAGAAAGCAGTAGACTTCCTATGGATTTAGATAACCCTGGATGGTCTACTAGACTATGCTCACCATTCCATTGAAGGATACCCAGTAATCTTTATAATCAGTTCAAAAACTTTTTTTTTTTTTTAAGACAAATACTGGAACATCTGCCAATTTCAAACTTGGTGGTTATCTTCAATCTTCGTTACCATTTAACAGCTGTTTCCTTCTAAGGCTACACGTGTTTTGTTTACCTCATTGATCATTCTTTCTATTTTTAAATTGAGGGCTTTGCTCATAATAAGAGTTATTTACCAGAAATGACTTTTTATGACCCATACAACAGGGCAAACTTCTAATTTCTGAATATCTATTTTTATCATCCTGCAAATGACCTTTCTCTCCTTTGAAGCTTCAAGCAACTTACATCCTTCTTAGCTCAGAATGTCGTATATACCTCATTTTACCTTTCTGTCTTAGAACTTCAAATGTGTGTGAGCTCTCTGACTTTCTTATGTCTGTTGGTCTCTCATATGTATGTATATAATTAAGTTTGGATATTTTCTCTTATTAATCTCTCTCCTGTTGATGTGGTTATTAAACTAGCAAAAAGATCCTAGAAGGATAGAGAAAGCATTCTTCTTTCCCTTAGTAGTTTTATAAAGAAAGATGAACAATGAATATTTATCAAGGAAATTATACATAAATAAGAGGAGAGTTCTGCCTCCGGACAGGGAGAAATGACTACATATTGGTGAAAATAATATACAGTAGTGATTAAGAGCTTTGATTCTGAATCACTTTGATTTGAGTTTATATTTCAGTTCAAACTTATTTGGTATGTGTAGTTGTCTTACAAGTTACTCACATCTCTAATTCTATATTTCATAACCTGTACATTGAGAATAATAATGATATCAACCTCATAGACTTTTGTAAGGATTATATTTTTAAAGTGCTTTTAAAGTATTTAGTAAATCACATATTGAAAAAAAAATTATAGCCTCAGTAAGTAAATGAAAACATGTCCTCGGTCAAATAGTATGTCATTGTGATTGTTGCATCCATATTTTACTGACTGCATGTTATTATCCCTTACATTACCTCTGAAGTTTATAACTTATGAAACGTTTTAAAGACCTAAAACTACTTTTAGAATTACTACTTATTATTTCTAAACTATCTAAACCACCAAACCAGGATCTCCATTTGCAATGCAGATTTTAGAGTACACACACCGGAGCCATTGCTCCAAGTGGCATCAGGACAACAGCATTCCCCTTTATAGTAATTAGGAAACAAAGCATGAATATCTTATATTTAAGTTTCTGCCAGTTTCAAAGAGCAAAGCCAAATGATGAGAGACTTGGCGGGTGTCTGGCCTAAATCAGAAGGTTGGCAAGAAAGGAGCCAAAATGCACTGTGTTTATGCCTATTGGTTCCTTGATGCTAGGAGGGACATGGTGATGGGTGCCAGGGCACATGAGACATTGTTCATTCCCTACATGTAAAAAAAATGAGAGTTTCAAGCCTCCAAACACCTGTGCTCTTCCAGCTTGAAGTCAAGGATGATGCTGGGTAAAAATTCCATTATGCTTTAGGTCTGAGGGAATGGTGCACTCAGCCAAGATTTCAGGCCCCCACGTGCAATACACTGGTGTGTCTTCTTTCACATTTGAAAAGAATGCTAAAGAATGGAACAAACATTTTCATAATGCATCTGTCCATTCTCAAAATTATTTAAAATATAAAATAACTATCACTAGAAGTCAGGAGGCAGAGAATTTGGAGAGAAAAATGACTACCAAATTTGCATAAAGGGTATGATGAATAAATGCATCATGATTTCCTGAAAGCAGTCTGCTCCCAGCAAAACCAAACATTGACATTCTACTTTGTCTTGGCACAGGATCAACAGTAGACAATGGGACCTCTTCAGTGTCTATAGAACAATGTCATGTTGATATGCATTTCAGAAATAGGAGCCATAGAAGCTCAGATCAGCAAAAGATGAATAAGAATTTTGGGTAAGGTTCATGGAATCAAGACCCTGAGAGACTGAGAAAGTGAAGTAGAAAGATCAAGAACTCTCTAAGCACAAGAAAACTTGAGAAAAAGCACAGAGAAAGGAACAAATATAAAATTTGTAGGCAGGATTGACTAAAAGCTAAAGGAAGCTATGAGAAGCTGTGGGAATTCAGATTAGTGTCCCCAGATACTTGCCTGGCATCTCTGTTTCCAAGATTGCACTTATTTATAATAGTGACCAAGGATTCCATTTGGAAATCACAACTCCCTCCCCCCCCCCCGCCCGCCAGTTTGTGCTTTGAAATCGGCTTTCTTAATGGATTCTGTAACCTTCCTCTTCTCTTTCTTAAGTCAATAGGATATAGTGAAAAATCTGAAATATGGAACCTGAGACTCCTGGTTTGAGTCCTAAGTACCACTTGTGTGCTGATTTCTCTGAACTTCACTTTCTTTGTCTAGAAAATTAATGTGAGTATAAGAATAATACATTGAAATATGTGTCTATTACTAGATCCAATTCTGCCATTTAAAACTCAAAGGAACTTAAGTGAGTGCATTTTCTCCATATTTAAGTTTCCTCATCTATAATTTGGAAATTATAATATTGCTCATTTTATCTCCAAAATTGGTTATGATAATTAAATGAATAAACTAGTATTTTCAAATTAAAGCGCTTTGAAAATACTAGTTTATTCATCCACTAAGCACATTGTAGAATTGTAGTGTGTCTCTATAACTCTAATTGTTTTGTTCTTTCTTTAAAAATTTTCTATCCCCATTACCCATTCTTCTCTAATCCACATGTTAAATCTCAGCTCAGTGAACTCTCTCTTCTTTGAAGCCTTCTCGAATAGCTCAGAGCCCAGTACTATCTCTCTGATGTATATTTTCCTAAGACTGTGCTACCAATTATCAGTCTTCTGTTAAATGTTATATATATAAAGTATATATATGCCTTGTCTCCTCAATTTTTAGAAATTCTGGCCTTTCTCTACTTACCTTCTCCTAGCTGTGATACTCACTGGCCCCTTGTCCTGCTATCCAAGTGGTTTGGGTAGCAGTCAAGGGAATGTCCCAAACCTGAATGTTCTCTTTGGGCTCAGGGAGGAGAATTTCAGTCCTTTGGAGATACTCTTTCTGCTGGCAACAAGCAATCATGCTTCCAGCTCCTCCTTCGCTCAACTGGTCGAGTCCATACTGACTTGCAATGGAATCTTTAGGGATTCAGATTACTTTAAAACATCCAACTCTTTTATACTTTTTAAAGGCTATCCTTTTTACCAATACTGTAATGTTGGTGAAATTTTACCTCAGTTTGTCCACAATTTTGGAATTGTGTTTTTTCTGGTAACAGACTGTGTATTTACACTTGCTTTGTACCTATGGAAAGAGTGACTTACTGGATATACCTAGACCAAACAGTGACTAAGAGGAAATGGTCATTTTGATTTGCAGTGTTACAGAAGGATGGAAAAATAAAAATAGATTTGCATAAACATTTTCTTAGGAGATGCCAGATTTAGGGAAGAAATTACTGTGTTACCCAGCAACCAGATATCTGAACTTTGATCCTTTTTCAAGCTGCTGCCTGAAGAACTCATGACAAATTACTTGGAGACTTGGCAGCTGTGCTAAAGTTTGAGTGTCCAGCAAGTTCAACTTATTGACTAGCTGACCCTGAACATCACCCTGACTACAATTGACATATTTTGTATCCCATTGGCATTGTATTAATTTCTGCTAAATAAATCCCCTCTTTTTTTTTTTTTTTTTTTTTAAAGAGCAAAACGTTAGTGTATACTGTTTGAAGAGTGAATCACAGAGACTCAGAATAGGAGTTGTGCCCCAGATCCATGAGCTGGCAGAAAAGCCTATTGTTCTTTAGGATGTATCTGTTAGTCATAAGCTAAGCACCCAAGTTAGTGCCCCAAGTTACTCCTCAGCAACTGCACCTACTTTGTTCCGTCAAGGTAAAATGACCAAAAGTCCCAGTTTATGTGAGGCATTCTCATTTATACCAGCTGTCCTGTAGTAATTATTAACAATGTCTCCTTTTACCATCAGAGGTGTCCTAGTTTAGGAAATAAATTATGTGCCTCCCCTCCCCATTCTAGGTGACCATCTGAAGGGCAAAGATTGAGGAGAAAACTGACATGTCCTGACAGCAGTCTGTTTGTGTGGATTTCTAAAGGTGTGATCATATATAATCGCCCTATACAAAATCGTGAACATCACTTATTTCTTCAGGGGTCAATGAAAGTTGGTATCAATGGCTGAAAGTAACCATTCTTGTTCAGAACATGTAAGAAACCTTAGAAATATACATAACATATTCAAATGGTTCTATAAATGTAGGGAGAGAGAGCATACAAATGTTGCAAGATGCTAACAATTACTGGTTTCATGTAATGGGTATGTAAGTGTTCATGACATCAATATTTTAATTTTCCTGTGGAACTGAAAGTCTTCAAAATGAAAAAGGTGAAGTAGCTTTTGGACCAGAGTGATACAGTAGTAGGTACCAGGGCTTCCTTAAGTGATTGACAAATGAGACACTACCTTTGATCATACACAGAGGTATATGTCTGATAATACTTGTATATATTGATAGCAAAGACCACATCTCCTGCCTCTTATCGATCACTCACAGTTCTTATTGCAGAGTTGGTTATATGTATTTTGAAATGATGATAAAATTGATTTCTGATAAACAGAATTTTGGGCAAATTCAATAGAATATGTGTGATTAGTTCTATTAGCATAGCAATATTTATTTATTTTACTTCTGAAATTCTAAATTTCAACTTTCCTAATTTCTACAATCATTTGTTTTCTTACCAAACATTACAATGTGAAACTACAACAACTAAACTATGGCAATGGGGATTCTCATTGTAATACTGTGTCATAAGCTGTTATCCTTCTAATGAAAGAGGTAAATGAATTAGTTTTATTTAAGCCAAAGAACTTAAATTGTTATTGAAGAGAGTTATATGTGAGGAACTGAGGGGATGAGTTTGAATATAAATTGAAATTTACTAACACTGTGAAAGAAATAATGTTTACAGTCTTCCAAAATATTTGTTCTTGGCAGGTTGGATATTAATGAGTATATAAATCTATGTATACTTTACAGTTAGCATTTTATGAAGTGTTCCTTGAAGTAATTATCAGTCAAATACCACACTCTAGCTAATAATATTTAATAATAATAATGCTTTGTGCTCGTGCCAAAAATCACAATGTGTTATCAGACAATTTATTATCCTAAAACATCCTGCATGGAAATATCTCCATGACCTGAATTTGCAAATGGAGAAACTGAGACTCAAAGGTATAATGAAGAATATCTTCAAAAATCAAAAGATTTGGAGAACCTAGCTGAATTTAAGGTTTTCCAATTAACTCCAGTTAAACCTATTCCAATTACAGGTAAGGGAGATCAAAGAAAGGACAGAAAGACCTCAATAATTTGATGCTACATCAAACACTGAATATACATGTTCTTTCCCTCCCCCTTTTCTCTTCCTCTCCCTCTTAGATATGCAGTATTTTCCCTTTAGAACTTATGATTTTCCTACCTTTAAAACATAGAATTGTCCATGATAAACATATGAATTAAATATTCACTTCTCCTCAGTACATGTGTGTATGTATTTTACAGTTATATGGTAATAAAATTGATATACATAAAACTTCACATAAAGTATATGATTGGATAAGTTCTGATATATGCATACACCTGTAACACCATCAACAAAATCAAGATGACCCAACCTATCCATAATCCTCAAAAGCTTCCTTGTGACCCTTTGTAATCCCTCCCTACTGCCCCTTCCTAATCTCCCTATTGTCCCTTCCCAATCTTCCCGGGCAACTGATCTTATCACTATAAATTAGTTTCCATTTTCTAGAATTTTATTAAAAAAAAAAATCATACAGTATGTGCATTTTTGTTGTTATTGTTGTTTGTTTTACTTAGCATTCCTATTTTGAGATTCACCAATGTCTTTAGATGTATCAGTACTTCATTTCTTTTATTTCTGGATAGTATTTCAGATAATCACAATTTGGTTATCTATTCACCTCTAGATAGACATTTGTGTTGATTTAGTAGGGCTATTACAAATAAAACCCTTATGAAAATTTACATATTTATTACAAATAAAGGTACTATAAACCTAAAGTCACAAGCATGTTTTCATTTCTCTGTGGTAAATACCTAGATGTGGAATAGCTAAATTGTATGGTAGGTATACATTTAACCTTTTAAGAAATTGCATAACTTTTCCAGCATTTTTTTTCAATGATTTATTCAAATATGGTCAGTCTTTTTAGTTTTAGAACTTCTAATGAATGAAGTAGTATCTAATTGTGATTTCTTTAATTAACAAAATTGTCAAACATATTTTATGTGCTTATTTGAATATCTTCTTTGATGAATATTAGAACATATTGCTGAATTTTTCAGTGGTTTATCTATTATTGAATTTTTAAAGTTCTTTATATATTTTAAACATGTCTTTATCAGATATTTGATTTGCAAACATTTTCTGTAGTCTTGTCTTTTTATTCTCTTCCTATTGCCTTTCAAAGAACAGAAGATCTTAGTGTTATTGAAGTTTATTTTATTATTATTGTTCTTATTCTTTTATGAATCATGTCTTTCATGTTGTATTTAAGAACTCTGCCAAAACCAAAGTCACAAAGATTTTTCTCCTATGTGTTCTTCTTATATTGTATAGTTTTAGCTTTTAGCTTTTACATTTAGATCTAGTATGACTATTTTTTTTTTAATGAACCAAGGTATGGATATTCAGTTGATCCAGCACCATTTTGTAAACACTCTTGTTTCTCTACTGCATTGTCTTTGCATCTTTTTTATGAATTGTATATAAATAAATATATTACATATATATACATTTATAATATATATATTATATATAATACATATTATATATATATATATATATATAAATAGAGAGAGAGAGAGAGAGAGAGAGAGAGAGAGAGAGAGAATGACTCTTTTTTCTTTTCCATTGATTTATTTTTCTGTCTTGCCAATACCTCGCTGTATTAAATACATTGCTTTCTATTAAATCTTGAAGTCAGATAATTTAAGTTATCCAAGATTTGTTCTTCTATTTCAAAGTTTTTTTCATTATTTTAGAATTTTAGTATTTACATATGAATTTTAGAATCACCTTGTCAATTTTTAAAAATAAAGCCTGCTAAGATTTTGATTAGAATTGCATTGAATCTATAAATCAATTTAGAAAGAATTAACATTTTAATAATATAGAATCATCCAATCCATGAAAATAACATATTTCTCTATTTATTGAGGTCTTTTAAATTTATTTCAGCAGTATATTGTAGTTATTAGTTTATAGGCCTCTCACATCTGTCTGATATTTTTCTAGGTTTACATGCATTTTATACTATTTTAAATAACATTTTAAAAAATTTAGTTTCAGTTGCTTATTGCTGTCATATTAGAAAAAAATTGGTTTGGTTGCTTTTCTTTTATCCTACAACATTGACAGAATCATAATTAGTGACAGTAGCATGTCTTTTTTATTTTTTTATAGATTCTGTGGGAATTCTACAAAGACATGTCAACAGCGAATACATAAAGGTAATTTTAATTTTCTTTTTTCTATTTGGAAAACTTATATTTCTTTTTGTCTGGTTTTATTACTCTTGCTAGAAACTCCAGAACAATTCTGAGTAAAAGTAGTAAGAGCAAGTATCCTGGTCTTGTTTCTGAACTCAGTGGGAAAAATTGTCTTACACCAATAAATAGAATGTTAACTGTATGTTTTTCAAAGGTTCATTTTATCAGGTTGAAAAATTTTCATTATTTTTCGAGTTTGTTAAAAGTTTTTGTCATAAATGGGTGTTCGATTTTGTCAACTTGTGTGTGTGTCTATTAAGATTTTCATATGGATTTTGTTTTTCATTCTACTAATGTAGTGTATTACATTAATTGATTTTGGATATTAAACTACTGTGCATTTCAAGATAAGTCTGACTAGGTCATGGTGTATAATTCTTTTTATGTATTTTAGGAACTGGTTTGATTATATGTTGTTGAGAGTATTTCATTTCTACGTTGGTCTGCCATTTTATTTTCTTTTGATGTCTTTGGCTTTTTGTTCAAGGTAATGCTAGCGTCATAGGATGAGCTGGGAAGTTTTTCCGAGTCTTCTAATTTCTAAAAGAGTTTGTTAAAATATACTTGTGAAGCCATTCGAGCCTGAGGTTTATATGTGGGAAAATTTTACTTAATATTTCATTTTTGTCGTTGTTATAGTTCTATTAAGAATTTCTAATTTTTCTTGAGACAGTTTTGATAATTTTACAATTTGTTTTCTCTTTTTCTTATTTTGAAGAATTAAGTTTCTTCTTTGATAACTTTCTTTGTGTCAAATAAATGTTTAGTGTAATGTTTTATTCTTCTGTTGTTGTTTATGTATTTATTTATTTATTTACTTTTGCATTAGTTTCTTAGTGGGTGCTTTAAGAAATATAATATAAATGTACATTCTATCTACATTATCTAGATTCTTGTTGTCATAAAGTTATTTATAATTTTTCTTTAAAATGTATTTAATACTGAGGTTTTGATAGTGATATTCCCTCTTTTCTAATTTTGGTAATTTTATTTTATTTTCTTGTTTAATCTAGCTTAATGGTTATCAACTTTGTTAAGTTTTTTTAAATAATAAACTTTTGTTTTTTTTACTTTCATTATTTTTCTTTCCAATCTTTATAATTTTCTTCTATTTCCTTCTGCTTGCTTTAGTTTTCATTTATTCTCCATTTTCTAGTTCTAAAGGAGGATCTTTAAAATATCAATCTGAGACTTTTCTTCTTTTCTAATATAGTGATTAAAAGCTAACATTTTCCTTTAAGCACTACAATAGCTGCATCTTATAAATTTAGATGTGTTTTGTGTGTGAAATGTGTGTATGTATGTGTGTCTGTGTGTTTTCCATTCTAATTTCTTTGAGAATTTCTTCTTTAACTCATTGGTTATTTAAAAGGGTATAATTAATTTTTATATATTAGTAAATTTTCTAAAGTTTCTCATGTAATTTATTTCTAAAATGATTCCATTGTAGTTGGAGAATATACTTTGTATAATTTCAATACTTCTAAATTTACTGATATTGTTTTATGTCATAAAGTATAATATATCTTGGAGACTGTTTCATGTTCACTTGGGAAGGATGTGTATTCTGCTGTTGTTAGACCATTCTACAGATACCTAAGTCTTGGTTTATAGTGTTATTCAAGTTCTATTTATGTTTGCTAATCTTCTGTGTAGTTTTCATTATTGAGAGTGGGTTATTTAAATTTAAAACTATTATTTTTAAATTGTCTAATTTCATTTTTAATTCAACAAAGTTTTGCTTCATATATTTTGGGACACTATGGTTAAGTGCATAAACATTTACAACTATTCTATCTTGAATTGATACTTTTTATCATTATAGAAGATGTCTTTCTTTCTATAATAGTATTCCTTGTATTAAAACCTATTTTGTAATATATTAAAAGAGGCACTCCAGCTCTCACAGAGTTACTAGTTTCATAAGAATTTCCCTTCTCATGAAAGGAAGAACAGAGAGAGCTAGGGTTGGGTATTTCCTTTCTTTCATGTTGAAGGCTAGAGGACTGGAATTGGGTATCTCCCTTCTCTTAGGTAGGTTAAACTCTCATGAACCCCAGTAACTTATGCTCTGGCAAAATTGTCTTTCTTGAGAAGAGAAGGCCTTGTTAGGAAAAACAGAATTTTCTGGTCTATTTGAAAATGTTTCCTTTTTCCCTCTCCCTGCCAGATGTCTGAGGGGATATTTTGCCAGTATTTTATGTTGGATTCTGGTAGAGTTGTGGAAGCATAACTCAGAAAAGTGTGGGGTTCCTCTATGACTGGGTTGCCATGGTACCTTTACCAGATTGTCCTCATTGAGCCTCCAGGCATTTGTCAATTACAGTTCAGGTTTTCCTGCGCTGGCACTAATTTCTGAGGAAGTTCCTGTTCCTGAGTTCTGTTCTGGTAAATTGTGATATTCTGTATCTGCCTATCTCTCCAATTTGGAGGGAAGTGATTTTTACCTAGGGACCTTGCTTCTCTGATAGATCTAAGTTGAGTTTGTTGATTTTTTCAGTTTTGTTTACCTTTTTTTTTTTTTTTGCGAAGACGTAAGAGTCACTTTTAAGCTCCATACATGCGAGATTGGAAACTGGAAGTCTTCACTGTTTTTTTGTTACTATTATTTTACCTCTGGGTCCTCTTTGTATTTTATTTTTTGTTATTCCTAGGAATAACTATGGATTATCCTCTTCTTTACTAACATTTATCATTCTTCTCAATTGGAATTGTTTTTCTTTGGGATAAAAGAAAATACTGGGTACTAATATGCAACACTATGAGATTTAGGTAAATGATTCTATAATTATATAACACATTTCTTAAGATCTGAAGCCTGTAATTTTCATATTCTGAATTAAAGGATTAGTTTATTCATTTAACAATGAGTTATTGAGAACCTGATATTTATTATATTCTGTGACCAATGTTTTGGGTATCCTTTCTAACCACCCCTACCCCAGTACAGTATCTGTCACTAAATATATGCAAAATTAAGTGTGATTAACCAGTTAAAAATGAAGAAAAAACATTATGTATGAGAAAATAAAATTATACTTTTTTATAATAGCATACATTATGGGCATGTCTGAGAATATACATATTTTACTTTTTATTCTTTATTTTGCTACTTATTAAGAATTTGTATGACCATTGATGTGTTAGGATAAATATGACATTGTGTAACATTTTATTTTAAATATAGTTTAGGCAAAATGAATTCTGACAAGCCTTAATAGAAGAATATTTTTAAATCAATTTGATTAGATGGTTTTCTAATATATACTGACTCTGAATGTCTTCCTATCCTAAATCACCATTTGAAACTTTTATCTGCAGTTTGATTTTCACATTCTAAATGCCTGCTGGGCATATCTACTTTTTCAAATTCATCCTGTTTAAAAGCAAGCAGGTTGCCTTCAACCTCAAAACCTGTTTTGCTTCTATTTTGCTATTTTTAAATGGCTCTGACAAAACTCAGTCACTCAGCACTGAAATCTAAGATTCATTATGGACTCATGTCCCATGTCCCAACTCATAGATATTAAGATTATTTCTCTTTCTTACTTGTGTCTTAGTTTTAAGCAATAGAAACTGTAGAGGGGGGAAATGTAATAATATGGGGAGGAATAGAGCATGATTTCTAGACACTGACACATTCCTAGCTAGATGCTCTTGAAAAAAAAAAAAAGAGCCCATTTCAGTGTCTAGAGCAACACTATCCAATAGAAATGTAATGTGAGTCACAAATGCAAGCTACATGTATAATTTGAAAATTCTAGTAGCTACTTTAAAAAATAAAAAGAAACAAGAAAAATTAATTTTAATGTTCTATTTAACCCAATATATTCAAAATATAATTTTTACATTAATTAGTATATAGTTATTAATGAGATATTTTAAATTGTGTTCTTCATATTAAGTCTTTGAAAGATGGCAGGTATTTTATACTTACAGGACATCTCGATTTCCCTGAGTCACATTTCAAGTGCCCGATAGCCACACCTAGTTAGTTATTACCATGTAGAATAGGTGCAGGCGTAGGAAGTGTCTCACCATCCTGAAATGTAGTAGTCTAACAGATGGGGTTTATGAGAGCAAAGACTGAAACAGAACATCAGAGAATGTGAAAATAATGAGTCATTCTAGAGTTACAGTTAGATTTAGTGCCAGAAGATGTGAAATCAGCCCATGTTCCAGAGCAAGTGAGACTTTAAAGATAAGCGTCAAACCAAAGTATAAAATCCACATTTTTTTTCTTTTAGAGACACCTCCCAATTCTTTCAGAATATTACATCATAATCTCACTCTAGACTCTAGAATTCTCTGACAATATATCTGTGTGTGTGTGTGTGTGTGTGTGTGTGTGTGTGTGTGTGTGTGTGTGAGGGAGAGAGGGGGGGGAGAGAGAGAGAGAGAGAGAGAGAGAGAGAGAGAGAGAGAGAGAATTAGAATTGGTCTATATGTATATAGGTAAATGTACATTCATAATATTTTTAAAGAAAAAAATAGGATCATAGATAACTTACAGCTTCCTAATTTTCTTTTATCACTTGGCCATACATCTTGGACATCTTTCCATATTGCTACAAAGATATTTACCTTAATATTTTAATGATAACATTAAATTATATATATTTTCTGCTATTTATTTAACTAATATTCTGTCAATAGGTAGTTAAGTTATTTTGAGAGTCCACAACTAAAGAATTGTGGCCACATATACTTTTGTGCACATTGTGATGATATTGTGCAGAATATATTCTTACAATTAAAGCTTCTGATTGAAAGATGGGGATTTGTCACACACTGACAAATTGCCTTCCAAAATAAACAAGATTATATCCCACACATATGGCAGCATATTTTCATTTCCCTACACTATACTTATAATTTAAACAGTTTTATCAACCTAGTGGGTAAAAATAGTGCTCTTATAATTTTGTTTTAATTTTTAAAATTCTTTTACTTTTTCTTAGGATAAACAAGTCTTTATACTTATATTGTAAATAAATACTCTTTTACTAAAAATTGTTCAGTTCTACATTTAATTGCTTTTTAATTTACTTCAAAAATATTTTATGAATATTAATACTTTATGTTATGTACTTTACAAACATTTTAGCCTAGGTTGCCATTTGTCTTTTATTTTTCTATGATATATTTTACATAAGATGTTGAAAATCTTATGCATTAAAATATATTTCTTTTTCTTTATGGCCTCAGGATTTTAAAACTTAATGGGGAAGGCCCTTCTCACCCTGAGATTCAAAATAAATGTTTTCTAATATTTTGTCTAATACTGTCATAGATTTTCATATGTAGATCCTTATTCTATTGAGAATTTGTTTTTAAATATAATGTTGAGATGTGACTTTATTTTTTTCTAATGTACATTGAACTTGCCTGACACCGTTTAAGTTGTTTTATGTTGTTTTTTTAATGATGTATTATATAATCTTAGACATGTAATATTTTGATTCCTTGGTGAATTTTATGTATTTCCCAGATGTTACATTTTTCCAAGTTCTCTATAGCTCACACTTAAATTGTACTTGGCCCATAGAAAATAATAAATATTTTCTTACTGAGAGAATAACTAGGTTGATTAAATTCTGAATATTAATAATAATAATGCCTCACATTTACATAACCCTTTGTCATACACAAAGCATTTTCACATATATATTAATTTGCATAACAATTGTGTGAGTTAAATGGGGCAAGTATTATATTCTCCACTTTAAAAATGAGGAAACCAAGTCTGAGGAAATGAAGTGATTTGTTCAAGGTCACATTGCTGCTGTGGGATGAGTAATGATCCCGAAAACAATTTTGAATTCAGTGCTTTTATTCCCTTTCCCAATCAAACCTGCTCAAAGATCATTTATTTTCAGTCATTTGCTTTTTCAACAATCATTAATTGAAGACTGGAGCAGAGACTCTTAGTTGCCAATCAGCATTCGTCTTTTCCCTCATTTCTAAAAGAATCTTCATAATGTTCAGGTATCTACCTTTTTCAAGACATAGCTCAGAGGAAGAGTGAATTCTGATAGGATCATCCATCATGATAACTCTATTTCCCTTCAAGGTAACTGGTTTGGAACTCTTATATGATTATTTTTGGTCAATGAGTTGTATGGAAAAGTGTGCTTGGGTTAAGGAGCTTCTGAGTCACTTGCTTTACTCCTAAGAAAAAGCCACAAGATGTGGCAGCCCTTCATCTAGTTCCAGAACAGACTACTACTGGGTGCAACGCCTGGAGCTGCTATGACTATCATGCTGCTGGGTTGAAGAGGAAGTCCCTGTGGAAGAGAGCAGAGCAAGAGAACTATGGGTGAGGCACTGGATCTTGTTCCATACCTGAATTTCTGGAGATGTGAAATAAATTTCCTAATGATCATGCCATCTGGATCAGAGCTTTCTATGAATTGCAGGTGAAAGCTCCCAACTGACACAAAGGCCCAATGAGCATATAGAGCGGAGAGACCAATGATGCAGAGATCATTAATGCAATAAGTTTTCAGAGTTTATTTTCATATTGAGCTGCTGAAGATCCAATTTACAGTTTCTGGTGCTGCCATCAAAACTAAAGCTTCTGGAACTTGAACATATGTGAGGCTTTTTGTATCTTTAATGGTAATCTATACGTAAGTCAAATCTGAGTAACACTACTTTGTAATATATGTCTTCTTGAGAAAATTTGTGTTCAATAGAAGCCAAAGTCTTTCTCTTTAAGGATGAGGATATACCATCTGCTAGTAGTCGAAAGAAGACTTTCCAAGCTTGGGACCCACTGTGCTATAGAAGATGGAAGAGTCTGAATGTCAGAGAAGCTCAACTTAAAATCGCAGTTCTCACCAGCCGTGATCTTGACCCAGTTCCATATTATCTCCTAACCTTAATTTCTCGAGTGTTCCTATGTGACTGAATAAGGCATCATAGATAAAGTGTCTGAAAGCGACTGACTCATGGAAAATACCTAGAAAATAGAATTTCTCTCCATTTCCCCCTTTCTTTAGAATTTTATCTGGCAGGGTATGGTCTACTCTGCAGCTGGCCTCTTCTTTCTCTGTCACTGCCCCTAGACAGCACTTTTCTGGGGTCCCTTAGGAAAAGGATCAATGTGTGTAGTGCAAATATGTCCTGAGGTGGCGATTTGTAACAGGTACTCTGACCCAGATACCACACACTCTTGGGGTTGCAACCCTTAGTTGCCTACAGCCCCACTAACTACTTGGTTCTGTTCCAAGGGTAGTGAGGTTCTTTCCTCAATGCTTT
Source organism: Eidolon dupreanum (assembly GCA_028627145.1). NCBI lineage: Eukaryota > Metazoa > Chordata > Mammalia > Chiroptera > Pteropodidae > Eidolon > Eidolon dupreanum. The sequence goes on along the minus strand of CM053504.1, from coordinate 67,341,505 downwards.
TCCCCAGGTAAGACATGCCCAGTGTTCTCACTGCTGTTACATGTCACCTGCCTGATGTGCTCTGGCCCTTCAGAACTGCCTCCTATTATTATTACCCTCCTGCTACCCTTTCCCCTGATAATTGTTGGTAAATGCCCTCCATCTGCCCTCTCCCCCTAGCTAATTACCTTCTGTTTCTTTCTACCCATTGGTCATATGCCTGGTTTGCCCTCCTGTCACCCTTCTTACCTGCTTACCCCTGCTTGATTTGCTGCCTGTACACAGGCAGCATGGGCCTGTCTGCCCTTCAGACATCCTGCTGCCTGCTGATTTCCTGTGCTGCTCACCCCACCTGCTGAGCGCCTGGGGTCACCTTCCTGCTGCCTGATCCACCTGTCCCAGGGCTGTTTGATTTCACCCCCTGAAACGCACAGATGGGATCTCTCCAGCTTCCCTGTGACTGTCTAATGGGGAAGTGGGATGCAAATGACTGTAGAATAAATGGAAGGAAAGAAAAACAAAAACAAAAACAAAAACAAAAACAAGAAAACACAGATATCCAGATAGTTATTAAGATCCAGAGTAATTTATCTAAATAAAGTTACGTCTGTTCAGAATCCAGGACACAGACACGAGATGGAAAGAGAAGAAATATACTAGGAAATTGATTAAAATAGACTCTCCACTATGTGGGAAGCAGCCAAATGTTGCAGGTAAATGTCCAGAGGGTAAAGATTTCTCTTCCATGTCTAAACCTAAAAGTAAGGATCAAGCTTTGGTGATACATAGGTGTATTCATGGACAATGATGTCTTCAACAACTGCATTTCATTGCATGGTATAATTTAACTGAACATCAGGGGCTCTTAAAGCTGCTGCTGAATATCTGCAACCTATATTTGGCATTTAGCTTTCCATATCTATTTTTGATGCTCTATTGGCACCATGAGCAGGAATTTCTTTTTTGGGTGCATTTCTTTTCATTTCTCTAATCTTTTGTTGTTGTTGTTGTTGTTGTTGTTGTTGTTGTTGTTGTTGTTTAAACTGGTACTAAACATTCACAAATTGGATGCAGTTGCAAATTAATGTAATCTGTTACTGAGAACTTTAGTCCTCAAAACAGTTGCAATGAGAGCAGAAATAAAAGCTCTTAGGCTCAAAATTAATTTTGTCATTCAGAATAGAGATCTTTTATATTTTGGTGGGAAGGTACCATGAAGATCAGTTAGATGTCAGGCTCCCACACTTGGCAAAGATCACAGGAGCTTGTGAGAAGCAGTAGGCAGGAACACTGGCTTTGGACATGGTATCTAAAATTGGTTTTTACTCCTCTTTTTCAAGATGATGGCTAGTTCTTCATTTAAAAAATTCTCAAGCCAGAAAGATTTGAAGATGGATATGTCCACATCCCCAGAGGGTACTTTCTCAGTTATTCTCTATTTGTCCAAAAAGTTCTACTCTGAAATAAAATGTTTGTTACCTTAACCAGAAATCTTGTTACTTTTCTCCTCAAACTGAAAACCAGACCAAACGAGTGATTATCACATTATTTAGTTCTTAAACTGATTAATTCCTCCTTAAAACCAGTTCTAATGTTAATAATGACAATGGAGCTCAGGAGTTCTTGTCTTGGCCTCATTGTCCTCATTTGTAAAGTGCAGCAGAGGGCAGAGAAAACAGGAAGTTCTTTTGAGACTCTACTGAACTTGAAGATGGTAGAATGGTTATGTACCCTACAACTCGTGAGACTTAGAATTATCAAGTTATTTCTGAAATATGCCCATGGTCCTCATTGATAATGATTAGTTATTGACACCTACCTTGGACAGATTTCCTAGTTCTCATATTTCTAGAATGTGAGGAAACAAGATTGTAGCAGGCCTAGACATTTTTCCCAATGGTGTACGTGCATAAAATCAATCTCTAAGGATAAAGGAAAGATGTAGAATCTGTCAATATGAATCATAGAAAGTCTGAGTTATAGGAAACCTACGTAATATCTAATCCTGTTTTTTTATGGTATGGATATAGTAACCAAGGTATAAAGAATGCACATGATTTGCCTTGTTGCTAGTGCAACAAGAGGACTGGAGTCTTTGTTGTCTAATTTTGGTCCATATTTTCATCATAATTTCTTTATGTAGAATTTTTAGGTCACCCTCTTTTACTTGATCCTTGGTATTTGGGCTGTGATAGTAATAATTATGGAAATAAATCAAAAAGTCTTGCTGATTTAGCAGATGTAAAAGGAAAAAAGCATTTTGGAATTTTATGCCTGGGCTTAATTGAATAAATGTGATATCAGGTCACAGTCGATATCATGTGAGAAATATGAGTGCTGATGTCTTCAAATTGACACAAGAATCATTTACCATCTATCTCCCATCTCACAGTAATTAAGCACATTGCCCCTATTGCTCAGCACTATTTCAATTTTCCACCACAGGTATTTTTAATTGTCTCTATTCTTAAACTAAAGGAGAAAGAATTAAATAAGGGAGACAATACTTTGTTCCAGTGAATGACTGTTCGGCAAGAGAGAGAGGGAGAGAGAGAGAAAGTGGCACTTAAATGAGAAAGAGAAAAAGTGGCATTTAAATGTCACAGTTTTCAATTCAAATTAGATTTAAATAAATTTAAAGATGCTGTTAGAGGTTCTCAGTCCCACCTATTTCATAAAAGATTGCTATGACCACATATTCCTGTTGTGCTAAAAATAGTGCTGATTATAGGATCACCAAAAGATCACTAAGACATACACAGTTCAAGTAAAGCTAAGTTTATTAGACTTACTATAATAAGGGAAAATACCAACTTAGTAGTGTCTCAAATAGAAAAATTAGAGAAAAATAGTTATAGGGCCTTAGCTATGTGATTTTCAAGGTGGTTGTGCAAGGTTAACTATTGAGGATTGGGCAGAAATTATGTCATAGTTGCTTTGGATTTGCAGGCCCAGCAAGGTGAGTGTCTTTAAGTGAGCCTGGATGAGAAGCTGTTTTAGTCTGCAGTTTTACTTTCTAGAGGTGAGTACAATTGGTCCTCACTATTTACAGGTAGAGTATTTGTGAATTTTCCTACTATCTAAAATTTATTTGTAAGCCCCACATCAATAATCTGGTGGTCTGATGGTCATTTACGAACATGCACAGAGTGACAACAAATTTGATTTGCTCTATATACATGTTCCCAGCTGAAGTTCAACAAGGTTACGCTCTGCTTTCTTATTTCCACTCTCATATTATAAACAAGTGTCTTTTTTTTTGTGGTCTATTTAATTCTGTGTTTTTTACATTTCTGTGCTTTTGTTGGTGATTTTGCTGTTTAAAGGACCCCAGGTATGATGCTAAAGTGCTGTCTAGTGTTTCTAAGTGCAACCAGGTTGTGATGTGCCTTAAGGAGAAAATACAAGTGTTAAAAAGACTTTGTTCAGACATGAGGTATAGAGCTCTTAATTATCAGTGCACTATGAATCAACTATATATATTAATATATATAATGTATATATTAAAATACATATAACATGCATATTCTATATAAAATATATATTCTATATAAAATATAATATATATCAAATGTTTATTGTTAAATATATGAATATATTATAAATCATAATATAACATATATATTTAATATCATATATGAAAATATATAATATGTTAAATGTCTTTAAATGTAAATATATAAATATAAATGCCTTAACAGAAATACACATGAAACTAGTTTATGTATTGATCAAGTTGCAAAAATCTGGTGACCAGAGGCTTGCAGGCACCTAACTCTGTATTTCCTTTACGAAAAATGGTTCAGTATTCACTAGTTCAGTGCTTTCAGTTTTTATGGAGCCTAGCTACTACGAATAATGAGATTCAACTTTATTTTTTGCTAATTTTTAAAAAATTCTTGTCCTAGTATTATTTAACACAGGGCCAGTCAATGATATTGTTTTAGTTCTCACAGACTCTTTAACTGTGCTACAGCAGTTCTTTTAGCTGTCAAATGCCTGTTTAGGGCATGATGGCATGGACCTTTTGTTTGATCATTTCCTGAAGTGAGCAACCATGTTTATGTCTTCTGGGAAGGTGATTTCAGTGGAGTGGGGCTCTTTAAATGTGTCCCACTGTGTCTTGGCTGTTGGACTTTGTGCTTAACAGTACATTTAGCACAACTAAAGGTGTGCTCTACCTTATGGGCACCTGCTTTAGCATTTGATTTCAGAGATGACCAAACCAGCTGCCAGATGACTACTAACAATAGGTACAGTTTCTACAAATTAGAGCTTTGACATTATTTTGAAATTTGTTTTATGGCAAAAGTTCAATGTATTTGAAACCCACTTATATTTTTGTTTTTAAAAACTTAATACTATATTCATCAATGAAAAAATAACTATTTTACATGATATATACATATAATTTCAACTCAAAAAATTTTCTGTAGCTGTTAAAATATAATTTAATGTTTTTATTACAGTCATGTAAAGTTCCTCATAAAGGGTAACTGAACAATTTGAAGAGATCATCATTAAAAAGCCATTACATGTAACAATTACAAGTATGTAAACTAATATAAAAAGTTACATCCATAGAAGCATACTTAAGCTTCTCATTTAAAAAAAAAACATTTTAAATGAAGATTTTATACAGATTCAATATTTGATATCTTACCTGATCCTTTGTATTTAATTATTTTATTTTAGTGTTTTTTTTTTCCTCCCCTTAACACCTCTTCCTCCAGTCCAGATTCCTATTCTCTTGTCAGCTATGTTGCCTGTTGATGGCTCTTAACTGAGTTTCTCCTTAAAAATTGTCCTTCTTCAGAGAGAGTTGCCTTGGCCAAGGTTATATCCTCTTCCCGGAGAGTTTATACCCAAAAATTAATTGATGTGAGGCTACAAAACCTAGCCACCTTTCTACAATTTGGGAAAACCCTAAGGGGCTACTCTAGCTCCAAAGCTCTGTGTAGGTAGACCACATTACAATTTACTGTCCCCCTCTGCCCAGTTCTGCTTCCCTAAATCCCTTGAAGGTATTGATCCTGAGAACATGACTCAATAGACCATCCACATGCAAAGCTACACCTCAAAATCTGTTCCCCAGGGAATCCAACCTATAACTCTTACCATAATTATATACTACTTATCAAAAGTAGTGAACTTATTTTTTTTCAATTACAGTTGACATACAATATTATATTAGTTTCAAGTATATAACTTAGTGATTAGACATTTATATAACTTATGAATAAGTCTATACTCAACTGATACTATATATAGTTATTACAATATAGTGAACTAATTTTTACTAAGTCCCGTATAGCCCTAATCCACCCAAGCTTACCATAATACACTTTTCAGATTTTATTTTGTATAGGTGTTATTTCGTACAAAAATGAAGGAAATATTTCTCTAAGGGAAGGTAATCCAAATAAATCTTACCCATTTTTATAATATTTAATACTATGTATATGCTGTGACTTCAGAATGCATCTACCTAGCCCAATTTTCTCCTAAGATAACCAGTCTAGATTTGCATATAGAATTTTTGACATCTTCCTATACATTTCTCATATGATTCTTGAACTTAACATTTTTACCTGGGACTCTTGATTTTTTTCCCCAGGACTTGACTCTCCACCAACTACCCAGTCCATCTGTCTTTTTCACAAGAGTAAAAGATACTGCCACCAGCCAACTGCACCAGCCAGAAATACAGATCTGATCTTAAATCTCTCCCTTTCTTTCTTATATTCTCACTAATTAACCCATCAGCAAACCCTGTCCATAAAAAAAAAAATGAAAACTCTCTATTCTCTTATTTTCTCACTAGGTTACCATACATGGCTCTAGCTAAACCTCTATTGCAGCAGCTTCCTCAGTGGTCTCCATTATTCTTCTCATAGCCTTCTAACTTTCCCCTACATGGCAAAGATAGTAATTTTTAAAAGTTAATTAGATCAGGCAGATATTATGCTTAATATCTTAAAATAACTTCTCTTTGTCTTAGGCCAAACTCCTCACAATGACCTATAATTCTCTATACATCTGATGCCTACCTCTCTCCTGCTCAGCTTTTACCACTCTGTAGCTCCCTTCCTCTTTCCACTGTTATTTTCTTGGTCTAATAAACAAGAAAAGCTCCTTTTTTGCCCCTTTGCACATGTTTTTCTTTCTGTTGGATGAGATTCTACCCATTCTCTGCATATTCACATTTAGTATATGATTAACTTTTTATAATCTTTGAGGCTTCATTCAGCATAAATGTCATTTTTTTATATGGTCTTTCTCAATCTTCATCTCTAGAAGTATTACTGATTATTTTTTTTCTACTTCAGTCTTTTTTATTGTTTCCTTTGTATAGTTCATCAGAATTTGAAATGATCTCTTTTGTTCATTTGTTCATTGTCTCTCTTCTCTATTGCAATATTAGTTCCATGATGGAGGAGTTTATCTGATCTATTTACTGCCATTTGCCTAGTACCCAGCATAAGCTTTGGCATGGAGTTTGAATTCAATAAATATATTTTGGGTTAATCAATGATTAATGAAGAATGCAACTCATACCTATATGAAATATTTATTCTCTAGACTCTGGCTTAACTGACCTGAGTTTAAACTAATCAGGCCAAGATATTTTCAAACCTTAGAAATGATATTCCTTCTATAAAGTCCCACTATTTGATACTTTCTTTTTGTAAGAGGCACAAAACCTTTAGAAAAAAAAACGTATTTTGAAATATAGAACTTAATAGCACTTCTGAGGAATCAACTGAGTGTGATGTTTTCTCATCATTTAAATCTTGGTTGGGATTTGAATTTCAGAGAAGAAATTCAATAAATAGCAGATATCAACCAAGCAAGAATAATATAATAGAATTTTAAGTAAAAATGGACTGATAAAGTACAGCTATAATTTCAAGTCAACTGTGTCTTTAAACTATAATCAGCAATTCAGCTATTTAAGAACAATCATTAGTTGATCAACATTTTCTATGAATTACTACCACGTGCAAGTCATTGATTAAATTACTGGAGATATCAATATTAAATATCAAGGGTCCCATTCTCTGGGAACTCAAACCTAAGCAGATACTCATAGTCACCCTTGGACCTCATCAAGGAAATTTAGAAGATTCTAAAGGAAGACCTACAAAATATGTTCAACCCAACAATAAGGCAGGATAAGGCCTTACTTCATGCCTGCACCACATTTAAGGGATATCATTCTCACCTGGACTTGATTTAGATGACGACATCCTGGACTATGGACAGATGGCAAATGGGATGAGACTCTTAGAGACATTGGAAAAGTGTCAATATATTTTGCCTATGAGGGGCATAGATCACTGGGGGTGAGAGAGTGCACAGTGTCAGACAAACTTCAGTGTGGCCCCTCATGACTCCCACCTCCTTGTGTTCAAGCCCTTGTGTAATTCCTTCCCTTTAGTGTGGGTAGTACCTGTTACTTTCTTCTAACAAATAGAACATGGCAAAGCTGCTAGGATGTACATGATTATATGTGTGTAATTACATGGTTATGTTACATAAAATTATAGTGCTCATTTTGCCGTGGTCGCTCTCTCTCTCATTCTCCCTCTCCCTCTCTCTCTCTCTCTCTCTCTCTCTCTCTCTCTCTCTCTCTCTCTCTCAATAGACTGATGAAACAAGTAGCTATGTTTGTGGCCCACAGGGCAAGGAATTGAGGATATTGTCTAAGGATCAAAGGTAGTCTCTGGTTGACAGCAAGATACTGAAGCCCTCAGTCCTACTACTAGAAATTAAATTCTTCCAATAATCATGTGAATGGGGAAGCAGATCCTTCCACACTCAAGCCTCAGAAAATAACACAGACCTAGCCAATACTTTGATTGAAACTTTGTGAGATTCTGAAACGAAGATATCAGGTAAACCATATCAAGACTCTTGAACTACAGAAACAGACAATAAGCGTGTGTTATTTTAAGCCATTTAGTTTGTGGCAGTATTGTTCCATAGCAATAGATACTGGCACAGAATTGTACTACATTCTTCTTATATCTTCCTTTACTTTTCTCTGACTCCTGGACCAGCTATGTTTATATTCAGCTCCATGACTAAGAGGCTTGATTTCTTCAGGATATCCTCATCACCAAGGTCACAGTGAACAAGAGGAGACACAGGTTTTAGTCCATCCTTCTGGGCTCCAGTTTATTCTTGTCATATTCTCTGTTTCCCATAATCTATCCTCAACTGCCTGCCCTTGGACTTTGGTCTATAACATTAGACATGCTGATAACCTGCAATAATTAGTCAGTTTCTCTATCATCTCTTTATCTATCTATCTATCTATCTATCTATCTATCTATCTATTATCTATCTATCTATCTATCTATCTATCTATCATCTATCTATATCTATCTATCCTCCTTATTCTGTTGCTCTTTTTAAACCTCAACTAGTAGAGTATTTGATAAATACTGGGTTATATGTTTGGGATTCAAAAATTGATAAAACATGATTCCTTGACTTGATAAATAGTATACAAATAGAAAATAATCTAACACAATATGGTAAGCCAAAGCAAATTGCAATATAATGTTTGCATATCTATAATGGAGAAATGGCCACAGTGCCCTATAAACTCAGAATGTTACTCTTGATTCCTATTGAGATACAGAGAAAGACCCACAGAGGAGAAAACATTTAATTAGTAGAGATTTGCCAGGAGAATAATGGAGATAGTATTGGAGGAAAGAGCAGTGAGCTAGAAAGGCAATGTTGAGATGCTGATCAAAGCAGAGACAGTATCAGAAAGGAAGTTTTGTGGTCAATTATAATTTCCATAAGGTTGATTCATGAAGTGTTGGGGTTAGAAAAATCTTTTGGTAATGGAATATGTACTAAGGTAAGACCATGTATTCTAAAGTAAATAGTTGTGATATTTTCTTGTTAATAACAAGAAACCATTTAAAGTTCTTCAGGAAGGTTATAAGCAATATGGAAAAGCAATTGGAAAGAGTAGAAGTTTGGTGGTAGAAAAACAACCAAGTGTGTTATAATAGTCAAAGGAAAGAAGGATTATAGCTTCAGTGATGAAAGAAGCTTGGGGACAGAAAGAAAGAGATCAAGACATTTCTGAGGTGGAGTCTTAGGATTAAATGTCTAGAGCAGTGGCTATGGGAAAGATGAAGATTTTAATGATTATTTTACAACTTTTTATATTATGAGATGGCATGAATGTTATTTAGTTTACTGAATTTAAAAAGTGCCTCTTTATCTTTCAGATCAGACAATTTGGGAGAGAGGTCAGGATTCTCTATCTCAAACTGTCTGATCTGAAGGATAATTTCGTTTACATGAAATGTCTCAAATAAGCAAATCCACGGAGACAGAAAATAGATTAATAGCTGCAGGGGTTAGGGGAAAGGGGGACTGACTAGTAATGGGTATGGTTTTCTTTTTGGGATGGTAAAAGTATTTTAAAATTAGATAGTGATAATGGCTGCATAACTGTAAATATATTAGAAATCCTGAATCATACATTGAATCTTATGTTATATGAGTTGTATTTCAATAAATCTTTTATATATTTTTTAAATTAGCAGATAGGTTGAAGAATTATCCATTCGATGGCCTTCATTTTCTCTAAAAATGTATATAAAATCTGCAATGGTAAAAAAAGATTTTTTGGGGATTCTTGTCAACATGTATACATTAAAGGGAAAAAAAAGTTTTCTCTTCTTGCTAAATCTCAATAAGTAAGAATTAAATTTTGTTGGAGCTGCCTTTTCTAATGTCTAGATTCTTTGATATGTCATTACTCCATCTTGAAATTTTTATATAGACAATCTTTGTGAGTGTTGGAGAACTTGATTCAGGTAGACTTTAAGGTAATCCCTTAATTTCTCTTTGGTCATGTTTCTCATGTCTATAAACTAGAATTTATGTTTTAAATGCTTTCTGTATCTTCAAAATGATCAACATTTAGCAATCTTATACTAACACACACTTGACATTGATTGCCCCAAGAAGCACATTGTTTTAAAATAGCAAACAGGTGGAGGGGGGAGGGGGCGAAATGGGTAAAGGTGACCAAAAGGTACAAACTTCCAGTTATAAGATAAGCAAATCCAGAGAATGTTATGTATATCACTGTAACTATTGTTAACAATTCCATATTGTATATTTGAAAGTTGCAAGAGAATAGATCTTAAAATTTCTTATCAAGAGAAAAAAAAATTATAACTACATGTGGTGATAGATGTTGACTAAACTTATTGTGGTAATCATTTTGCAATACGTGTTGTACACCTTAAACAAATACAATGTTATATGTCAATTATATCTCAATTAAAGAAAAAAACAAAAAACAAAAAAAAAATAGCAAACAAAGGTTTATTAGTCTCTGGGAATAAACTCTATTTTATTTAATGTGTTAGCTCTGTCTAATTAATCCATGATATGGAATTCAGATTTCTCTAATTTAGTAATGAGTCTGTGGCTTTTTTCATTTTGACATTGGTATGTCATAAATGAGCAAGCAACAAAAATTATGGTCAGGGATATTTAGAATGCAAATCCAAATTTCTTACCAGGGTTCTCAGATTTAATCTAAAATGTCTAACAAGATCACTTTAGTTAATACTGTTCTTTAGACTCATTGTCAGGATAGATTCACGTTTGGAAGTCTAGTCTATGTAGAGGGGTAAAACTAACTGTCCTAACCAAGAGAGCAGAAGAGAAAGTCTAAACTAACATTTTCTAAACACCAAGTGAGAACTTTAACAATTTATCTTCTAAGGATACTCTATTCGATATCTACCCTTGTGCTATTTTAATAAGGCCATTAAAGTAAGTATGCCTCTTGTTTAGTCATCCAGAGAACAACCTTCACATGGCATCCTCTGGGTACTGAGCAGTGTCACAATGAATCTCTTCTCTCCCATTAATGTCTTTTACTAAATGTATAATACATTTTACTTCTCATTAATCTCATTTATTAGATTAAAAAAACTGAATCATATACTTTTTAAAAAATCAGTGGGATCCTAAATTCACAAAATCTTTTGTAAAGATATACGCTACACATTTTTATCAGTGTACCATAATCATAGCAAAATAGAAATAGTTTAACTTGACAACATCAAGAAAAAATTTGAAAGAGGAAAAAAAACTATTTAGAAATTGAGCTCTGAAGAACTGAAATTTCCTCCTCTTCATCTTCAAGTAAGCAGAGGCCTAGTGCAAAAACATCATTAGAAGGGAATTTTCAAATTACACTTTCGCCAAGCTGAAAACACTGGCTGCCTTATCCCATGTATTTCCACACTGGAAGGTACAACAGTCTTTCATGAGTTTGTCAGAGTTCACTCCTGTTTTCTATTTGTTTCTGGCCCAAATCACCTTGCCCTGTCCAAAAGTGGATAGATATAGAGCCTAACAACTACATCAATAAGCCAAAATTTCTACTAGCCCTAGATCTTGGCATTTTCTGCTTTTCTTGGGTTGGAATTATTACAGTTATAATTATGTGTATAATATTGACATTTTTAACTATATGGTGAGCTCAAAGAACAGAGGGCTAAATCTGGTTTGCTCCTCATAACATATATAGCAAATGGAGATTCTCAGTACACATATGTTGACTGACTGACATAAACTGAAAGAGCCACTGGTTAACTATTATCCACCTGCACGATACCCTCAAATTTGTGGCTTATGTGCACTGCCATCACTCCAGGAAAGCCTCATTCCACCTTGCCCTGAAGTGCTATCGGAAAATGAGATCTGACCTCCAAACCCTAAAGATAGGTGGGGACAAACATCCCATGTGGGAAAAGAATCTTAACTCCTACTACATAAGAGTTTTAGACTGTATCCTTCCCACAACTTTCTTTATATTTTCTATACTTCTCTTGATGATTTTTGTATCTCAGCTAATTAGGGATTTGTCCTAAATGCTTCCATGATATCAGGGCCCAACCGAGAGTTCATGAAGAGGTAGCAAATGTGAACTTGACAGCCTTCTGACAGTAACTGTACCCCAACTTCAATTTTGCTTAAGTGAACAAGATTCTGTTAAGAATCAATGTTTCCTGGGACTTGGCTTCATTTTTTGGTCTCCTGTAGGTAGGTTTTATCGATCCCAGCTTGATATGTACCCAGAATAGGACAATGGACCAAGTTTTTTAGACTTATTTTCTCTCTTTAAAGAGTGGTTGGATTTAACAGCATTATAACTTTCAGAACAGTTTCTTCCCCACTTTTATTTAAAAAAAAATTATCCTTAGAATTGAAAATCCTGCTGCATTTCAGACTTTCTTATAACTGCATTGATTAGTCTTCTAGCAAGCACAGCTGTGGCAATAATCCCGTCTCTGCATCTTTGCAAGCAGGAGGAAGGCAGGAGATAAGAGTTGCCACAGGGAGTCTATATTTAATCTACAACTGGCTTATCCAAGTGTCTTATTGCTCCCCGAGGGTCTTACCACATGCACTATTGTGAGAAAAAAAAGTGAGAGAGAAGGAAGGAAAGAAAAGTTCACCCAAAATTGGTCTTCAACTAATTAATTCATTTCAGAATTGGCACAGAAGTTTTTGCTCTGCTAGTAATGCAGACCCTGAGAATACTAGGCCTTTCCTATACCAGCACAGCTTACCTTTCTGACTTTGCCCTGTGGCTGCTATTGGGGGATGGCTGAGCTTTTTCTTGGCAACAATTGTTAAGGCTGCTGAGAGGCATCTGTAAATGGTAACTTCAGTAGTTCCATCAAGGAATCCCCACCGATGAACACTGCAGATTTTTATGGGCTTTCACACAGTGGAATAAAGTGGGTATCTGAGACAATCATAAAATCAATTATGAAATCAGTAAATATACAAATAATTAAAATGCAAAATAAAATAAATAAACCTTCAGCTTCAAAGAGAGAGACAGAGGAAAACTACTCTTCTTTAAACACTTTTATTGTCTACAGTGATTATCTAGCTTATTGGACATGAAAACCAGAACATGCTTGCCTTTGCTAGTTTTCTGTTCTGTGGCCCCACCCTAACTAAGTCTTTAGATATTCTAAAATGAAACCTCAGCCCAATGTCACTGTCATAAAATCACACATTTGTAACTACCTGAGAAACTTTGTGCTATTACCTTCTCCTGGAATGGCCTTCTTCCTGTTGTGTGTCTATTTTAATTTCTTAAAAATGAACTTAAATACACCTTTCCCCCAAAACTTACATTGGTTTATTACTCCTTCCTTCTCTGAACTCCTTTAGCATATTTTATTGTTATTATTGTTATATCACAGAATTCAAATGTAATGGCTGAGGAGGTGGGAAACCAGTAAAAAACAAAAGTCAGTTAAAACTATTAATATGTTTGTCCTGATTCACCAGATACTAGCTGTACTATTTATGAACAGGAAAGGATTACATTAGAAGATCTCAATTTTTTTCTTTTTTTTATAAGACAGTCACCAACAATTATGACCTATTTTGTTAGGTTATGTTTATATTTTATTCTCCTAGGACAAAAGGCAAAACATCTTCAAAATCACTAAATAAAACTTCTTGTAGGAATTAAAACTCACCACCATCCCCACTCATTCCTAGAAGAGGCCGCAAGAAACAGAGACAATAGAGCTTTTCTTTGGAACCAGGAGAAGTTAAACAAAATAAACACTTGATACCTTAAAGTATAGAATGCACAACATACAGGAAGGGACAAAGACAATTGATGCTGTCATTGAAATCATATGAACTTATCTATTGATTGCTTTTGTAGTGAAGGACAAATGCATACCTGAAAAGATAGAGGCAGGTACACTGAATGAAGCAAATCTGAAAAGACTGCTAGAAAAGAGGGATGAGAGAATGCAATATCTTCCCTCTTGGTGAAGTGTGAAAGGTTCATGAAGGGTGGGCCAAGAGCTCAACATGTGATACTTTCCACCTTCTCTTAAATGCAGCTTTGGAATAATTGTTTGAAATTGTACACTGTTCAGGGTAGTGAGTTGGAAAATCTATGTGCAGAAATCCACTCAGTAAAACATCAGTGAAACTGAGCTTCTATTTTTCTTTTCTGTGTATAAGAAGGCGGTTCTATCTTTGGGTATGCAAGGAGTAAGTATCTCCAGCTCTCTGAATACCAAACTAAAAACATTATTTTATTTTTGATCTGTCAGTGCTACTTATTTGATCAATCAATGGTATTTAAGGAAGGGGTGCTTCCTTTAAAAATCTCATAATCTGTAGTTTAGACCCAGATGTTCCCTCACCACATTCAATATGAGCAAGTTTTATAAGTTCTCAGAAGCAAAATAGTTAATAAATAGCATTTTCCCATTTCAATTTTTTCCTATAAATTTTACTTAAATATTTAATGCATAACTCGTCCCACTAGAAAAAAAAAAAAAAGAAAAGAAATGCCAGACTCTTCAATATCATAATCACCATCCTTAACCAAAACAAAAATTCATTTGACCACGTACTGTGTCTATCATATAGGTCAGCTAGTCTTCGTCTAAGATAGATGTCCTCAACTCGTATTTTATTTATTTATTTGCTATGACTCACTGGAATCATGTTTTTTAATTTCTTTTCAGGTGCCTCGTCTTTAGTTTTTTTTGTTTGAAAATAATAAAAATAATACCAAAATTTCTCTCCCAATTTTTCCTAAACTCCTGTATTTTTAGATAAAGAAAATATACAACTAAGTAAAAAAAAAAAAAAGTGCGCTTGCATGTGTGGGTGGTGATGTTGAGTGTTTCTGTGAGCATCTTTCCACATTCACAATTGTACCTGCCCAGTTGGCCCTTCCCTTACTAAACTTCTCTTCCCTTTGGCTCCCATGGGCTTATACTCATTAGTTCACATATCTTTGTGCTTCTTTGTTTGTGTTGCCCTTTTCTTCTCTTTTACCAAAATATTACATACTGAAAATTCTTACCTCTTTCCCTAAGCATCCTCCCCTTCTCATTATATACTCTCTTATTAAATTATTAATTGCATTCCCATGGCTGATAGAACCATTTATAATGTTAGTGATATTTACTTTCATATATCTAGTTTCAGATCTTAAACACAACTATCTGCTTAACATTTAAACTTTTCCTTTTCTCTTCATCTAATGCCATCTTCTGCAGTAAGTGTTTCATGATTGTGGGCCTAAATTATGATCTACCTTCTATTTATTCACAAATACTCTCTACTCTTTCTTTGTAGCAATCAACACTTGGAATTATTTAATTATTTAAAAACAGAGTAAAATAATGAATTAATACATAATTATTTATAGCCTTCTCATGTCCTTTCACATACCAGAGCAAATTCCATTTTGCTTGCTCATCAGCTTCTAAACTTGCATTCTGCTGATTGTAGAATTTGGTGAAGTGGAGAATTGGGGAAGTAGGTGAAGCAAGCTTGATTTATATTGCAGAGGGCAGACTTACTCTAGGGAAAGAAATAAAATGTATTGCCACTGAGAGTGAGGGAGGCATATTTTAAGGTAGACTATTGGGGTGGAGATTGTTCTGGGGGCCAGTTTAGAATGAGAAGGAAGAAATTTTAAAGTGTTTGCTATTTTTTGAGCGTTCTTGAGAATGAGTCAAGGTGGTTTAGTTTTCTCTGAGTCCTAATTTACTCACTTGTTTAATGTCTTTCTTTTCCACTTAACTATGAAGTTATGTAAATGGAGACACAATGCTTATCCTCTTCAAATATATTACCAGCACCTATCAAGTTCTGAATTATCAAAGGTGTTTGATTAGTATTTCTTGATTGATTGTTAACTATCTATTTGTTTTCTAAGATTCAGTATATTCTATGGGAACACAGATGAATTAGGGAATTTTGACTCCTTGAGGTAAAATTATACACATATAACCTAACTGGATTATGATTAAAGTTTAGATTGAATAAAATTATTTTCAAAACTTTAAGAATTAAGTGAATTTCTGCTGGGTTTATCAAAGAAGCTTTCTCAGAAATTGTAAGATATAAATCTAGAATGACCAAAAGAAGTGAAATAGAAGAAAAAAGTCTTTAAAAATTCTTTAGGGAGAAGGCATTTTATATGTTATTACAACGGTTTGCACTTCTTTGAGTTCAACATTTTCACAACGCGGTAGGTGGAAACAAAGTCAAATATTATTTTGTTTTAAATCATGTATAGGAATGAATAATAGGACTTTTAGTATATTTGTGTTAAGAATACTTGTATATGTGATTTGTGTTTAATTTGATTTTATTCAAATTAAATAATCTCTTTAAGCCTTGCTTTCCTTTTGTGGAAGAGCGTATAACAGTTTGTCAACCTTTTTTTTCTGTAAAGGGCCAGATAGAAAAAAGTCTATTTATTTTTTAGTAAATAGCATAAAACTTTCCAGATCATAAGGTCTCTGTTGCAACTATTCACCTCTTCTATTGCAGTGTGAAAGCAGTTATAGACAATATGTAAACAACTGGGTGTGGCTATGTTCTAATAAAACTTTAATTACAAAGCAAGTAATTGGTTAGATTTAGCCTATGGTCTATAATTTGCTGACCTCTGGTATATAACAATAAATATTTAATGAATCGGTCATGAGAAATAAATGGGATAATAACTGAAAAATGCTTTGCACAATGCCTGGCATAGAGTATAGCCACTGAATAAATTATAGCTATTATGGTCATTAAAATATATTCTATAAGACATATTTTTACTTATTAATTTAATTATATACTAATATTTACTTAGTTTTTATTTTATCACAGGTTCTGTATAGTTAGATATAGATACGAAAGATGATAATAAAAAAGAAAATCAAGAATATTAAATAAATCATGAACATAAAAACAGTACAAAGAAAATTCTTCTCTGGCCATGAAAGAAAAACTGGTACTGTATTTATCCTTCTACTTTAAACAACTAGAATTGAGTACAATATGTAAAGTAACTGCTTTCAGACGCTAGACATCAGACAATACAAGATTTTAATTCTTTTAAAGAAGCAAAATAAATAAACTAAATTCTGTGATTACCCTGACTTTCTGCTAGAAGTCAATTTCAAGACCTTGGTGCAGGGAAGAAATCTCCCCAAAATAATGAGCATCTCATTGAGATGAATATACAAAGGTCAGAGGTCAGAAAAGTAGAGATGGCTTGAATTTATGGGACAGAATATTGAAAAGCAGGAAAGCATGCAAAGAAAAGCCTCAGCAATCTGTTCTAAATAAGGGTTCCCTTGAGACATTGGCTAAATATAAAAAAGTAAAGGAAAAAAAAATATGAAACAACAGCTATTGAAGATTTATAAGCTAAATAATTTCACCGGCTCAGAGAGAGCCAAGGGATATTTGAGTTTTTACCAGACAGAGTAGAAAGACCTCATTGAACATGTAGGGTAGAATTTTGGTAGAAATCTAAAAAAAAAAGAAAGAAAGAAAGAAAGAAATTCTTAAGATTAGGGCTACATCCACTCTCAAGTACAATCTACTATAGTCTCACCTTAACAAATCTTAAAAACAGATTCAAAAGGAACAGACTTATTCCTGGCTACCTTAACTGTGCCAAAACGTCATACTATCTAAAAAACTATGAACAAAGTGAGGCATTCAAAAACATAAAATTTGCAATGTCCAACAATCCAGTGAAAAATTACTGGATATGCAAAGAAGCATAAAAAGTAACTCACAGCCAGAAGAAAAATCAGTCAATAGAAACATTCCAAATTATAGAGATTATAGAATTAGTAAGAAATAACTTTAAAACAGCTATTATAAAAATGATGAAAGTTTCAAAGAAAAGTACAAGCAAAATGGGGAGAAATGGAACACATGAGTTTTGAGTTGCTACATTAATATCAAATCAAATAGGCATTGGATAAAGAGTATTCATGGAGACAAAGAAAGATTTTTTATAATGATTAATTAATTCAACAAGATAACATGACAATCATAAACATCAATGACTATATATCCAATAATAGAATTTCAATACACATGAAACCAAAACTGAGAGAAATTACCAGAGAACAGGCACATCTATAATCATCATTGGAGAGTTAAACATCTCTCTAGCATTTGACAGAATGATTGGGGAAAAGGTAGACAGGTGATCTGAACACTATTAAACAGTGTTACTTAAATGACATTTGTAGAACAATACATCGAAGAAGTGCATAATGCATATTCTTTTCAGGCTCTCAAAGATTTACTAAGACAACATGCTAGGCCCCCACATCTTTCTTAGCAGATTAAAAAGAAATGAAATTATGTAATAGGTTTCCTGACCACAACAGAATTAAACTAAATCTAATAACAATAAGATATGTGGGAAATCTCCAATTATTTGAAAACTAAAAAATAAATAATTAGGTTAAAAAAGAAATCATAAGGAAAATGTGGAGAAAATTTAGACTTTAAGCTTTCAGGAGAGTCATGGAAATCTACCCTTAAATATGGGTAAGAAGACAAATTTTGCCTTATTTTATTATGATTATTATTCTTACTTTTGGTCACAGCTTTGAAATTGCCAAGGGATAGTTCTAACGCAGCTTTGGCCACAATGCCCTGGATGCCCTCCTCTGGCATCTGCCTTTAATCACAGACAATATGGTTTGTGTTTAGAATCGAATGACTGTCATCATCTAGCACTAATGTTCTCTGTCACAGGGACTTAACAACCCATTAGGGGAACACTCTCAGAGACTTTCAAATTCAATATTCTCTCCAAACTCCTGGCTTTTTATTATCTGTGCCATGTGGGTTTCCAAGGCGTGATGCCCAATGGTATTACTTTTCTAAAGAGGTCGTGGAAGAAAAGTGGTTTTTTTTTTCTTTTATGTGAATATTTCAGCACATTTAAACATGCAAACCAACCATAGTCCCTATGTAGAAGTCTGTGTTCATAGATAGCTGACATTCAAGACTCAATCTGATTTTACAATAGAAAGTGCACATGCTTTTGGATTGCATAATATGCAATTACCCGGCACATGATTGAACTGAATTACAAACTGTTGTTGATTTTCTGCATGGAGCTTACTTGGCTCTTTGATATATATTTTCTCATTAGCTTTCCCTTGATTTATTTATGATATTGTTATGCATATAAAGGGCAGATTGCTGAAGTTCACATTGCAATGACCGAATTAGCAGTTGAAAAACTCACAGTTATGATGTGCAAATGATTCCGTGAGCATTCAGAGGTGTGCTCTAGTCTCTCCTATAATTGTGAAGCTGTCAGTTCTATCTTTACAACACTTCTCACATTTATCCTCTCTTTACCTTTCACATGACCACTATTTCAGAACCTTGTCATCTCTTGCCTGGAAAATTGCAATATTTTTCTAATCATTTCCATGCATACAGGCTAATCCTCTTGAAGCTCATGCTTCTTAGTGTTGCAAGATTGATAGTTCCTAATCATTATCCTGGTTATGTTATTCCCAAATCCAAGAGGAAAGAAGATAATGAAGAAAAGGAGGTAGAAGAGGAAATAAGGAGAAAGGTGAGAAGAGAGTAAGGCAGTTTCTACAGGGGGAAAATAGGGTTACAGATAGATAGGGGGAAGAGCAGGGAAAGAAAAGAAGTCTAAGAGGAAAGTAACTGTGCATAGGGGGAAGGCGGCAAAGTTCTGTACAGTTGATTTCTGTCTGATATCACCGTTCTTTAATAGGACTTGTTTTTATGCAACTGGAATATAGGCCAATGATATTTTCTGCAGTTACACATTTCAGTGGAACATTTCTATTTAATCTGCCTAACTAGGTACTTCTCCACCTGTGTATCTCTCTGCTCATCTAAATGAAAGGCTATTGTCACTGTATTCAAGCATAGGGCATTATAATTGGGCCAATTTAAAATATTTATGGGAAAACAGAAAGGCATTCTTCTCTTGCCCCCTCTCAGCAGGGGCCATTATTGATTGGCTGGTGATGAATTAGTGAGATTTGTTGGGAGGATTGGTAGGGGGTATAGAGAATATATTTGTTAGTGTTGATCGTGCCACATGCATTTAAAAATCTAAGGCATACCATGAGAGAAGAAAGTTGTTAAGTTGTTTAGCAGCTTTTATTTTCCCACAGTTTAAGAGATATTCTGCATAGGTTTATGGGTGAAAATAAAGAGGTCATCACACGTAGGAGGTGAAAGTGATGTTTCTTTCTTTTTTATAATTCTAAAGGCTAACTTACAAAGAAAAGCCACATAAGCAATTCTTAAAATTCCAAATTGCAAAATAAAGATTTAGTGCCTCACAAATAAAATTAGAAAAGTAGAAATCTTAATAACTATTTCTTTTAACAAATGAAGGAAATAAGAAACTTAACATGTTATAGGAATTTAATAATATTCATAGTTATGAAACATGCAAAACAATGAAATGTCTGAAAGAAGGTCAGAAAACTTAATTTCTTTTTTTGAGAAAAGTGTTAGATAAACAAGTTCAGTGGTGTGGCTTTACATATCTTTTCATAAAATCACATTAAAATCATATAAACTCAAAGAATAAGAATATAGAAAAGAGAAAGAGCAATTAGTGGAATAATTTTATAAACTATATAATTGTCTTACCAATGTACTGTACACTTAAAACTAAAAATAAAATAAATTTAAAAAATATATAGAAAAGGACATACTTTTCTAATTAAAATAAATGTTACTACCTTCATCATCTCCATTCTCTTGACAAAAATTCCTAAACATTAAGATTGAAAATATGTTAATTTTTTCATCAATACATCTCTGTTAGTTCAGAGATAAGAAAAGAATGTAGCAATTACTCAGTTATCACTATTTGTGTGAATAAATAATTTAATTATATTCGTGAGATGCATTGTTTCCTCACCATTCTTAAGGACAGATAAAGAATGTGACCAAAAATTACTGTTATTTATAATTGTGATTAGTTTAAAACTCTGTTGAATTTTTTTTAATACCTAAAATATAAAAGAAAGGGTAATGTATGATTCATATACAGATTTTTTTAGAGAGAACATATTTTAGTATTAGTGCTGAACACCAGTAGATCTTAAAATGTAAATGATCTCTTGATTGTAATTTGAGATTAAAAAGTGAGGCTCTAGCAACCAAGATGTCTGCCCTTCAATAGGTGCATGAATAGACACACTTCGGTACATTTATACACTAGAATATTAAGAGAGGTGGCATCCGAAAAATGCAAAGGAAAGGGCTTGTAGAAATGACCTGCTCAGTAGGTTGTAGATCAACCACAACTCATAGATCTTTAAATGGCCTTCTAGAAACTTGTTACACCTACATGAGAAACGATCAGTAAATAGATAGGACTGATAATATGGAAATTCCTTCCCCCTTGCAGCCCCTACCTGAAACTCCCCCTCCCATCCTGAGTCTGCAGGTGTTTGTAGACCCTCAGACAAAGGAACCACGTGCCCCTTGCATGGAACAATACCAGGGTATATAAGCTATAAGAAAGCTAACTGGAAGGAGCTTGTGCTTTTGTGTAGTCTGCGGGCCTAATAAACTCTCCTTCCTCTAACAAAGTTGTCTGAGCATCCAAATTTCCTCTGTTGGATGTCGCTTCCTGCAACAATATTATTGAGCAATGACAATAAATAAGTTATCAAGCCATGAAAAAACATAGAGGAAACTTAAATTCATATTGCTAAGTAAAAGAAAGCCAGTGTGAAAAGTCTTTGTACTGTATGCTTCCAACTATATAGTATTCTGGAAAGGCAAAACTATGGAGACAGTAAAAAGATCAATAGTTGCCAGGGGTTGTGGGAGGGGCTTGTACAAGCACTGCTCTTGACCAGAAGATGCCAAACATATCTATTCCCCTGGATGAGCTCTACATTACTAACTCAGAGTCAGTTGAGTTATACCAGTTGTACTCAATTCTGTAAGGCTTAAAAAAAGCACTGTCCAACTAATTGTGGGAGAGATGTTATATACAACAAGGAAAGAATTTGGGCCCTTCTAAGTTTTCTCTCCATTTTAAAGGAATTAGCACTGGTAATTGTCAATGATGAATAATAAGCATAATATATAATGAGTGTGAAATGTATAAAAAGAAAAGGTAAAACTCTAATCAGAAAACTCACAGTCCAAGAAAAACATTTTGCTTCAACATTGAAAAATTGGTAAATGAATAGCAATGTATATGCTTAAATTTAAAATGCACATGAAATACAAGTATCTTGTCCATGGTTTCCAGACTATCTCAACATTTTCTATTACTTAAGCAAATATAGGTCTCAAATGAGAAAAATTTCTACTACATGTTGGTATTTAATGTTTATTATATAGAACAAGGCTGAACAAAGTGCCTCTAAAATGTGTGGTGAGAAGGGGAATTTCTTAGTGTATTTCTTAGTTATCTGCCTTTTATTCCTGGGAAAAATTAAGTGTATAGATTATGTTTTTTTAACTAAAGATATTACCACTTGCTCAGTGATAACTACTAAAATTGAAAGCAAATAACTAATAGGAAATAGTATCTATAATAATCACTTTCAAGCTGTGGTCAAAAAAATTTCAGGAAATCTTAGAAGCTTTCTTGGGGACAACAATGGAGGCAGAAGGAACAGAGAGCATGTTCAGGATGCTGAGCACTTGACATCGATTATAACAAAACAGCTCTGTTTACTTGTTTTATATTTTAGATGTAAGCATGTGATTTTGTTCAAATAAATTCTTTCTTGGCTAAAAAATAATTAGAAGACTGTTAGTCTAGAGATTATGCTTTGACAATTCAACCTAATATGTTTGTGGCATATATCACAAAATCAAATGTAGGCACAGTCATATAGAAAAATGAAACTAACAGTGTGAGTTAATACCAATAAAAGGAGGATAAAGGTGAAAAATGTTAAATGGATTTTGCAAATATGTACTGAAGAAAAACATTGCAGAAAAATTGGTTCTCTAACAAATGAGAACAGTCACTGAAAAGCCATCATTTTAAAATCATTGATATATTAACCCACTTAAATCAATTTAATAATAACATAAAGGAAAGTTAAATTTCATTTATTGGAAGGATCTTTCAAATATATTTAATTATATACTTGTGGAAAGTATACCTGTGCAATTCCATATGACATCATTTTATATTTATGTAAACAATGAAATTTGATTGCATTTTTACAAGTTATTTAAAATTTATTTATAGATTTTTTTTAATTTAAGGGAGACCAAAGGATACATTACAGAATAAAGAAAAAATAGATTTGAAATGTGTTGAAAGTGTCATTACTGTAACAGACAATTATTGTAATAGGCAAGAAATATAAGATATATCCCCAAACTTTTAGATTCAAAGACAATTAAGGTTAGGGTGAAGCAATATTATATATATTACACATTGTCTTTTACATCAAGTTTAAACACTTTAGCCTCACATTTTGTGTTTTTCATTAATTGACCCAACATTCATTTTTTACTCTTACTGAGCCACATTTATTAAATACTCACTATGTGCAGAGAAGGGTATCGATGATGTACCTGTTATTTTTAGGCTTTAATTTTTATTAATCAATTTATTTAGAATGTGTGCTACTTTCTCTTTTGTCAATTCAAATTCTGTTAATTCTTTAAAATCTATCTCAAGTCTTGTCCATGAAGCTCTCTCAGAAAATCCAGGCTCCAAATGATTGTCCCTTCTTAATTCCTAAAACAATTAAAATGTGACTGTTAAAATATGTTTTTGACTACATTATTTTATTTATGCTAGCAAATTCCAATTGAGGTATAAGTATTTTCTGAAAGTTTGTTGAGTGTTGAGTGAATTCCTGAGATTAAAGTCTTTGTGTATTCATTTCTATTTCTTTCAAAAACTGCTTTAAAACTTGGCATTCACATGTTGACAAATAAATGTGTGTTGATTTTTAATTGAACAATTAATGAAGTGAAATGGCTTTTCAAGTTAAAAAATTAAACTTTCAAAACCACTTTTACATATGTTATTTTTAATGATAATATTATAAGAATTCTACTATTTGGCATGTGGAGAAAAAGAAGGTAAGTCCACTCAATTTGTCAGTGTCAGGTAGTACCTGACCAGCGCCTATAGATTGTGACTTCCACTATCATGATTTTAAGATTATTAAAGAAAATCATTAAGGTTTAAACTCTGGGAAATGTATCAACTTTCTTAAAAAACATAGCAAATATTTTCTTTTTAAATCTTTTTTTTCTCTTTGTTCTCATCACTAAGTTAGCATTTAGTGTCAAAAAAATTACTCTAAGAATACACATAGAGTAAGTAAGTAAAGAATTCAAGCTATAACAAAGCTTCCTGATGTTTCACTATTTACCATCACTTCTTCTCACCCTTGGTGTTTCTATAATCATCTGCATTTCTTCAGATTTTAATATAGTCTTTTCTGTATATTTTAAGTTTTTCTATGTGGGTTATAGCCCTTCTCATGACAGGAACTGAGCGATATTCACTCCCATGCCTGTCACTGCCTCTAGTATAGTGTCTTCAACAGTGTAGGTTCTTTGATGAAAGCAAAAAGTGTGTGTGTGTGTGTGTGTGTGTGTGTGTGCGCGCGCACGTGTGCGTGTGTGCACATGTGTGCAGAGAAACAAATGAATTACCAATGAGGATCTAAAAGGAAAAGGGACGTTTCCACTAAGTGTCTGGACAGATCATCCAGATTTTCTGTGTCTAATGTCTCCCATTCTCACTCTCATAGAACCAAAGATCCGTTGCAATCCAGTTTATGTTTACTTTACTCCGCTGAAGCTCTTGGGGCAAATATCAGTAATGATTTCATGTAACTGAATGCTGTGGAAATGTCTCAAATCTCTTTATGTTTTCTTCTTGACTCTTACAATTCTACAATAATATTTACAATTATTCCTCTATTGGTGAAACTCTATATTTTTTGCTTCAGTGGTCCATTTCATTTGTCTATATGGGGCTACAACCAAGTCCTAGGCATTATGCTAAGTAATGGGAATACTGAGATGAAAAGGTGCTTCTGACATGGAACTTGTATTTAAGTGTATGGAAAAAAATACAACACAAATAAATAGATGAATGGGTAGCTATCTTCTATTTTTGGTAAATTCTGTGAAAGAGAAAACAAGGTACTGAAGGAGAGATTGACAAGAGTGGACCAGCTTAGATCCGGCAGTTGTGGAAGTCCTCTCCAAGAGGGGAATGGTGACAGAAAACATATGCTACCATAATGATCTCACCCACTAAATAATAAGAATCAGAACTCATTTGGCTATGGTTATAGTGTAGGACAGGTGCTGAGGGTACAAAACCGGAAAAGAATCTAGTGACTGGGTGTGGGAAAGGACACAATGGTTGGCATAAGGTGAGGCTTGATAAATAAACAAGGGCCAGATTTTACAGGGCATTGTGGGCTTGGGGAAATGAGTAGGTATTATTTTAAAGGTCACAGAAAGCTTTGAAAGGTGTTAGCAGAGGAATAACCTGATCCAGTGTCTGTTTTTGAAAGATTACTCTGGCAGCTGTGGGAAGTACTGATAGGAAGGAGAAAAGCACAGCTGTCTCATGACACCCCTTTCTGGTCTCTGATAACATCTCTGGCTATTTTGTTCATTCCTCCCACTTGACTCTTATATGAGGATTTCTCTATGTTTTGTTTCCAAGCCAATTTTTTTTTCTTTTCATGCATTATCCCTTGAAAATCTCATCTAGTGTCATGTTTTTAACACATACAGATAGCATAATATTTTCTAAATCTAAATCTCCTAGACAGGCAACCTCCTGGCTTCTGTCATATATATTTGCTTTCTACCTGAACATATTCATTTGAATATCCATGGGTGGCTAAAATTCAAAATTCCGGAACAGAATTAGTTAAACTCCCTTAGACTGACTCTTTCTCATTTATTTTCTACCACAATTTCAGAAAACTAAAATAGGAATTGTCAATTCAAACCCAAGCATGAAATTCATTCAGACTTTACTGTCTTACTGTATCTAATAAATCATGAATTCCAGTGTTTCTCCTAAATTTTTCTTGAATTCTTCCACTTTTCTTCAACCCTACCATATAAACTCTAGTTCAGGCACTCATGAGCCGTCTTTGGTCTCAGTAGCATTCATGTTTTATTCTAGTTCTTTTGTATTTATACTCACCCTTCTCAACTATGTCCTTCACAAGACTTTTGAGCTTTCAAGACTCAACATTGGAAACAAAGTTAAAGCAGAAGGAACCCACAAAGCAATCCAAGACATATCAGAGACATTGGAGCGGTGTCTAGAGGCAACAGATCACCAGATCTCCTGAACCTTTATGATGAGCTTCCTTCTCCCTCTCTCTGATGGTGCTGCCTATGCGTAGGCTTGGATCTTCCACCTTAAGTTCTCTTGCCAGACTCACCCAGAATGTATACTGGACATACTTATTCTATTTCTAATTCATTCAACATGGCAATCTTTTTAATACATACATTTGATGATATCAACCCTCACTTTAAAATATTATTTAATGTTTTCTTATTTTATATGAGATCATGTCCAAATAACTTACCTTTTCCTACAAGATCTATCTTATAGTCCTAGCCTCGGATTCTGACTCTCCTGTCTTCCATTGCTCTCATCACTCGAAGCACACCAGAAGCCCTAGATTTCGTACACCCTGATGCTCATTCATTCCTTTCTGCATCTATTTTCTATAGATAAACTCATTATGATATTTCAAGAACACCTCAAGTGTGACTTCCACTGTGGAACTCTTCCCCTCATCAGTGTGTGTACAGACTGTTATAGAGTCATAAAGAAATCAACAATCAACACTGCATAGCATCACTTACCCTGCATTGTATTACAGAACTACAGTTAGACTATGGGCTGGTTAAAGTCATGGACCATATTGTATCTTATTTGTACTTTTGTAGTGCATAGTGCAGTGTTTTATAATTTTAAAAATGTATAACGTGTTTGTGGAATTGAGAAAATGAATGAATAAAGGTGATTGTAATCATAGAATTAGAAGTAAATTTAAATAATACATGGTTAAAAGGTATAGAGAAAATAATGAGAATAGAAAAAAATGTATTTCATTACATGAGGAAATGCCTATCAGTGGTGAAAATCAAGACCAATATAAAAGAAAAAAGGGAAGAAAAAATTTGATGCTTTTACCATATGAGACAAAACAAAGTGGTGAGGATAAAAATATCACAGAAAAGTTATAACGTGGCCTGTCGGCAGAAATTACAAATGTATTAGAAAGAGGCAAAATATGAGACTAGAGAAAAAGATATGAGAAAAATATATTAAGTTACAGGCATAAAGACATAGAAAAATATAAGAAGGTCTACTTTAAGTTTGTTTTTTATACTTTATGAAATGAGTGTGAGGTGAAGGAAGACACATCATCATTGACAGAGGACACCTGAGTTACAGAAGTTTAAATTGAGGCATTTTAAAAAGCAACACAAACCATTTTTCAGAGAGTAATTTGTTCTCTGTCTCTACTGAGATGCAAATCCTTTTCTAGGCTTGGCTAGTACTCCTATTTTCAAGAGAGGACTCTGCAGAGCAAAAATCGGTTTAATTTTTTAAAAAAATATTTTTTAAAAATTACAACTACAGTAAATTTTGACTTATAGTTTAAAGAGAAGGTATTTATTTCCCAAAATCTTTTGATAGTAAATTGCTAACCTGATGCTATTCTCTCAAAATCTTTTGGTGTGCATTGCCTGTACACAAGGACATTCTCTTTTAAAGCCACAATACATTTAACATAAGAAATTAACATTGATACATTTCTGCCATCTACTCCTCAGACCCATTCAAATTTTGCCAATTGCATCAGTAATGCTTTGTCTGGCAAAAGGATCTGTTCAGCAATATGAGCTCATTATTTGTCTTATCTTTTTGGTCTGCTTCAGTCTGAAAGAGTTCTTTAGTTTTGTGGGTTTTTTTTTCTTTTTTTGACTTTTATGACATTGAAGTTTTTAAAGATTATTTTTGAAATTGCTTTGTAAAATTTAGATTTGTATGATGTTTTGTGATTACATTTGGGTTGTGCTTCTTTAGCAAGAAAATCACAGCAGTGTTGCCAACTTTTCACTGCAGCCTGTCAAAAGGTGCATGGACTTTATTTGTCTCATAACTGATGTTCATTTTTATCACTTGATTAAGGTGCTGACATCTAGGTTTCTACAAGTAAAGTTAGTCTATTCCCTTTTGTAATTAATAAGTATTTTGTGACATAGTACTTTGTAACAATATAAATACACTTTCCTCATCCAACTTTCACACTTATTTTTTATTTATATCTGCATGCATTCATGGTTTATTTTATTTAATAGGACCAACAGCATTCACTTGAGAACTTGTTAGAGATGCAAATTCCCATTCCAGATTTGCCTAATTAGAAACTCTGGTGATGGGGCCCAGAAATCTGTGTTTCAACTGTCCCTCTAGGTGTATGTGACGCATGCAAAAGTTTCTGAACCATTTGAATACTGAATTACAATACTGGCTATATATTAAAAATCATGTACAGTAACCTTTAAAACTACCAAATCTTAGGTCTCATCCCTAGAGACTAGACATAAATCGCATTGGATGGGGCCTCACCATCACTATATTTTTGTTTCTAAAGTGATTTTAACGTGTGCAGCCAGGGTTTAAAACCACTGGAGGATTTAATTTGAGGCTGTGGTTCTCAAACTTGGCTCCACATTGCAATCCTCAAGGGAGCTTTAAAAAATAGTAATACCTGGGTCTCACTCACAGAAATTCTAATTTAATTAATCTGGAATGCCACGTGAGTATTATAATTTTAAAATATTATAATCACCTGGAGAATTTTCAAACCTACTGATGTCCAGTTTAGGCTACTACCTATAATGATTAAATTAGAAATTGTAGGAGCAGGATCCAGCATCAGATTTAAAAACTCCCCAGGAGAAACAAACAAACAAACAAACAAACAAAAAACTCCCAACAACTCCCAGATGATTAGAATGCATAGCAAGTTTGAGAATCAGTGCTCTGGCTCCTTCTATGCCAAACAGTGTATTCCATAACAAGTCAATAATAAAGCTATCAATAAAGGATAATAAAACTATCCCTTATTGAATCTATAATGTGTGCTAACATGGTGCTAAGGACTTTTCATTTAAATATAATTATTATAATAACTCCCTGAAATTTTTGATATTTTCACACTTATACACATGAGGAAATTGAGCAAAGAATTACTTTGGCCCAATTCACACAACCAATAAGTGGAAAAGCAAACATTCAAACTTAGCCTCTGCGACTCCAGAACATTTGCTTTTAACAATTATGCTCCACCTCTTTTGCTCCTTATGTGTAAATCTTGCCTTGTTGGGGCTCATTTATTTTATTTTTACAAACATGCCTTTACTAGAATAGGTATTATACTAGATTTCAGACACGTGAAAATTTAAAGAGGAAAATAACATGCACAAAGGTTTCAGAGGTCCAAATGGGAAGTGTCCTGAGTTGAGTGGCATATTAAAGATGTAATATTGCATTGTGATTCAGCAAGGGCAATTGGAGTAAATTGCTTAGTGTTTCGAGTCAGGCAGAAATTGGCTGAATCCTGACTTTGCCAATATCTCTCTGATTTTTTTCACCTATAAAATGGGAAAATAATAACCATTGTACTGGATTTCTGTGAGATTTAAATGATGCAAAACAGCTAATGCATCATATCTGGCATATAAAAATGCTTATTAAATTAAATTAACATGGCTCAAAGTTTTCTTTTATGAAACTTTTTTCTACCAGGTAGAAGGGAGATTGGAGGTTCAGGAACAACAGACATTTAGATAAGCATCCTTTTCAGACCAGCAACATTGGTATCACCTAAGAGATTATTAGAAATTCAGACTCCTGAGTTCCATTCCAGAGTATGTATTTCAATAACAACACTAGGAGATTTGTATGTGAAATAAAGTTTAAACAGATGTCTTAGCAAATCTCCAACAGAATGAAACACGTGTTAATTAAACTTAATAGGACATGTGGGGAGGTTGATCATTGAGGGTTGGGATGGAGTTGAGGAAGGAGTTTAGAAAGATTTCAGAATACAAAATTTAAGCCTGAATTTTACACAATTCTCCTTTAAGCCAGACCTAAGCCATCATTTTCACAGAATCTGGCTATAGGTTTAAAATTGTTTTTCTTATTTACTATCAAGTTAATAAAGTTTTATCTGTGATTATCCAATGAATCATGTTGATTAGTTGTTGAGAGTTTTCCTTTAAACTTTTGAGTTAAGGTAATGTTTATTTTCAGGCTGGGACTTTGTCTTTCCTCTCAAGATGAATTGTTCAAAGTGGAAATAAACTAGTCTCCCCATAAGGTGGGAATAGTTCAGCCATAACAGAATGCATATCATAGAATGAGTTGTATACCATCCTGGGGCCACACTCTTGTGACAGTAAAGAAAGTATCATTAAATCTTATGATAATAACTATCAATAATAAAGGAAATGAAATAACAGGGACAGTTAATCCACATTCTCTTCATAATCTTATGTGGTTCTTTTTGGTTAAGGTGCTTTATGTCTATAGACTATCTTGTACACTTTCAAGGTATAATCTGCAGTGATTATAATTGTGGAATTCCTAGCATTGTGTTTTCAACTACTTGAAATTTTTATTGTTCTTGTTGCATTGCATCTTATGTGCTTTTTTTTCAATGGAGTTAAAGGTTGCTTTTTGTAGAACATTTGTTGGGGAGAAAATAAAAAGGTTACGGGGAATAGAAAATGTCATCAGAGAAGAACTGCAAAATAACACCATGAAAAGGATAGCATATTGTAAGAGGCGCTGATATGGTAGATAGTCCTTATTCAATGAAGAGTGAATCCAGGCCTAACGACCAGATGGCAGAGCTGAACACAGAAATTCCATATGTGTGATGGCAGCAAGGGACGGCCATTGACATGCTTGCTTTTCCAGCCAAATGCCTCGGCAGATGCAGAGTTTTACACTTTAACATTGCAATATGGCACTAAAACCCAGGAGAAGAGTTAGATGTAAGATTGAAAGCTGATTTAAAGTGGCAGAGTTTAAATCAGATCCTATCCTATCAGGGTGAAAGCTATGAACAGAATGTGAGGGGAGATTAGCCTTCTCTAGGATTGTATTTTGGATCTGCTGGTCTTGTCACGTTTTCTTAAGAGGAGCTAAACTTGGTCGTATTAGTAATATAGGCTTCTTCCTATCCTTAAGCCTTTCTATAAAAAAAATAAAATAAAAATCAAGTTTCAGAAATGGATTATTAAAGGAAAGCAGCATTAATGTGCTCTGCCTGGAGTCTGAAAGCTCATAATGTGAGTTATTTTCCACTTTGAATAAACTGTGAGATGTACTTGAAAATTAGATTTTCATTTAATTGCATTTTTCTGTGTGAGGCGCTAGAGGCAGCCATCTTTGTGGAAAAGGGACTGTGTCTGTGTTGCACTGCTTAGAAAGCTCTAAGAAAAATTTAGTAAAAAACTAAACAAAAACAACAAAAAAATTAACAACACACCAAGACTATTACTGTTTTAATACATATTTTTAGGAATATTGACAAACATCACACTTTTTGAAATTATTAAGCTATAAGCTAGAAAGTCATTTGTAGACTCTTTGGTCTCAGTTGTCTTCCATAGGGAAGATGACTGCCAAAAGCAGCAACAGCAAATTCAAGTCTCCAAACATATCCTAAGTTGAGCAGGGAAAAAAAAAAATTCTTTTACAGTTTGACTTTGTCCATGCTCTTGATGTTATATGTTGTTGAAGGCAATAGTATGAGTCAGTTTCGGTCCTATCTCAACTTGCTTCTGCAATGAGACCTAATGGCCTGTTGAGAGTAGGAAATATCTTATGTGACTGCTGCCTTCCCTTTTTAAAGTAATTTCATTCTGATTTCCTATATGCATCCTAAGATTCAGGTATAAAAAATTTCTATCTTTTCACTGGATGTACCTGATATTTTCATATCATTGCATTTCTCTTCATGGTATTCCACTGAATGTTTGTCCCTGTGTCTGAATTTTATTGGTTTTAGTGTTTTCTTTTTTTTCCACATGAATAAATGTAATCATGGTTCCTTAGAGGACAGAAATAAAGGCTTTAATTCTTATTTTCCCATGGTACCAGGGGCACTGATATTTAGTTAGTATTGTGGAATAGAATTAGTGATCATGAGACTTACTGTGTCCATATGGTATGCTGAGAAAACCTGGGGGAGGGATGGAAGATGGCAAGAAATAAAGTTGTATTAGTAAGGCTCACATGGAAGGGGCAGTGGGGTAGAGTCAGAAAGTGCAGATCTTCTATAGCCTGCAGTAGGTTTGATGCCTACTAAGTAGCAGTGTACCCACTGTACTCATTACATTGTGCCCATTCAAATTCTACCTTTCTACCTTTTATGAACTCCCAAAGTAAATGAAATGGTTTATGATAGT
Organism: Eidolon dupreanum; assembly: GCA_028627145.1. Classification (NCBI taxonomy): domain Eukaryota; kingdom Metazoa; phylum Chordata; class Mammalia; order Chiroptera; family Pteropodidae; genus Eidolon; species Eidolon dupreanum. The sequence goes on along the minus strand of CM053504.1, from coordinate 67,309,153 downwards.
AAGCAACCACAGTAAGTGTGCTCACAGTAACAACAGAAATAATTAATATTTAAGAGTATATACTACATGTCAGATGCTACATTAAGTATGCAATAACTTATTTAATCTTACCATTAATTCCATATGGTAAGTATGATTTCTTTATTTTTAAAGATTAAAGAAGCTTAAATTTATTATGTAATCTCTTTGAGGTTGAAATTTGGTAAATAATAGAGCTGAGAATTAAAGTTTATTCTATTTAATTCTAGAACCCATATCTTAATTGTTATGATATTATAAAAATATATGTGAACTTGGAATACTTTTAATTAGGCCCACTGTTTCCTCTCATTCTAATCTGCTATCTTTGCCATTCTCAAAATGAACTTTCAAACTGTGTCACCCACTCTGCACCCATATTCTAGTGGCTTTCCATTGCCTTTAGGATAAAAACCTATATCATTAACCTAGGCTATATTCCCTAACTCCTGAGTAACTTTCTGGATTCAGCTACCCTAGGCCTAAACTTCTTTCCTTGACTCTTCCCTGCTCTCCTCTCTATCTCTTACTCCATGATTCTATAGAAACTGTTTCTTTTCCCTGGATTTCTTCTACCTCTGCCTAGTTTACTCTTGAGGATCCTTCGAATTCAAAACACTTGGGGTATGAAGAAGAACCAACAATCTCTAAGGTATATGCTAACTTTTGGTCAAACACTAAACCCAATGGTAACACTGAAAAATTTTACTAGCTTGAGTTAAGTTAATCATCAATTTTATTAAGTTATGGAATATTTTAGTAGGAGAATTGAAAGAATTAGCAGCATTCCTCATCCTTGGAAGGATATATAGACATCGGGACTCATGGCATTAGAATGGATTGCCTGATTTCTTATTCTTCATATCTCCATGCCTATAGCATGTTACCTACAACAATATTTGATATCTCAAATGTTCTTCTTACCATGTGACCTTGACATTTCTCTCATTCTGTAATAAAGTCTCTGACCATTTCATTGATCCGGGAAGGGTCTGTGACTGCTTTTACCAATAGAGTACAGTGGAAGTGATTGAAAGTGATACTTGGTGACATTAAATCAATTAAACACCTATGTTTATTAGCTTCAAAACATGGCTTTAACTCATGAGTAAATGAAACACTCTTCTTTGCTCTTTTGGGATTTTCACTCATGGAATCCAGCTGCCATTGCTGTGTATAGGCCCACAGAGAGGTAGTATGTAAAGGCCAAAAGTAGGAGTTAAAGTTTTCAGCCCACCTGAGGTCCCCGCTAACAGCAAGCATCAAACACCAGATATGAGCAAGGATATTGCTAAAGGTGTCCAGCCCCCAGCCATTGACCCATCCTATTAACGCAATGGAACATGTAGTTAACTTATAGTTTCTGTCTGATAAGATAACTTTAAAGATATTGATTTGAAGGACATTAAATAATTTTGCATTTAATGTAGCAATTTTATTTTTAATATTCATTTTTAAAATTACATGTAATATTTAGTTCCATAAATGCTCTCAGAACTAGCTTTATCAGATTGCTGGTATTCTCATTAGTGACTTAAAAAATCTTTAACATATATTTATTTATATTTGTATTGGAGTTACACTTTAACTTTTGAAAATTATGTTCTAACTCTCAGTTTCATGTGAAGCAACAGTTAAAAATGTAATGTAAATTATTGATTATAGCCATACACTTATGGCTAGAAATTTTCCCTCAGCACATTTTTACCTGCATTGAACATTTTTTGAGTTGTAGAATTTTCATTATCATTTACATACAAATATATTCTAATTTTTATTTTTATTTCTTCAATAGAGTATGGATTATTAAGAAGTGTATTTTTTAACTTCAAAACCTAGAATGATTCTATAGTTATTTGTTTATTTTTTTTTTTTTGATTTCTACCTAAATTACATTGTAGTCACAGAATGAACTCTGCATAATCTCAGTCATTTTAGTTTTGATGGGACTGGCTTTATACCCAGCTTATCTTTTAATTTCAGAATAATTTCATGTGTACATAGAATATACATTCTATAGTTGTAGATCACAGATTAAATTTTTTACTATATTTTAAACTCAAATGATTTTTGTTTCATTTGGTCTATATTTAGTACAATTTACTGTTTTCCTGGCTCTTCTTTCATGCCCAACCATCTACTTCTTGGAAACTTTTTTTTTTTTTGCCAAACAGAAATCTTTAGTATTTCTTTTAATACAATTCTGATGTTATTCTTCTTCAGTCCTCCCCCTCAACCATAGTTTAATTTCCTTCACTTTGTAAGATAAGGTTTGCTGGATTTAGAATTCTAGGTTGAAATTTTTTTTCTCTCAGTGCTTTGAAGATATTTTATATTTTGGCTTCTATTGTTTCTGTGTTGAAGTCAGATGCCTACTTGGTTTATGCTGCTTAAAAAGTTTTTTCTTTCCTGCTGATTTTTAGATTTTCTATTTGTTTTTAGTTTTCAGCAACGAATACTTTTGAACTTAGGTGTGGATTTATGTGTTAGTTAAGGTTTTTTGGGCTTCTTATATGTGTAACTTGGTATTCTTCATCAGTTTTGGAAATTATTAGCCAGAATATCCTATCCTTGTATTACTTTTACATATTATTATATTATTTTTGCCTCATTCTCTCTCTCCTTCTAGGATTCAGGTACAAATAAAAATAAGTAAGACTTTCTTGGTGCATTCTTATCCATTTTGTACTACATTTTTAATCTATTTTTGTCTATATATTTTATTTTAGATATTATCTTTTATTTCACTATTTTTTTCAGCTGTATTTAATTTGTTGTTAAATTCATTCCCTGCATTTCTATTTTCATTTATTGCACCTTTTAGTTCCAGAATTTAAAAATTTCTGTTAAATTTCCAGTTCTCTGAAAATAAATTCCCCATTGTTATCAAAGACAGATATTTGATAATTTAAAGATCATGACTAATAAATCTAATCTCTAGAGCATTTAAAAATGTTTTATTATAATTTTTGTTGTAAGTTTTTAAAATAAAAATTTTACATTTTATTTTTAAATCTCCAAATAAGTCAATCTTCCTATCATTAATTGCAAGCTGGAGATGACAGTAGGAAAAGCATTTACAGATATATTTGATGCCTAGAATGATATTTTTTTTCTCCAAATATGATTAACCTTTGCTCCTACTAAGCAACTGGGGGCACTAGAAATCCAAGTCCGTTTTTGTCTAATTTGAGTAGGTGAGGTATATGAAGCTGAGCTTCAGTCTTTGAAAGGGTCTATCTTCTTTTCTATTCACACTTATTTTTTGGTGCTGTTCTTCTGTGGAATCACAGTCAAAAGAGGGGTTGTCATACCCTCCTTAGAGTGCCCTGGATACTAATATTTATATATCTAGCTTCCCTGGGCTATCAAAGGTACTCCTCTACCTCCCGGTTTTCATCTCTGGAACTTTCCTACAGGAAGAGCAGACACAAGTACTGGAATCAAATTCCTTGTTTGCAACCATTCTTCCCTGGTACCAGATTGGGAAATTTCTCTGAGTTTTGGTAGCTTTCTGGTGCTTTGTGCCACACACACACACACACACACACACACACACACACACGTCATATATATTTAAATTGTGTTCACTATTTTTGGTTATAGTCAGTTAAAATATTGGTCTGAATTACCTATTCTACTATCACTAAAAGCAAAATATCCCTCACTTTTCTAATTGTCTTTTGTCTGATTAATTATACTGTCTAAAAATCAGAAATCCAATTAATGTCTGTAAACATCTGAAGTAAATATTATAAAGTGTGCACACTTATTTCTTTTATTCATAGTAAATTAATCTCAGACAATTGCGATTTAAAGATTATTTTCACTAATATTACACAGGTGTAACTAATTTGCAATCTAGTTTTTCAGTTTATGAAACATTAGAGTAACAGATTCAGTAAGGAAATGAGAAGTAGAGTGACTTTGCTAAGGATAAACATATTATCTGGAGTTTGAAGTAATAATCATTAAGGAAGACTTGGTCAAAATTCAAAATAATTGTCCAATTTCAAAATAATATAGCAATGATAGGAAAAATAGTCCCTCTTATTTCAATATCATCTAAGAGCTTTAATGTGCAGTAGTGAATATTTATAATGTCTCTGTGCCCTGCAAAAATATCAATTGTTGTCTAGCAAGCTCTATCTTAAAAAGATAGTAAAGTTTTTGTTGAATTTAGTATGAATTGTATTATTAATTTATAAATTTGAGTTGGCAAATTTCAATTGTATTCTCTAGATGAGCAACTCCCTTTATGATTGCCTCTGAAATAAGTTTCCTTTCCTTCCTTCAGTTACCTTTTTACATTGCCAACAGTAAACGATCCTTTCATATTCATCTTTCTTTATTGTTTACAATAAAACAATTTATTTTATATTTACCATATGGCTATATTTTAAATCTTTAACTATTCTTGAAGTTAGAATACACTTTTTAAGGCCATTTTTTTACTTTATGTCAACTAGTACTGAACTGTTTTCAGTACAGAGAGAGGAAACACAATATTGCTGACATAGCAAACCTTTTTCTGCTGAGTCTTCTATCCATTTTGGCTAGTTGTACATATTGGAGTATTTAAATTATTACTTTTCTGTTCATATAACCATGATGTATAACAAATTCGACATCAAACTAAATGGATGTGCTTATTTTCTAAATTTATTTATTTATTTTGATTTCTAAACTAAACCAATTTAGTACCTTATCTGACCTCAACTAAATCCTGGGAAATGAATGTATTTCTAAACAGATGGGAATTTGACCAACAAACACTCTTTTGTGTACTCTACCAAGGAAATTATATACATTTATAAATGAAAATGTGAAGAAAGGCAAGAATAATATTTACAATTCCAGCATACGCCACTAGTCATTCATGCTTCAAGAAGTTGACCTTAGCAATGGTGTGTCACCTTTTCTTCCTATTTAGAAAGACCATTTTATACATGAGATTGTCTAAAAACTATTGCACATGTGCTTAGAATAGTAGTGTATAACTGTAATACTCTGAAAAAGACCTTTGAGATTTTTATTTCTCCCTTTTATTTTATTGAGATTAGAAACAATATCATTTTGAGAAACTTAAGTAAATCTATAATCCCAGTTAAAAAGCTATGCGTTAAAAATATTTAATTTAATTTATCTAGTCCTCATGTTCAACTCCTAAATACTATATCATCTTAAATCATGCCTACATTTCAAGTTGGAAGGATAGACAGTTTCCTTATATCTTCTAAGGAATGACTGAGGATTGCTACTGGTATTTATTACCCAGGTGTCAAGAATGCCAGTCACCCTGCAATGTGTACAACAGTCATTCGTAAACACACACAAACAAAATTCCCAAATACTATATGATAGAACAAGGGTTTTGAAAGAAAGAAAGGAACGGAGGGAGGGAGGAAGGGAGGGAGGGAGGAAGAAAGGAAGGAAGGAAGGAAGGAAGGAAGGAAGGAAGGAAGGAAGGAAGGAAGGAAGGAAGGAAGGAAATTTTTTAAAATTTCCAGAACATGATATCTATGGGAGGAAAAAGTGTGGGCATTAAAATGTCTCGAAAACTCAAGACACAGAACAAATGTATCTGGGAATATAAAGATAAAATAAAAGGCATGAGAATAGAACCCTGAGCTGTAAGGAAGGGCCTTAAAGAAAAAACATTTTCCTCAGGCTGGTTTTGTTTACTGGAATTTGGAGGAGGTTTGGATTTCAAAAAGTTTTTTTTGCCAAAAACAGAAATAAATTTAGAGAGTGTGGGAGATCTAAGTAGAATTATTACTTACTGACAATGGCAGTGAATGTAAATTCTAATTCTGGATAAACTCTTGGGGAAGTTTCTGCTTGCAGAGAATTCGTTTTCTCTTGGTGCTACTAATTGTGTTATACCTATTTCAGCAATAGCAGACTAGATGTTTGGGACTAGGATTCTTACTGAGAACAACTAGAAATGTTGAACAGAATATTAAGAGTAAGTCTGTAGGAAAGCGTTAGGGAACATTCAAAGTTAGTGATGTTTTGATGAGCCAATATATTTGCGAAAAGTAAAACCCAGAACACTGAGCCCAGCTCTTGGTACTCCTATTCTCTCCAGCTGCTTTCTTGTTCCTAAAGCTATAGCTGAGTGTGGACAAGGAAGCTCAATGGTATTTTCTGCAGACTCATAGGAACAAATATTGCAGGTCAGAAACTTCCAAGAAGATATTTTAAAAATAATCTATACATTTTCTGATTGTTATTTGATTTTTTTTATTTCAGTTGGATTGACTGTATATGAAATTATTGAATTGTAGGTTGTTTCTTCTCTATTGAAAAATTGTTTTTGTATAAATTCCCCCAAAATACAACCCTTTTCACAGGCTGAGCAGCCCTATTTCCCTTAGTATTTTCACTCTTTGTTTATTACCTATTTTTTTCACTTAGTTTCCACTGTAATTTATAATAACTAACATCTATCCCAATGCCCCCACAATATTCCTAAATTTCTTCATTAATTTTTATTGGCTAAATGTTAAGCCAATGGATGCTTCTGATATTGTGTTGTTTCTCAATGGACCTGGTGATTTCACTGAATACAACATATATCATTAATAATTTTTTTTTAATTTTTAATTTGATGATCCTTTGGTTCTCTCATATACCACTTATTGTGTCTATCATTTATCCCAGAATAACATCACATAGCTTTTCAAATTCTCTTATTCAACACACATTTATTGAATTCCTACTATATTCTAGGCACTGTGCAATTATTCAATTGTAAAAAATGAAAAAGACAGAGAAAGACTTCAAAAAGTTCATAGCTTAGTAAGTGATAAAACATGTAAATATCTCTACAAATAGTGTTGTATTACTTTGAGCCAAATTGATATAAAAATACCATTAAAATATGGTAGAAATCAATGTAACATGGTCTCTTAGAGATAGAATATAAAATCTAGAAAATAGAAAACATAATTGGTAAAGATGTGGTGTCCATACAAAATCCCAAACAGAATGCATCATCAAATCATCAAAATTATGGTATTTTGAATACGTGATTCTTTAAATTGCTGAAAGGATCGGAAATTTTGGAACCTCCAAATAATCTGTTTTCCTCCTCAAAATTGACAGTTAATGTTTATTAAGATATATTTTATAGGCAGCAAAAGGTTAGGTTTGTAACACAGGCCAAAGAACTGTATGATGATCTCAGTGGGTTTATTGTTCTTTGGGAGAAATACAGATAATCATTTGAAAATGATGGTGTAACAAGCTGTTCATGATCTTACTCTGCCTATCCAGCCATTACTTTTACTTAGTAGTTATACTGAGTCTCTAGAAGTTCCTCTCTCATGTCCTATGATTTTGCCTTGATTTCTTCTTTTGTATGGAACCACTTCTCATCTTCATCCCACACCTGACTCCTTTTTACAGCTTATTTCACATTGCAGTCAAAACTCAAACAGCGCCTCCAGGAATTTTTTTTCTTTATCTACCAAGAGTGGGTATGAGAGAGTGGTAAGAGATCAGTCCAGAATGATAGGAAGGGGCTAGATATGGATAGCCTTTTAAATCATTTTAACAAAATTGAACTTTATCTTGTGTGTAATTGGAAGACACTGAATAGTTTTAAGCATGGCAGGAACATTCCAGCCAATTGCATTTCACCCTCCTCTTACATTGTCATGATCAAGTTCATAATTTTTCTAAAACGCCTGTGAGAATATTTTGAGGGTTGGAATTTGAAGCCTATTTAAATTAAGCCCAATTACATATTCTTATTGCTAATCTCTCTTCTGAATTTTAATCTCTCATTTCTATTTGCTTGTGGGCAATTTCCATTTAAATATTATTTAACATCAAAATAGGCCTGTATTATGTAAACTCATTAACAATGTCCTTGTATAACCCTATTTCATTTAAAAGTGGTTCTCTATTCCTACTAGTGCAGGATTAATTTTTTGTTGTTGAGATATAAAAAAATCATAAAGTGAAAAGCAGAAAATCTACCCAAAATTGTTGTCCTGCTACCCAGGAAAATCATTTAGACTTTCTGAACATTACTATTATTATCTACATAATGAAAGGTTGAAATACAAGACTTATACCATGATTGCTTAGGGTGCTAAATTTTTGATTCTATAACTACTGTTTCTAATCACCTTCATTAAGCCCTCTCAAGTTTTTTTAGTTCAATTTATATCTAATCAAGTCTCTGCCATTTTCATTGCTACTGTTCCCTGCTTACAACCCTGATGATTCCCCATGTTCTAACTCTATTAAAACTGAAACTTTATTATTTCATCCTTGGGTGATTACACGAGGTTTCTTACTGGATTCACTGGTTCTTTTTAGCTTCTATATATTTCAAACCAGCTTAGGTGCCTTATGTCATTACTCTTGTCAAGAAGTTTCCCTTGCTTATAGGATAAAATTAAAATCTATAAATTGAATTTAAATTGTTCTATGATTCATTGTTCTACCTGTATTTTTCACAATAGTTCCTATACAAATCTCTGTTCCAATCACTCAAAAAACCAAGATGATCTTACTTTTTATGAAAATATTCTCAATTCCCTAATTCTAAAAATTGAAGTTCTTTTCTTTGGTTATGATTTAGATAATTCCAAAATCTCCAAAGAAGTCTTCAGTGATGAAGAACCCCATCCAGGAAAACCAATTCATGGGCTCTTATGATAGTGATTTTTTCTTCTCCTGTTTTCACATTGTTAATCTATAGGAAATAATTGATATTGGTATCATCACTGGACATGTAATGCTAACAGTGAATTTTGAGGACTGGTACATGACAAAACAAGTAATTGATGTTTATTTTATTTCACAGTAGCTCTCAATGACATACTGCTTTATAGATTATAAAAAAAATAGATTTCATTTAAACAGTACAGCTTACCTGTTGGAAAGGGTCTGTTAGATGAAGAAATTGAGCTCCAGAGAAGTCACATCATTTGCCCAAGGATTCACAGCTAGTAAAGCAGAGCCAACACTTGAACCCTGAGCTCCTGACATGTAAATTCAGGGCTTTCATGGTAACCAGTCCACATACATATCAAAGAACTTACCATTTTGTGTGGAAACAATCTTTGGACCAATGATCATGCATTAATTTATTATATGCTCAGACACTAACATAGTGTCAGCAAACAGTTCCAGTTCTCTGTTAGAATTCCTTGTCTTCGTGCCACTTCTTCCCCAATGTCTTTTTTTTTTTTTAAACACCCAGGATTGTAAAAATAAATTGAGGATGTCACTTGTATTAAACCTCCCATTACCATCTCCTTTGTGGATTTTATTTTTGAGGAAATTGTTATTAGCTAGTTATACTGGAAAGGAACTGAACCCCTATTACTCTAAGTGCTAATCACTGATTGGGCTTATTGTGTTTCACTTTTCAAAGAAGTTTGAATTTAACTAGAAACAGTCCTGTAACCTGAAGGCAACAATTTATAATAGAGTCATACTAAATAATTTGGTAAAGAGAAAGGGACATATTTTTTGAGTGAGGCTCCTTTAAACCACATTCATGTTGCATGGTTTTAATATTATTTTTTCTTACCTCTTTGAAATAATTGTCTCCATATTATGCACAAGATAAAGCAGTTGGAATTTTACAAGTTTAAAGAGACAGGCTGATTATATTCTTAGATAATTTAGAACATTCTTGCATAATTTCATTTTAGCAGCAGTAATCAATGTCTTCACTAACTCTACATCTGCAAAGGTGAAAGGGGTATTTTTCTTTCCACTCAACTTTGCCTATTACCAAAATATCATTCTCTCAGTTTTTTTTATTATCCTCTCTTAAAATGCATTGCTGTTTGGGAATTGTTGCATGTGTATTTGCAAGTGAATAACATATAGGCAGAGAGAGTTTACACTTCAAGTGAAGCTTACCAATTATTTACATCCTAATACACATAAGTTTATTATATCTTTTTTTTTTTAAATTTAATCAGTTTCTAGTATATAGTACATTGGTTAGACAGCTATATAGTTAGTAAACTGATCTCCGCAATTGCTCCCTCCCTCCCCTGACCTTCCACCTAGCCAATGTATTGATGCTAATTGCATTCCTTATGGTGTGCTTTCCATCCCCGTGACCATCCGTCAGCTACTAATTTGTACTTCTTTAACCCTTCACTCCATTGTCCCAGCCCCCCAAACCCCTCTCCCTTCTCTCTTTCACCACATTGTCCACTATATTTGTGAGTCTGTTTTTGATTAGTTTGCTCTTTTTATTCCTTAAATTCTGCATATAAGTGAAATCATAGTGTTTATCTTTCTCTGTCTGACTTAAATACCTTTTAGGTTCATTACAGCAATATCTTTTTCCATTCTCTTTCTTTTCATATGTAGGGGTATGGTTTTCTTATCCTTTTAGCCACTCTTTTAGCCTTGGTTGGAGCATTTATTTCTTTTCCATTTAAGGTATTTATTGATAGTAATGTAGTTGTTACCATTCTTTATTCCTGCTTTTGATATATGTTTTTTCTTCTTAAAGAAGCCTCTCCAATATTTCCTGTAATTCTGGCTTGGTGATGATAAATTCCTTTAGTTTATTTTTGTTTGGGAAGCTCTTTATCTGTCCTTCAAGTCTAAATGATAGCTTTGCTGGATAAATTATTCTTGGTTGTATATCCTGGGTTTTCATTCTGTCGAATATTTTTTGCCAAGCTCTCTGTCCTGCATAGTCTTTCTTGAGAAATCAGCTGCCAGTCGTATGGGTATTCTCTTATGTGTAATTATTTATTTTTCTCTTGCTGCTTTAAAATTTTTTTTCTTTATATTTAACCTTTGGCATTTTAATTATGATGTGTCTCAGTGTGGGCCTCTTTGTAGTTCTGATATTTGGAATCCTTTGAGCTTCCTGGGGTTTTATGTCCATTTCCTTCACCAGGTGGGGAAAGTTTTCCATCATTATTTCTTCAAACAGCTGTTCAACATCTTGATTTTCTTCAGGTATGCCGATCAGACGAGTATTTGGAGCCTTAATAGTGTCCCATATCCTCCTTAAATCATCTTTATAGTCTTGGCCTCTTTTTTCCTGTCATTCTGATTGAGTGTCTTGATTGGTTTTCCTATCCTCTAGATAGGGCATTTGATCCTCTTCTTTTTTCACTTTGTTTATTCCTTGTTTTAATTTCATTTAATATACTTCTCATTTCAGATAATGTGTTCTCCATTTCAGACTGGTTCCCTCTTATAATCTCCATCTCCATTTTTATCTCTTTGTTGGAGTTCTCTACACTTCTCAAAAGTTCATTGAGCATCTTTATAACCAATGTTTTAAACTCTGCATCTGTTAGATTACTTGACTCCATTATGTCTGGATCTCTGTTTTCTTCTCTCATATGGTTTCTGCTTCTTTGTCTTCCCATTTTGGCTGCCTTTCCATGTCTGTTTCAATGTACTAAGCAAAGCTTCTAAGTCTCCTTGTCTTATTAGTGTGGATTTGTGAAGTAGGTGTCCAGTGGCACAGTCCTGAGAGGGGTTCAGCTGCAGGCCAAATTTAGCCCAAGACTTTACCCCTCCAGGGCCACCTGTTAAGATTCAGCAACAATCCACAGATGCTGTAATTATAGTTGCCTCAAAAGCCCACACCAGAAATCGAGGCCAGCTGCCTCCAGTGTGAGTCTAGTTGCTGCTCAGCAAGGCGCATCTGACTCAGTGAGGATACACCTGGATGTGGCTTGGGTGGGGCCTGGATTGGGGTAGGCGGGATTTTAGGGAATCCTCTGGGCAGACCGACCTCTGTTATCCAGTTTGATGACATCGCAGCTATGTTGGCACTGTGTCTGCGCACTGGAGGGGGAGGGCTCAACAGGGAACAATGGATACCACCGAAACTTCTGTACGGAGCAAGTCTCGCCTTGACCCTCACTCTGACAATATCTCCCTGTAAGTACCTGGTGCCCCCAGTGCGCAGCCAAACAGGCGCTGGTGCTCAGAGGGAGCAAGTCTGTCACTGCGAAAATCTGCTTGCGGATGCGGCCCCTTTAAAAGGCTTCTGCAACTGCCGCTGCCTCCATCTCACTCAGCTGCTGGAGACCGGGTCACCCTATGTACGTGCCCTGTCCTACTTTCTGCTGTTGTAGGGTGATTTCTTGGATTTCTCCCTAGTTGTATGGCTTGTTCCTCTAGATCCCAGGTGATTTTTCTTTGTTGCTGCTCCTTGTTTCTGTCACAACTTTGATTTAGTCACCAGAGGGATGAACAGAGCCTCTATCATCTACACCATTTTTCCCCGCTTCCAATCCAACAGACCTGCCAGCATCCAGCATTTTGAGTCCAGGCAAGACCAGCAGAGACACTTTCTCAACTAGCTCACTGGTTCATTCTAAAAGTGTGTAACCCAGGAACAGCCAGATAGAAGAGGTGTAGTTTACATGCTCTCTGGGCATGAAACTGTCCCCGCACCTCCACGTGTTCACTGACCCAGAAGCTCTCTATTATATCTTTTTATTATAGCAATTTTTGAAGAGGAAGTCACAAAGCAGTGGAAGAGAGAGAAAGAGATAGTTCAATGGAATACAATAAAGAATTTAGGAATGAAGGGGAAATGGGAGATGCTGGAAGAAAATATTTACATTAGCTTCAAGCAGGCAAAATTTTACCATTGATAATACAAAATGCCATCATGAAATCAAGAGGGTGACCCAGACAGATCTTCTTGTCAAAGAGTATGTTTTTCCTGTTCAATTCATCATCTCTGTTTTTTTTTTTTTTATTATTTTCTCTTAAATAAATTCTCTCAGAGAAAACCCACATTCTAGAAAATAAAATGTTCACGCTACAAACTGACATCTCAATTACTTGAACATTCAATCATTCTTACAAGTAAAACAAAATTGATCAATAATGTTTGCTGTAGTGTGCCCCATTAAGCAGCTTTTCTTTCTACTATATCTCCATAAAGCTTTCTATTCCCAGAAGGACCAGGATTGAAAGAATAACAACGAATATTTATCAAGGAGGAGAATATATGATATATTAGATCTATTTGTGCTAATCGTAATTTATCCCCTCCAAAGTGCAAAAAAAAATTTTAACATCCACTTCTTCATGACCTTACTTTCCACTCTAGAAGTTATCTTTCCTGAGATGCATTTGAAGAAAACCAATTATTGACTTGATATACCAGATGTTCAGTTTGCTCTTGATTTCTATGGTCTTTTTATATTAATTTTGGCTAGTCATTTCAACTGTTCCTTTATATAATTTACAGTTTCTTCTTAACTTCCTTTTACCCCAATACCCCTTTGCTGCAATTTTTGTTATGGCTTTGCATGGATATCAAGAAGTAAATATAAACTTGATAAGTGACCCAAAAATAATTTTCTCATCCTTTTCCCTTTTCCCTTCTCTTTGCTATTCTGTTAATAAACAATGTATATTCTTTAATCAATTATAAAAAGAAAACAATAATAGCAAGGATGATCTTTTAATTGACTTTTATAACTTGAATAAAGGAGAAGAGAGAATATTATCTAACTCACATTATTCTCATTTTATTATTTTTCTGTTTTTTTTTTTCACTCTTTTTGTCATTCCTTTTTTTTCTCTCTTCTATGTGATTCTGAACTTCTAAAGGTCACTAATCTCAGCTCAAGGACTGATTGTTGAATCAGAAAAGGAACTGTATGTTAACACCCCATCTGAACTTATGCCATTGGTTTGTAACCCTTATTAACATCTTCTTATCCCTTCTGAATTTTATAAGGTCTATAATAACATATTCTACATCATTTATATTTATTGGGCACTTATAATGTGTCAGGTGCTAAGAATATATCTTTGCTATCTTGATACTTTCATTCCATTGAGAAAAGGGGAAAAATAAAATTAACAATAAAATGTAAGTTAGATATAAATGTAAAAGAGATAAGCAGAGAAAATGGATAGGGAATATTGAAAGAAGTTGCAATATAAGGTGGTCAGTGAAGTCTTCACTAAAAAGGTGCCATTTACAAAGTGGCTTAAGAAAGAAGTGGTAGTGAGAAGTGCTGCTTATGGGGGACATAACAAACCCAATGGACTGTAGAATTAGTCTGAATGACACAAAAGAAAAGTCAATATGGCTGGAGTCAGGTAGCAAAGTTGTCAGTGAGTTGATCATGCCCTTATGGTCTCCTCAGTGACAAAGCTTGTTTTAGTTGGCTAGGGCTGACACAACAAAGTACTATAGACTTGGTGGCTTAAATAGTAGAGATCAGAGATTTATTTTCTCATGGTTTTGAAGGCCAGCAAGTCCAAATCAAGGTGCTGGCTGTTTCTAATCCTGATGAGTGCTCTCTTTCTGGTTTATAGAAGGCCACCTTCTCACTGTATCCTTGTATGGCAGAGAGAGAAAGAGAGGGAGAGGGAGAGGGGGAGGGAGAGGGAGAGGGAGAGGAAGAGGGAGAAGGAGAGGGAGAGGGAGAGGGAGAGGGAGAGACAGGCAGATAAACAGACAGAAAGAGAGATAGAGAGACAGAGGGACAGAGAGAATGAGTTCTCCTGTATCTCTCCTTATATGGCCATGAATCCTACAGTATCAAGGCCACCTTTATGACTTTACTTGACTTTACAAAATATAGACCCTATCTCTAAATATAGTCACATTAAGGGTTAGAGCTTCACCATAAGAATTGGGAGACACAATTCTGCCTATAGAAAAGCCTGAAGGAGGACAAGGCCACTCTGAGAGACCCTATGGCACTATTGCCCTGGACTTCTTCAGCATTGGACAAATAGTTACTGAATGGCTCCTCCAACTCTAAAGGCCAGGTAGATAGAGAGCAATTTGTATCTTGACTTGGTGATTTGTCAGTAGCTATTTGTACATGTGCATATAAACTAACACATGCGTATTCACTAATGAATCTGCTACTCTCTGTTACTTACTTAGAGCACCTGTAGTGCCCAGTTGAGTGTGTACTCATGTGTTGTATTTTTTATGACTTTATGTTCCCCACTGAAGTGAACAATCCTTTAGAAGAATCTTTTTTTTTTCTTAATAACCACAGTGCCCAGGCCAGGGCTGAGTTCACAGTAGAAAGTCAACAAATGTCTTCAGTACAGGAATATTTTACAATTTCTTTCTTCATTAGGAAAACTTTTACAGCCAGGGTATAATGAAAGATTCATAAAATACCATTAGAGCTCTAAATGTGTTTTTATTCTCACATATGTTTATTTACATGTACATTTTGTATATGTATAACACAACAGCTATGACAGAAGCAAACATTTATATATATGATAATTTTGCTACCCAAGATATTATAGTGATAGTTCCAAACTTGTGTCTTTCAAGGATAAGTTTGGATAAATAAAAACTATCCGTGAATATTCGACAGTGCTTTTGGATTGAGATTTCTGTTTTGAATAAATTCTAAGAATATTTCTACATGTAAGGTACTATTACATCTTTAGAGCCTAGCTCACTGTAGAGAAGGGAGTTTGATTTGCTCATTCTTTTAAGGCAGACGTGTGAGCTAAGTCAAAGATATCAGCTAAAGAAATAGTTGTTTATAGGCATGTTTTATACCTTTGGACATTTCTACAGAGCTAAATTTCTTCACTTTGAAATATGAATCAATCATTTTTATCATTCTTTTTTAGAAATCAAGCTAAAAGATATGACATAAGTCCATAAATACATTCTGTATATTATAAAGAGCATACCACTTGTTCGATTCCCAACTCTTAACAGTAGTGGAATTACCAAACTGGTTTTCAAAAGAAAATTGTAATAAATGATAATTCATTAACATAGCCAAAGTTATTTGAGATCATTTGATTTGAAAACAGGAAATATATTTGTGTTTTCCCTTATTAAAATCCGATTGAATGACTTTGAACAAGTTATTTCTATGTTTCCTTGAGATGCTTTATATGGAAAGAAAATGGAAAATTATTTTTACCTTATGATGTTTGGAGAATATTCAATAAAATAACCATGTGTGAAATAACATTTAGTAAGCTGAACAACACTATTCAAACTAAGGTATTTTTAAAATTATGTAAAGTAAGACTCTCACCTTTAATATCTTTGAAAAAGTCCACCCTCTTACTGTTGGGAAAGGTGGTAATTCAAATCTATCATTCAAACACAGATCCTGAAAATGAAAGATTGTATATGGTGAAATGTAAAGATCAAGTTGTTCTTTATCTCTTTCAAATTGACTACTAGTGTAGAAAGTCATAACACAATAAAAAATTTCGTATTAGCTTTTCTTTTTAATTTCTGAACTTCCCTTGGGCAGTAAGAATGGGATTGCACAGACATCTGGAATCACCCACTATCTTGGCTATGATTTAGCATCTCCCAGGATGATCCATATTAATATATCCCTGGACGGCAGAAGTTATCATATGCCTTCATAGCATAACTTGTGTAATTTGGAAGGCATTTCTGAGAACAGATTTTTTCGGCAATGAACATGCCAAAGGCTTGACATGAAAAGTACTTATGCCTAATGTCTGTCATTCTCTCTCTGCCAGTTCATCTTTCCTGGCCTGGCTCTCTGCCACACTGGCACCTGAAATGCAGCAAACAATGTCGTTGGATAATGAAGGTATGACTGTAAGTTGTTGTTATCTTCCAAGCAATTACCATATGGTGTACAGTTCAGCTCTTCATCTACTTGTTTGATGGGAGAATAATAACAATGACAATAATGCCATTTAATAATGTATATTATCTTTATGGCCTATTTCATCCCATATTTCTGTATCTTTGAATAAATGAATTCAGGCGGATCTTAGGCAACCATTAAAGTTTAGTTACCTCTTTAGAGTGGGAGGTTATAGTATATAAAACAATTCTAAAGCAAGCTTGATGAAGAAATGAGGGAGATTAGCATATTGAAACAGGATTAGGAAGAAATTTAAGGAAAATAAATTACCAAGTGAAGTATGCCTTTATAACAAAGCAAGCCTTATGTCTAAGATTCCTTTTTTCACTATCATTTCTGAGAAATATTTTTTGATTAAGTGTCTATAAAACAGAGAAAGGAAAACCTTCTGGAGATAAGATGACCTTATAAATATGCAACAGGCTGTCTACCAGACCTTAGATTCAAGGTCCACTACTGTAAATTTTATAAACTGGAACACAGTTTTCACAAAATTGCAAACTAAGAGATTACTGTACCCAACTCATAGGAGATTGAGTCAAGTCCAAGATGACATTTAAAATTTTTTCAGCCAATAAACATTTATCGAACACCAGTGTGTTAAAGATTTAATGGTTATATAGGTTTTAGTCTCTGCAATCAAAGATCTGATGTCATCATGTTGGAGACTGGAAATTAAATCAAGGGGATGATCCAGCACAACAAGGGCTATAGTAAAGCATACAGCAAGTATGGGCATCTGTGAAATCTTCCTGGAGATGATCACTGTGCTTCATTTTATAAGGAAAATTAGAATTCATCATATAAAATATGAGAATGAGTTTTTAGACACAGAAAATAACATGCATATAGTTACAGAGGCTTCATTTTCACTACATATGCGAGAAATTAAAATAATTGGATGGAATAAAATCTGCGATTGTTTTTCAATATTTCATCTCTTAATTTTAAAAGAGCCCTATCAAATGGAAAGTAAAGCATTCTTTCCCCCTTTTTATGAGAGAAGATATGGTACTTCCAGAGGCTATGTTACTTTTCCAAGTTAAACTGTAATGGAGAGGAAGACCTGGTCCTTTAAGAGTAGTCTTCAGATTTCCCATTTAGTACTCCATATATGTACTATCTTGCACTAATTTATATTTCATGAGGAAGATGGACTACCACATGAAAAAGTAAGATAATTAATTCATCAAATGGGAATAGACTTTTGAGACTTTTGAGAGAAAAATATGCATCCACTCTCCCTATTACAATCTGCTGAGAGTTTTTTCTTGCCCCAATAGCCAGTTTATTTATACTTTTCCCCTTATGACATAAAAATTAATGTCAGTGAAGCCTTTAATATATTTAAGCACTGATGACTAACACAATTGTCTTCTCTACCAAGTGATTCAAATTATACATTCAATATAATTTCACAAAGTATTATCAAACAACTTTTATGTACAAAATACTTTGGTGTTAGTAGGGAAAGTGTATTGGAAAGTAACAAATATCAACATAGAACTATCCCTTCCTATAGTAGCTGGTAATCTAGTAAGGAATACTCACAAGGAACTCTAAGTGAAGATAGAATAGGTACAAGTGGCATAAATATACTCTGGGGAGCTGAGGAAAGACAAGTTTAAATTTATTGTGAGGATACATGAAAGATTTCTTGGAAGAAGGAGAGTTTATCTAGAATCTGAGGGATAGTCATGACTTGAATAGATGTTATAAGATCAGAATAGTTGCAGAGAGAGGGTGCAAAGTGAGGAAAAGCAAAGGATCAAGAAAGCCTGAAATGTATGGTGATAGATATACCTAGAAAGCTTAGAAATTGTAGAGTGTTTATATTCCAGACAGTCGTAAGAATTGAAATCCATAGTTGTATTAGAATTTACTTACAGGTAAATATGGTGTTTGTGTGTGTGTATGTGTATGTGCACGCACACATGCGTGTGTATAAATAGGTTTATATGTTTATGTATACACACACTTAAAATATAGAAAGAATTTTAATCTGAATTCCTTCATTTACAGATGAGAAAACTTATGTCAGAATAATTAAGAGGTTCAAACAAAGTTATACAGGTAGCTAGCAATCAAAACAGGATATAAACCAAGTGTGAATTATCCAGCCTCTAGGATGGTTTTGTGAACAGATAAGAAAAAATCATTACAGTGGCATAAAAGCTCTTCTCAAAGTATTCATATTTGCATTTCTGGTCTCATTTCCTGTCAACACACCCTACCCTCTCCTTACTTTGAACTCTCAGTGTTACTGAGCTCCCCAGACCTCTTTTCAAAAACCTTCAAGCCATTGCACGTACTGGTCTTTCTTCTGGGAAGCTCCTCTTTTTCATGGATATTCACATATACCCACCCAGTTTTTGTGAAGAAAAAGAACTGTGATGTGAAGAGAGCTCTGACCCTAAAAGTGTGGGATAGGATGGGGAAGGGGATAGGGTGGGCGAACCTTGGGATGGGCCGATATCTGGATACCACCATGAGATTTATTTATTTACATAGTTATATTTTATAACCTGATTACTTCCAAAAGGATTCGAGTCAGCTAGCTAAAAGTTAAAATACTGGCAAAAATCCTATTTGGAAGTTCTTTGATGTGAAAATTATACTGCACAAGTGGAGTACCCAAGAGTTTCTCGTCTGATTTCTGCCTTCATGTCTGATCCATTTCAGCAGTGCAATTGCTTGATGATTTTTTTTTTTTAAAGAAAATTTAACTGAAAAACTCACACTCTCAGAAACGCTTTGATTTTACTTTGGTTTGTGCTCAGGGCAAAGATTTTGGCTCTGGTTTTCCCATCCACAGTTGTGAATTCACTTTAAATAAAATGCAAGAGGCAATCGATGTCCAGTGTCTTGGCTATAAATGAAATGAAAACAAACATTCAAGATGCACTAAGCATCTATGTTTCTGTAACTAAACTTGATCAAAGGACCATATGTGAGAAATCTTGGAGGAGTCTACTTTTCTCTATTAGGAAAGGCCCAAGGGCTGGTAATTAGGGAGCTGAGATAGTCTCCCTCTCCTGTGCTGGCTCTAATGCTCTGTGTATGAGGTGAGAGATCGTTTCTCTGCCTACTGGTTGTTTTGTGATGTCTTAAATCTCTCTCTTCATGCTTCTCTCTCCTTCCTTACTCTTGAATTTGCATTATGGTTACTAAAGGACCCTCCTGATATAATATACTGTTCCAAAAGAGGGACTTATAAGGCCTTAAAATGAAGAAAATTAAAACATGGGTTAATTTTTGTACTAAATTCTGTAACAATTTAGTTATTTAACATTATATATACTTTCCGTGGAGTCTTGAGTAAGGAGCATGGTTTTCAGGTATATCTAAAGCTACAATATAAGTAATCTGTGGCTATTATATTTCAAAAGAAAAGCAGACGATGAGAAGGAGAGTTTTAGAATGGTTCCTTCATAGTAACACACCCAAAAGGAAAAGAAAAATAACCAATCACAATAGAAAATTTAAAGAGCAATTCAGTATTTTCGAACTTGTCAAAGGAAGAGGTAATGACTCAGTAAAATATGTGAGAGAAAAATACCTGGAGAACAGAGGCCAGAAGACTGAAAGGAGCTATGAGAGAATCACTTGACTCTGAACCTCAGTTAAGATAATAAATCCTGTTAATAAGTGTTTGGTTCTTATTTCAAATTTTTTGCAATATGAAATAATCTTCTGAGTTCCTGCCTAATTCACTTGTGCATTCTGTCCTTCTGTGGGACAAGCATTGAGTTTTAATTCATTTCCAAATATACAAGCCAAACTACAAAAATAATGTCATCACTGAAATTTAGACTTCTAAAATTTCATTTATTCCACAGTTTGTTTCATATAAGCCTGTGTTTTCACGACTCTTCCTCTTCTGTCTTCTAAAGAGAATTCTGGAAGAGAAAATGTAAGATGCTGTGAAAAAACTTTGTTGGTTTAGATTAGAAAGAATAGGTGGAAGAAAAGGGCAACTTAGACTGGGTGGAAGAAGGGAAATAAAAGATTTAGAGAAAGTAGATTGTGAGAAGTCTAAGGAGGAAGGTGGAAAGGGTCTTTGGGGCATTTTTCCTGTGTCAGAGAATTTAAATCCCTCTTTAATATGCCTTTAAGAGACTTCCACAAAGATTTTCATTAATTTCCATATTTTTTGGAAGACTTATTTTGTGTTTTGTTATTGCATTATCATATAGATCTAAGAATTTGAGCAGAAGAGACCTAGTTCCTAACCTTAAGGAATTTGAGGTACAAATTATAATGACCATCTCCACAACTATAACAACAAAGTGCTGTCAAAGTTCTTGGCACTTTATAGTCATTATCTCAATTAATATATTCTGTGATTTTCTTTCTCATTAATATCTAAGTCTGTATTATCTTTAAGATTCTGTTAATCTGAGGGAAATTTTCAAAGAAAAGAGCTTAGGAGACTGTGTTCTCCTCATTCCAAACACATTTTGCTTTGTAGCATATCTATTGTTCATGGAGACACAAAGATTTGAAAATTTA
Source organism: Eidolon dupreanum (assembly GCA_028627145.1). Taxonomy (NCBI): domain Eukaryota; kingdom Metazoa; phylum Chordata; class Mammalia; order Chiroptera; family Pteropodidae; genus Eidolon; species Eidolon dupreanum. The sequence continues at coordinate 67,288,004 of CM053504.1, read as the reverse complement.
AAGACACCTTTTTAATTCAACTCTCTCTTTTTTAAAATATCTACTCCCAGGCTTAAAACATCTACTTTATTGGATGTTATCATTTAGATTTATCATTTAGATTTATCATTTAGATTAAGTAAATTTTCCACAGCATTGACAAACAAATAATACATAAACATATTAAAAATTGTTCTTGTCACATAGCATGGATTGTGCCAACTCTATATTTGACTGTCTCATTAACTGTGGGCTGATTCTCAACAATCATGATCTCAACCAGGTGGCATGTGCTCCGTAACGCATGCTAATTCTTAGTAATAACAATGACCAGCACAGAGCACTTACTATATGTCAAGCCCTATTATGAGCTTTTTCAATATATTAACTCATTAAATTCTCCCAATAACCCTTTGAGATAGGTTTACTGCCACCATTTTACAGATGGAGAAAATGAAGCAAAGAGAGCCAAATCAACTTGTATATGTTGCACAGCTAGTGATAAAGATTCAAACCCATGCTTTGTGGCTCTGGATTGGTTTCTGTGATTAAATTCATTCCCTTTTTAATGCATCAATTTAATTTTGTATCATCGTCATTCCTATTCTAAGAGATCAGGCAGTGAGTTGGATTGATATGTACTCATGTGTTTAATGGAGAATCTTTGTTATAGCCAGTTCCTTTCTCCTGAATAACCATCTTTTTTTTCCTCTTTATATTTTAGTAGTGGCTTTTTGGAGATCATTTATATTAGGTTCAGAGTTGGTAAGAGAATCTCAGTGTAATTTTCTTATTTGAATCCTCCTCACAACCAGCTAGAGAGGTGGGTATCACTACTCCTTTTTTAGAGTTGGGCCTAAATATCAGAAAGTTTCGGTCACAGAGCTAATCTGCATAATAACTCAGAAGTGACCCACATTTTTTTTTCTTTTTCTTTTCTATTCTTGGGCCCTCTTATGGTCTGAATGTTTATATCCCCTACAATTTATATGTTGGAATTCTACCCCCTAAGGTGATGGTTTTTAGAGGTGGGGACCTTGGGAGGTGATTAGGTCATGAGGGTAGAGCCTCATGAATGGGATTATTGCCCTTGTAAAGGAACCCCGAAAGAGCTCTCTCACCGCTTTATTTTTGTGAAGTTACAACAAAGATGGCTGTCTAGGAAGTGGGCTCTTGCCAGACACCAGATCTGCCAACACCTTGGACTTCCTAGCCTCCAAAACTATAAGAATAGTTTTCTGTTGTTTACCCAGTCTGTGGTATTTTGTTAAAGCAACCCAAATGGCCTAAGACAGGTTCTTTCTGCCTTATAAAGAACTTAAAATCTTGGAAATATTCTAATTAAAAATCTACTAGAAGACAAAAGTAATAAATGGCAAATGTTTAGGTAAAATTTAACTGTTTTTACCTAGCTCAGCTCCAAATATTTAGGAGTAAAATGAGGATAGATTTCAACATGACCATGATTTTTTTCTTTAAAAAGAATTTTAGTACAATAATGAATAGAAGGATGAATTATTTAAAATTCGTTGTTTGAATCAAATGTAGTAATGTGGTGGTAATGAGTTGATAAGACTGAGCAAAGTAAAATTTACTAAGAATACCATCAGCAAAATCTGCAGGCCTAGCTCCCAAAGTATAAGCAAAACACAACTTCCATGAATGTTTGATAAGGAAGCAACAGAAAACTTTTGTGCATACTTTTTTAGCTAAAAAAGCAAATTAGCATTTATTGTATTATAGCATCTTCATCTGTGACCATACTTCTTACAAAACCCAGAATATTTTCAACTAAGAACATAATCTTAAGGAAAGTGATGTGAAACTTTTTCAATCCTTCATTATTTGATAAATTTCTAAATAAACATTTTTTATCTATATAGTGATTTTGAAAAACAGAAGTCAAATTCTATTTCATCTGCCAATGCCCCCATCCTCTGTATTTTGGTTCTAGAAATAAAGAAGTAGAACTGATTCCTCTACTGTCAAAATTGAAGAATCTAGTTGAACTTGAGATGTGAAATATATGTTAAATTTCATGGTCAAATTCAACTGAAACAAACATAATATTGAATTAATTCTCCATTTTGTTTGAGAGTGTATATAAATGCATGCCTACAGAAATGATATAATTAGATTTGTGGTTTAGCATTTTCAAAAGATTTTATTTGATGGACACACAGAAATATATACAAAAAATGTTTTTGTAGATACAGGTAAAGTAAAACCACAGTAACTGCAATGAACAAATCTTTTTAAGTAACTAAGATACAAATTAAAATTAAGTAAATGATTTACTTGTAAGCAATTGGTCTGCACATTAACAGGTAACATAACTTTCTTATGAATTATTAATGATTGATTTATTTTAAAGTTAGAATGATATTGTTATCTATTTTTGAAAAAGGGAGAAGTAAACATAAATTCCAAGTGATATTTTAGAATGCTTAGTAGTTTGAAAAGAAAATTTTAGTTATGGAATACAGAGATCAACTTTTGTGATTGAAAGACAGGATGTCTCAGAAATAAGGTGAAGTTAATAAAACTTTATTTTAAAAAAAGAGAAGACAGACGTATAGAAAGTTAGAACTGCATAGTAGAAGCTGCTAAATAATTTTACTTAAAAAAATAAGATGTATTATTAATCATACTCAAAGACACTAAGTAACTTACACATCTCTACTTCATCTCACATTAAATCAGCCTAGCTTCAAAAGGCAATATTTCCTTGGTTAAATGAAGCTTGCTATAGGAAAACAACAGTAGTCAAAGCTGCTATTTGGTGTTTCAACAATAAAGGAGCAGTAAGATAATTCTATGAGGTCAGTTTTTTCTACTGTATCTCATGCTTAATAAAAACTACACCCATCTGCTATCCATTGCAGCTGTGTGAACATTATATTTGGAATTCATTATGAATCCTTTTCTTTAACCACTCACATACTTAATTCTGGTTAAACTGGAGAATTTATTGCTGGACTGGTGTATGTGTGTGTGTGTGTGTGTGTGTGAAGGGCAGAGGGAGGAAATAGTGCATTTACCAGGCCCCCTTCTTAACACTGAGCAGCTTCAGTAGCCAATGAATGACCTCACCAACTCTGGCATAACAAAGGACTACTATATTGCATTGATCAGCAAATTCAATATAACAAACACTGGCTTATCTGACTTTTAAAACCTCCTACCCCTTCCTTAATCAACCAATATTTTAGCTGGTCATGCCCATTACAATTTCTAAACCCGCAGCAATGGTCACATTTTTCCAATGATCTGAAAAAGGACTTAAATTCTCAGTATGACACATTAAAGAGTTGGGAGTTTTGTTGAAAGGATGAGATTATTTTTACATCACTCAATTCACAAGCACCTACTAAAGTCTGCTTCTGTTGTGAGTGAGTCAAAGAAATGCCCAGGTTTCCTGTCAACCACGTTAGATAAGATTGTGGTCCCTGGCCGAAGAAGGGAAGTTATAGGATAAACTGTCTATTTGAAAAGAAAATTCATCTGAGCTATCAGTCATTTACAAATAATGATCAAAGTCAGGAACTCTTTTTTGTTGTTTTTCATTCAAACACAGGAGCAGGACTGATTCTGTGGGCTTTGCACGGAACCCCATGCTCAGAAGAGCCTCTCACTTGATTTAATGTTCTTTTCCTGCCATTTTGAAATTCTTAATAATTTTTGAACAAGGGACTCCACATTTTTATTTTTCCCCAGGCTCCACAAATTTCACAGTCAGTTTTGCAGAAGGGAGCTCTTGGAAGTATAGGAAAAGAAGATCTTGATTTTGAAACTATGCTTGATCTCAGATTAGTTTTGCAAATGATGTAATTGGCTTCAAATTCTAAACCACTCCCTCCCAGACCTAACCATTTAGCATACTTATAAAGATCTTCTGAAATGTTTGGAGAAAAACAAAACTGGAATTATAAATGTAAAATTACATTAAAATCTTCTCTTTAAACTTTAATAGTAGCAGTTTTTTGTTTGGTGGAATACTAGAGATAAAGTTACACAACCTGGACAGTTCATATTCACTTTCCTTGTATCAAGAAAGGAAACTGGTTATTGTATTTTTCAGGAGATTGAATCATTATAATTGCTTTGCATGTTATAATAATATTTAAATAGCTCCTAGTGTTTGGCAGGCATTTATCTTTTTTTTTTTCCTCAAGGGTTTGTGAATGTTGTTCTGCCACTTTAGGTAGCAATGTATAGAAATGTTGAGGAGTCCTTGGGAAAGGTGGTTCCTTGGCCAACTAAACACACCAGGCATCATTCATTTGAAATTACAAATGGAATGACTCTCTTCACTTTCCTAACTCTAAAAAGAAAACACGAGACTATGAATTTTATTAAATTTAAAGAGTTTAATTATTAACATTTTCTCTGTGATTGAGGGCAAAAACTAGAAACTATATGTGGTTTGGAATTTACCTGTTTATCTGAAGATCAATGGAACATTTTTCTCATCTCTACATTAATAAACAACTCTATTCTGCTGATTTTATTTCTGAAGCCTCTCTTGATCTTTTTGTTCCTCTCTATTCCAACTGCCATAATCTTGATTGAACCCAGAGTCATATCTGACCTAGGTTACTTTTAAACATTGGTGTTATTTTCCTTCAGTCTCTTTTCTCTCTAAGTTGTTCTTCACATTATAGCCAACATAATCCTCATAAACTACTAATCTGATTAGGTGACTTTCCTACTAAGATTAAACAATTAATGGCTTCCTGCTCTGCTTGTAATAAAATCCAAATTCCCCAGTTCTGTTTCTGCCCCCACTCCATGGTCCTCATCTTTTATCATTAGTATTTTCATATTCTTCTTTTACTGCCTTTCTGAAACTCTTACAGTTTCCCAACTGTGCCATACATTGTTTCTTTGTTCACAAAAGATTCTAGGTTTTTGTCCATGCTGTTTCTTTTTCCACCTCACATCTACCCTCCAGATGTGTTATACTGATGCTTTCTCTTCAAGTTTAACACTCATGCATTCATTCATTCAACTAATATTAATTAAGCGTATTTATTTTCTAGACCTGTTAGAGGCACTGGTTTTATGGTAGGGAACCAGAAAGCAAAGTCTTTGTTTCATGGAGTTTATGTTCTAGTTATCAAGAGATTAAAATAATGAGAGAATTAATATAATAATGTCTGGTAGTGATTGATGGCATGACAAAATCTAAATCAATCGAAATAGGTAATATTTTAGATTGATGACTGAGATGGTAACATTTAAGTCTGAATGTAGAAAATGTGCCAATTAAAATAACAGAGAAATGAGCAATCCTGCAACAGGAAACAAAAGAAGAGATCTAGAGATAAAAACTGCAAGAATACCTGTGTGGTCAGAATGGAGTGAACATAGGCAAGAATGGTTAGTGAGTGTAACTGGGTATCAGACTATATAGAAACTGGTAGGCCATGGAAAGGACTTTAAATTTCGGTCTTAAGTGTGATAGGATAAGAGTGGGATCATCACATGACCTTTTAAGTTTTGAGATGATGTCTCTGGCTTCTATGAGGAGGATATACTGTAGAGGAAAGAGCAGCAGCAGAGAAGCCAGCTAAAAATAAGGAGTTAAATCTAATAGTCCAGGACAGAGATTCATACAGCTTAACCAAGATGAAGGTAGTTAGATTTGCGACACAGTTCACTGGTAGATTTGAAGTGTAAGAGTCAGGCATTGTGGATGAGCTCTGGGTTTTTGCTTGATAAATACGTGAGTGATTATGACTTTTACTGAATGGGGGAGAGATGAAGGATGGGCAAGATTTGTACATGGTGAAGAGAGGTATTATATAATTTAGTTTAGAAAATAGGGAGTTTCACATGTTATTGTAGAGACTGGCTAGATGCTCACCAAGCCCATCCCTTCTTCCTAAAAATATAGAAATACTACATTATTCAGCTTCCTTGGCATGTAGGTTGGGACCATAAATGTGGGAGGAAGTGGTATAAGCCACTTCTAAGTTGCCTGTCTTCATCCTTATGTTTCTTTGACTCTCTTCTGAACACCTGGAAGTGAAAAATTCACTATAGAAGAGACAAACTATGGAAGAGGTACTCATGGAGGAGAACTATTCAGAAGGACAACCTGAACCTATGCTATATTATATCAGTAAATGTCAGTAACAAGACAGAAACCACACAGTAATATAAACAGGTAATTTTTAATATGAAGAATTATTAACTTATAACAGGTAATCAGAGAAACAAGAGTTTGGCTAGAAAGAATTAAATGAATTATAAAGAGTATAAAAATAGCAACTAGAAAGAGTAGCCTCTATTACTAGGGCTGAGACAAAACACCCAAAGAAGAGCCTTCCTGCTAGGACTAATATCCAAAATGTTTGGAGAGGTCAAGATTTTGGCTCACAGAATATCAGAGAAGTTGCTATGATGCTCCCTGACAGAATGTGATAGAAATCCACTATCTGAGCCTTGTTAGCAATATGGCATCTAGGGTGTTGGGAAAGGCTGTTTGAAGCATTTCTCATTAAAGACATTTTGCTATTATTCAGTCAAGGAAATTGCAGTGGGAATTCCAGGCTGCTGAGTGTTCTTGATTACTATCCACAATGGTAGCCATATTCAGAAAAAGCCACCCACACTTCAGGAGATGAGCACAGAAAAAAAACACAGCCATTGCAAGACCTTGCTGAAAAGAACACATTGGAGTCCCGCAATTACTTCCTCCTGCAATGTCATTCTGGTGCCTTGCACTGACAGAGCTTATCATTATACCATCTATTAAAGGAAATATAAAGGACCCAGTTCTATTTTTACATATTGAAAAATTAAGTGTTGATTTGGAACTGAGAAAATAAATGGATAGTGCAACATTATCCATTATCTGCTGGCTTTCTTGGTGTCTGACAAAAAAAGTTGGCTGTAAATCTTTTCTCATTTACGGCCATGCTACCCTGAACAAACCCGATTCCATATGATCTTGGAAGCTAAGTAGGGTCAGGCCTGGTTACTACTTGGATGGGAGACCACCTAGGAAGACCAGGTACTGTAGGCATAAAAAATAAAAAAATAAGGGATTTTAAGCTGACAAGGTCCTTGCAATCTGTGAGGTCAGCCATGTGTTACCTCACCTAAAAAAAAAAAATCTTTCTCTCTGAATATAATGTTTCTGGTTTTCTTCTGGTTGTCTTCAAAATATTTTCTTTGTCTTTTGTTCTCAGCAATGAGTAAGATACGCCTAGGAGAGTTTTTAGAGGCTGAAGCTAGATTTATCTTATCCTGCTTGGTATTCTTTGAACTTTCAAAATCCATGGTTTGGAGTTTATCATTAATTTTTTTTTTTAATTTAGACATTATATTTCAAATATTTATTTCTGACATATTTTCTTTTTCTTCTGGGAATATAACACATATTACAGTATTAGAGTATTCAATAGTGTCCCACAACTCTTGGATGCTTTTTTTTTTCTTTAAAACATTTTTTACTCTTCTTTTTACATTTCAATGTGGATAATTTATCTTCAAGTTTTTTGATTCTTCCCCCATTATATTGAGTCTACTGATAATACTACAGAAAGTATTCTTTACCTCTGATACCACATTTTCCAGTTCTAACACCTCCATTTATCTCCTTCTCGTAGTTTATAACTCTTCTACTGGAATCACCTTTCTGATTTGTATGTCATTCAATATTTCCATTAGAGCCTTTAATATATTAGTCATAGTTACATTAAATTTCTTGTCAGGTGGTTCTAATATCTCTATCATATTTGAGTTTAATTCTGATCATTGTTTTGTGTTTTCTGAGTATGTTTTTCTTGTCCTTTCTATGCCTCATAATTGTTTGTTGAAAGTTAGACGTATTGTATAAAATAGTAGAGACTAAGATAAATGGTTTCTATGCCTGCAAATGAGCATAAGTTCTGCTAGTCTCTTGATACAGACTTTGTTAGTCTAAAATAAGAAATGGGCTGGGTTTGAGATTTATTGTTGCTATTGTCTACCTTTGTGTTCTGCCACAATTTCAGTTAGTGTAGGTGTTGGTTTATTAGAACAATGTCTGTTCAATTTTGAATTTCAGGTCCCCTTTTTGTGCTGCAACTTAGAGTGGGTCTCCTTGTTCATTTTTTTTCCTCTCCTGTCTCTTTCCAGCAGTGTTCTGTTGTTTTTGGAACCAGTTAGCTTGGCAGTATGAAGGTTTGTGTTCTCTGTTATTCTAATTAAGCTTCAGACAAGGAAATTTGTGTTCTTTGATCTTAAAGTTGCCGCCTTCTCAGTTCTCTTGCCCTTCCAATAGCTGTAGTTGTGGGTCCGCTCACAATCCTGCCTCTGCCTCTCCCTCCCCCACTCCTCATTCTTTTCTCCCAGCTTCAGTGATTTTTCCGCAACCAATGCCCTTATAAGAGTACTTGTTATCTTTCCCCCTACAGTTTAGACTTTTGTTCTGTAGTGGAGGTAGGAGAGAAGGATCTAGGCAGAATTTATTTCCCCACCTATGTGGCTTTTTGTAGCTCTGCACCATAATGAATACATTTTAGCATCTTTACTAACTAACATTCTGGCTGGTGGTGTTTGTGGAGAAAGAGCCTATAAGAGGGTGTGGATCTCTTAATTTCTGCCTTATTTAGTGTTTCACACTGTCCTGTCAACTCACACTTGGCCTTCACCAAAATTATCCTCTTTTAGCTTAACTCTTGAAAAATGTTTATTGCTTCTGCCCAGAATGAGAACATGCTTGAATCCCTTAGCACCAACGTTATTTGTTTTGTTTTGTTTTTTGATTTTGGGATAGTTGTTTGCTGGTTCTCTAAAGTGTTCAAAAAATGCATGAACTTGAAGTTAGTCTGGCTATTTTTCCTTGCAAGGATTCCAGTGACTCTTCTCCCATTTCTGCAACCTGAGCCAGAAGTTCAGAATTCCATACAGTAGGTTTTTAAATGACACTAAATATATGCCTATCCAGATGGATAGGATAGATCTCTAAATATTTAGTGAAAATTATATTTGCTAAATAATACATTAGTATGATAGATATCATATACCTTTAAAAACAGAGAGCCATGCAAGATAGTGTTTATGTATATATTCACATATTAAAAGTATAAAAACAGACTGGAGTCCACAGCAAATTTATGATAGTGAATACTCTTGAAGAGAAGGTAATAAAAGAAATTTCAATGTTATCTGCAATATTCTATTTCTTTTACTTAAAAAAATTACTTTAATGTCCAACTAGCACATGAAATGAAGTATCCCCAAGGCCAAAAGCATTATCTATTACTTATGATGTGCCACTATGAGCATAATTAGTAGCTCAACTATGGCAACCATTCTTTAGGCAGATGATAGATAGTTGTCTTTAATAGTCCATAGTTTTGAAGTCATTTCAATTTTATACAGCATATACCATATATGAATTTCATATTTTTTGTTTCCTATATAACATCAATCTAATAATTACCCCAATGAATCTCATACTTTTTTGAGTTTTAGAAAGGGCAGTAAGGGAACATTTTTCCTACGTGCATACTATAAGGATATAGGCATTGTGTTGAACACAGTAGTCCACCCTTATTTGTGGTTTCACTTTCCACAGTTTTAGTTACCCACTGTCAGCCACAGTCTGAAAATATTGAATAGAAAATTCCATAAATAAACAATTCATAAATATTAATTGTGCACTATTGTAAGTATTGTGATGCAGTCTCAAGTTATTTCTGTCTCTGTCCCAATTGAGATGTGAATCATCCCTTTGTCAGACATATCCATGCCATAGAAGCTCCCCACCCATTAGTCACCTAGTTGCCATCTTGGTTATCAGATTAACTGTCATGGTATCACAGTATTTGTGTTCAAGTAATTATTATTTTACTTAATGGCCCCAAAGCACATGAGCAGTGATGCTGGCAATTTGAATATGATAAAGAGAAGCTGTAAAGTGCTTCCTTTAAGTAAAAAAGCAAGTTCAGTACAATAAGATATTTTGAGAGAGAGGAGACCACATTCACATAACTTTTGTTACAGTGTGTTTTTATAATTGTTCTACTTTATTATTAATTGTTAATTTCTTATTGTGCCTAATTTATAATTATATTTGTAGGTTTAATTATTAATGTAATTATTATAGGTATGTGTGAATACACACACACACACACACACACACACACACGCACGCACAAACCATAATAAAGAGTTTGATACCATCTGTGGTTTCAGGCATCCAATGGGGTCTTGGAACATATCACCTGTCAATAAGGTGTGGGGGGACTACTGAACTAAAAAAGTAATCATTTAATTTTTACATCAATCGTATAAAATTATATAATTATTTCCATTATCGTAACTAAGAGAATGAGATCCAGAGAAGTTAGCTAACTTATCCAAGCTCAAGCTATTTGAAAAGATTGAACATGTAGTTCATAAGACCTATAGGAGCCTGGGAAACTAATTAATCCTGAGGAAAAGAGAGCATCCTCAAATGATAGGACAAAAAGGAAGCTTTTTCAAGGAGTTAGAGTGGTTGCAGAACAAGCGTAACTCTTGTTAAAAGTTATACCAATCTGATTCTAAAGAACTGAAGCAGTATATAAACATAAAAATGTCAATAACCTGCTCAACACTGGGATACAGCTGCCCAGATGTATCTTCAGTAAGGCCTTTTTTTGACCCACTGCTGGCAATGCCTCAAGGATTGACTCAGGTGTAGAGAGACCCCTCACAACATAATTACAAACATTGGAAATTTACAGATATCAAAACATTTTACTGAATTAGTAATTCCCTTTCCAGAAGAACCTAGTAAGCCCAGGCTCATTCTACAGTTTCTCTGTCTCTCTGTCTCTCTCTCTCTCTCTCTCTCTTTTTTTGCTTTCTTTTTTTGAATACTGAGTTTAATAAGATGATGATGATGATGACGATGACAACAACAACAACAACAACAACAACAACAACAACTTGCATCCAAATCAAATGAGAGGCTTGCTAAAATAGATTACCTGGCCCCACCCCCAAAGTGGCTTGGGGATCACACACAACATATGACCTCCTTACATAGTGTGATATTATAGTTTTAATGAGAAATATATATTTGCTCTTTGTTTCCATTTATGGCACTGAGCTCCTAAAACCCTTGGAATTTCATAAGTGCTAAACAATAAAATTATCTTTTGTTATGTTAATGAGGTGACTCTTGGACTGCACTTAAGGAAGGGAGATGGTTGACAGCAAAATCAACCATGTGATTAGAGAGTTGAAACTTTCAGTACCACCCCCCACCCCCAACCTCCAGGGAAGGGAGAGGGGCTGGAGATTGAATCAATTGCTAATGGCCAAGGATTTAATGAATTATGCCTATGTAATGAAGCCTCCAAAAATCTCAAAATAATGGGATTCATAGAGCTTCCAGGTTGGTGAACATGTGGAGGTTTGGGGAGAGTGGCACATGCAGAGAGGGCATGGAAGCTCTACACTCTTACCCCATGTCTTATCCTATGAAGCTCTTTCATCTGGCTTTTCCTGAGTTATATCCATATATAATAAACTAGTTATCTAGTAAGTAAAATGTTTTTCTGAGTTCTGTGAGCCACTCCATAGCAAATTAATTGAATCTAAGGCAGGGGTTGTTGAAACTTCTAATTTATAGCCAGTTGGTCAGAAGCACAGGTGATGACCTTGCTACTCATGTCTGAAATGAGGGAAAGGCAGTCTTACAGGACTGGACCCTTAACTTGTGGGATCTGATGCCTATCTCCAGATAGATAGTGTTAAACTTGAGTTGAATTGTAGGACACCCTTTTGATGTCCTGAGATTTACTGGCATGGGAGACCTGCCCCCTAAGTGGAATTAAGTCCCAAGATCACCTATTAAATAGATACCAAGACAGAGCAACAATATCAATCAGTGTATTAGAACAATTTATTTCTGATATTTTACCTAGGAGATAAATACAAGTTTTTCCACAACTGCTTAAATGCTTTATACATTCTCTGAGTTGCATTCTCTCCACTTTGAAGTTCACATAGTATAGATCTGTGCATCCTAGTCTTCCAGAGAGTACTCCACATGAAAGCTCCCACCTTTTCCATAGCTACCTCTTTTCTCTCGGCATCCTGCATTTTGTATCTTTGAACTAATCTAACTCCCTGAAAATGCTTTCTTTTCTTTTTTAGTTGTTTGAGGATGATTCTCCCTCCTCAATATTAAATGGTATCACAGATTCATGTGAGTCTTATAAACTCCATATTCTTTGCTTCCAGGAAAAATGGGTGGGCTGAGATTTGGTTTCTGGTTGAATCAAGACAAATGTTATAGAGACTTTCTGTGTTAAGTCACTGTTAAATATCAGATATATTGAAAAGAAATAGGATTAATTTCCTGCTGAAAACTCATATAGAGCCTTCATAAGAAATTATTATTATTATTCTTAAATTTAACTTCACTAAAAACAATTAAATTTATCCACCTTCCAATATGGGTTTCACTGCAGAACCCTCTGCCATTGACGTGATAAGCAAGGCACCATTGCTTATGCCCAGTGGCTGCTCACTGCTAAGAGTCTACATTCTTAGTGGGGAGATAAAGATTGTGTATGTTAAACCATTATACAACCATAGGAGGCAAAATTAATAGTGTGTTGCAAGGAATGTATTAACCAGCAAGTAGTAAAAGTATCACCATTTTAGTTCACAACAAGATCCAGAATTCAGAAGAGGGATGCATGTGGGCAAGCAAAGTTCTTAGAGAGTCTTCAAAGATGAGAAGTAACACCAGTGGGGATTCCCAGGATCTCCTCAAAGGGAAAACAAGTTTTTTCATTGATTTATACTGAAGACTCACACTTTGAAGTGGTGGAAAGGGCAGTGAATACTTGCAGGTATAATAAATTAAACAAATCAGTATATTTTAAAGTATTTTGAATGTTTTTAAAACAACTCTAATATAAGTAACTGTGAAGACAACTCTGCTTTTTTTTGTGGTATCAAGCAGTTACTAAATACTTTCAGAATTGAGATGATGGACTAACTCAGCCAAGGAAAACCAAAAGAACCTTAACTCCTTATACTTTTAGAAAAAAAAAATAGGTGAAGGGGAACATAGTGAAAAAGTTTTGCCTCCTTTTCTCTTATTATTCTCTCTTATCCAAGAGCATGTGGGTCATAACAAGATTTAGATGTCCATTTATACTGTTTAACTACCTTGTTTCAGAACTTAACCTTTAGTACCAATCTTCTCATTAATAATAACAATAAATAAAAAGAACAAAAAGAAAAGAAAATGGAAAGTCCTGTAAAAATCCATTTTTCTCTCATTGTTGAGCTCCTGGTTGGACATTTGTATTCAGGTCATCCATGCTCTGTCTCAACTCTCTTCCTTACAGAAGTGCCCGCTATGCCCCTGTGCAAAAAGGGCAGCACATTAAGTGCTGAAATGGGGATGCCTCACATTTCAGATGAGTATCATGTCATCATTACTAGGAAACATATGCAATAAAAATCAAATATGGATGATCTCATCTCCTTCCCACAAGCCCGCCTTGCCCTCTGCCTGAAGAGATTCACTTCAGTGTGTTGTCTGCAGTTCTCTCCTCACATAGGCTGAAAGTGACAGGTCTCTGTGCTTGGCCTTGCTGTGAGGGGTGAGTGCCTATCTACAGTCAAGACCATTAACGTGTTTCAGGAGTTTTATTTTTGCGGAGAGCAAAGAATAAAATGTAATTAGAGAATCATTTGATGGTCAGCCTGAAACCTGTACTATACTCTATAAGGAAATACACAATCACATAGAAAACAAAGAAAAAGAAGCAACAAGGAAAATTTATTGTTTCTTAAATGTAGGAAATTGACAACAAAAAACCACAACATGTTTAGTCGACACAATTAATTGTCTACAATGTCATGGGGAGATTCCTAACTGGCCCTAATAGAATTAATTTGCTTTCTCTAGTGATCAAATAAGTCAAAAGGAAGGGTAGTACATGATCAACATAGGTTTATTATTGTTGAATAGTATAGATAAAAGATAATTTAAGGCCGATTAACTATAACATCCTCATCCTTGTCTCAATTAGTCAGGTAAGAGTGATGAGATCATCTTGATTTGCATTATAATTATGTTGGTAGATGACATAATATGAGTAACAGCCTTTATGACCCCCCAAAAAACAATTGAATTTTATAACATCAGTAATTTAAAAGTTTTTCTATCACCATCCAACTTGGAACTTTTCTTTCCAAGCAAGATGGAGTAAAGGGACTGGATTTACACTCCTACTAAAATTTAAAAATTAAACAAGAAAAGAAAAAGAAACAGTAGTTCTCAAAATATTTACATCAAACAATGAAGGACAGTGATTTTTGAGAGACGGTCCTTAATTTTCACAAATGTCTCAAAATAATTAAGATCTTAAAATTCGAGAAATATTTGGGAACCCTTTGTATTATATTTGCAGCTTTTCTATAAATCTAAAATTACTCCAAATATAAATTTTATTTAAAAAGAAAAAAATGAAATAAAATTCTTGAGCTATGCTCTTGTGATTTGTCCTTTTTCTAAATGTATATTATTTTTCAATTAAATGTTTACATAAATTCAACATTTATTTATAATTTAAAAAGTAGCTATTTGCAAACAAGAGTAGAAATTAATGTCTTAATTTGGTAAGGGTTATATACCACAAACTTATAGTAAAATATTGAAAGACAAAACATTAGACACTCTCTAAGATTTGGAACAATATACAGATGACGCTATCACCACTGTTTACATAATATAATATTGGAAGTAGTGGCCTCTTTTCTACTGATGGAATAACCAGAAATCAGTGTAAAAAAGTATTTTTCATAAGAGCAGCATAAACTATCAGTTACTTACAATTTATCCTAATCAACAATATATAACAATTTCTATGTAGAAAAGTTTAATACCCCAATAAAAGACATAAAATGTGATCAAAATTAGTTACATACTCCTGGATAGATGATTTAACTTTTTATGATGCTGGTTCTAACAAATTATCTATATATTAAAAGCAATCTCAGTTAAATTTTCAATTTTTTTAGGAGCTTGATAAACTCATTCTGAAATTTATATGGAAGAATAAAATCAACTTTGAAAAAGTATAAATTAGGGTAGAGAAAGTGTCAGAAATTATAACATATTACAATGACATAATAATACAAATTAATGTAGTATTAGCACAAAAAT
Source organism: Eidolon dupreanum (assembly GCA_028627145.1). NCBI lineage: Eukaryota > Metazoa > Chordata > Mammalia > Chiroptera > Pteropodidae > Eidolon > Eidolon dupreanum. The sequence continues at coordinate 67,272,844 of CM053504.1, read as the reverse complement.
ATACAAACAGACCAAGAGAACAGAGTACAGAGTTTAAGTTTAGAGCACACTGCTTATGTATGGGAACTTTGGGAACTTAATACTTAATAAAGTTATTACTTAAATCAATAGGAAAAATAAAGGATGCTTCTGTCTCACTATATAGAGATAAATAAATTTAGCTATCTAATAAAGAGCACTACAAATATACTCCAGATGGATAAAGATTATATGCAAAAGGTAAAACTTTTAAATTAATGAGAGCAAACATATTAGAATGTCTTTGTGATCTTATTGTAGAGAAAGACTTATTAAAACTACCTGAATTATAAACTATAATATTTTAAAAATTGGGTTTTTATTCAATGGAAAACACCATGGACGAAGTTTACAAATGAATAACATATTGAGAAAGATATTTTCTATTTCTAAACATATCAGAGAACTAATAACTAGAATCTGAAAGATTTCCTATAAATAAACAAGAAAAAGACAGTAACCACAAAAGAAAAATGGACAGAGGATACAACGTGCAGTCTGGGAAGAGGAAATCCTAAAAGCTAGCAGCATATGAAAAAATGTTCAAATTCATTAATAACCTGAGAAGCACAACCAAAATAGCTAAAGAATATCACTTTGCTCCTGTATGTAGATATTAAGATTTGTTTTTTAGTGGTTCCAGGTTTAATTAAGGGTTCAGAGGTGCTGTGCTGTTGCTCAAAGAGGATCTCATGGTGGGAAAACTGAGCCCCAAGGGGAACATTTGCTTTTTGCAATTGACTAGAGGAACATGTCATAACCAAGAATGACTTAAGGCCCTCCTGCCCCTACCCTGGACCTGTAGGCAATGAGGGGTGACTCAGCTGATTAGGTCTTATTTTGTCCACAGGTCTCCCAGGCTCCTCGGTTTTGGGAGCCATGGGAGACTCCCCACCATCACCGCCCTTCTGAAGTCAATTCCTAAAGGGGAAGAGGAGTCTAGAAGAAACAGCCCCAACCACAGTTGACAGACTGGGTGACAGACAAAAAGCTGGGACCCAAAAGCCCCTATTTGTGAAGAGCCCCACGTCCAGGAATTTTTAGAACAAGTGAAGTCGGGAAGAGGTGATAGTAGAGTGGAAGTGTGCTCAAGTTCAATTGTTCCAGATAGCATTCTGGAAGAAATTTGTTAATTAGCTGCACATTTAATGAGCTAGAAGTTTGCCTGCTAGATATATATATTCCAAAGGAATTTTTATACATTCCAAAAGGGGATATACAAGTATATGCTAACCACAGTAATATTGTATGTGGTAGTGAGCGACTGGAGAGCATTCACACCCTGGGGAGTGACTTACATAAAACATGATGGAGGACCATGAAGTTACATGCAACCAACTAGATATTCACAAAGCAACATGGATGTCTGGTGACATAAGTAACATATTGAGATCTCTAACAGAGTATAATATGTCCTCATGTTTATATATAAACAATAAGTGCTTTGCAAGAAAATTTACCAATGCAAAGGTGTACTTTAGCTATTAAAGTAATTGTCCATGAGGAAAGAAGTGGGAGGAGAGAATGATAGTAAGAAAAAGTAAATTTAGAAAAATATATGTCTGAGAGAGGAAAAGGTCAGTAAAAAGAGCAGCTAGCTTCCTTTAAGAGAACAGTAATGATAATAGTCAATGATTCTATATTTTACTGCATCAAATAAAATATTTCTGTTATTTTAACTTCCATGGAACTGTGTGATCATTAAGGATATGCCATGCTATTCATTTGCTTACTTCATCCTTAAAGCCTTGAAAACCCCTAATTCACTCTAGGAGTCATGATGCAACTCCTCATTAAGCAGTTTAAGAAAGAAAGAACTTTTAATTAGGGGGTTTGATAAAATTTCTGACTCACAATGGATTATGTAAGCTTTCTGCTCTGCAATAATTTCTACTATTAAGTGAATCCATTGGGATTTGTTCTCTCTGATAGCCTAATAAATAAATGCATGTATCATAGAAGCGGTCTTCCTTTTATCCACAACTCTAATTCATTTACCCAAATGTGACAACTCTATGAACAGTTTTGCAAAAGCTTGACAAATGCTTATTTATCTCCCTTTGATAGTATTTTGTGAACATAACAGGTATTTCCTCATCTCTCTATTTGTGAAAGTCTAAAATTCCTAATTAGATTTGCTTTTTGATTGGAACCCTCAGAATTATCTTTCATATACATATATTACATTTTTTTTTATGAAAGAGATATATGCTTATAATGAATTTGGTATATATGTGTAAGAGCATAAATTGAGTTGTCAGAAATGAGTGGAAAATTGTTCTCTTTGCTTTTCTGTAATTTATCGAATCTTGTCTTTCATAGGCAACATATTCTATTCTTTCAGGATGTTCATTCTGTCTCAGAAATGGTGGTTGTTTTTCAGCAAAATTCAAATATCATCCCAATCATTGGCAAATTTAAAGCTTGGTTACTTTGTTTTTAAATACTCCTCTTTTTAGAATGTATCACTTTATCCCACCATCACCACCACCCCAACCCACACCAAATCTTAAATATTTTTGCTTTGCTCTACCTTTTCCTGGTGATGATAAGCTGGCATCCCCACCATGTTCTCCAGAGACAGATATCCTAGTAAATATCTTTTTTGTCCCAATTACACATATTCTAGGTCCTTTAACTGATTTTTCTACATCACACATATAAGTGTAAAAACTTGTAATTTTACAATATCACTTAATATGTAGCCATCAATTTTTTTTCCTAAGCTATCTTTACCCATCTAACCTCCCATATGAATATCATAATCAACATCAATTTCTAAAATAATCAAGCTTAATTTTGATTGAAATTGCATTGTACTTATGTATTCATTCGGGAGAATTGACATCTCTGCATTTTATTTTAAATTTTTTTAGGGCATATTTATACCCTCAGTCAAGTTCAGTATTTTTTTTTTTTTTGGATAACATCTATATGATTTCTCATTAAGCTTCTTCTTAGCTATGCTTTTGTGTGTATTTTTTAAGTATAATTTTATTATATTTTTGACTTGGTTATTCCTACTTTATATAAATTCAATTTTTTATATATATATATATATATATATATATATATATATATATATATATATATCCCACAATATGATGCCTTTGCTTTATATATATGTATTTTTTGTAAAAAAAATTTTCAGTATATAGTACAATGGTTAGACATTTAAGTAATTTATGAAGTGATCCCCTCAATTATTCTAGCGCCCATCTAACACTACACATAGCTATTACAATAATACTGACTATATTCCCTATGCTGTACTCTACATTCCCATGACTATTTTATAACTACTAATTTGTGCTTATTCATCTCTTAACCTTTTTTGCCCAGCTCCTCAACATCCATCCCCTCTGACAATCACTAGCTTGTTCTCAGTATTTGTAAGTCTGTTTTCATTTAGTTTGTTCATTTCTTTTGTTTCTTAGATTCTGCATATAAATGAAATCACATGATATTTTTCTCTCTCTGTCTGATTTATTTTACTCAGCCTAATACCCTCTCGGTCCATCCATGCTGTTGCACATAGTAAGACTTCATTTTTTTTATGGCTGAGTAATAGTCCATTGTATGTATGTACCACTTCTTTATCCAACAGTCCATTGATGGGCACTTAGGTTACTTCTATATCTTGGCTATCATGAATCATGAACATAGAGGTGCATAGGTCTTTTCAAATTAATGTTTTGAGTGTCTTGGGATAAATATCTAGAAGTAAAAAAACTGGGTCAAAAGGTAGTTTTATTTTTAACTATTTGAGGAACTTCCAAACTTTTCCATAGTGGCCATACCAATTTGCAATCGTACCAACAGTATACTAGGGTTCCCTTTTCTCCACATCCTTACCAGTACTTGTTATTTTTGATTTATTGATTATAGCCATTCTGACAGGTGTGAAGTAATATCTCACTGTGGTTTTAATTTGCATTTCTCTGATGATTAGCGATCTTAAGCATTTTTTCATATGTCTACTAATTAAATGTGCTGCTGAAGTGAACAGTATTCTACTGTTTTTGATGCAATTGTAGATGGGATTGTTTTCTTAATTTCTCTTTTCGATAGTTTATCATTGATGTATAAGAATGCAACTGACTTCTGAATATTTGTATCTTGCTACTTTATTGAATTAATTTATCAACTCTAACAGTTTTTTTGTGGAATCTTTAGGGTTCTCTATGTATAGTATCATGTCATCTGCAAATAATGACAATTTTACTTCTTTCTTTCCAGTTTGGATTAATTTTATTTCTTTTTCCTGTCTGGTTGTGGCTAGGACTTTCAATACTATGTTGAATAATATTAAGGAAAATGCTTTTAGCTTTTCCTCATTAAGTATGATGTTAGCTGTGAGTTTGTCCTATATGGCCTTTATTATGTTGAGGTATGTTCCCTCTATTCCCACTTTGCTTAGAGTTTATATCATAAATGCATGCTAGATTTTGTCAAACACTTTCTGCATTTATTGATATGATTATATTTGTTAATGTGGTATATCATGTTAATTGATTCATGGATATTGAACCAATCTTGCATCCAAGAAATAAATCCAAGTTGATCATTGTAAATGATATTTTTAATGTATTGCTGAATTCAGTTTGCTAACATTTTGTTGAGCATTTTTACATTGGTGTTCATTAGAGATATCAGTATGATTTTCATCTTCTTAAATTTATTGAGACTTATTTTGTGGCCTAACATGTGGTCTGTCTTGGAAATTGTTTCATGTGTACTTGAGAAGAATGTATATTTTGCTGCTTTGGGCTTGAAATGCTTAGTTAAATCCATCTGGTCTAGTGTGTCATTTAAGGCTGATGTTTTCTTGTTGATTTGCTGTCTGGAATATCTGTTCATTGGTGTCAGTGGGGTGTTAAAGTTTCCTACTATGAGTGTATTACTGTCAAACTCTTCCTTTATGTTGGCCAATAATTGCTTTCTATGTGTAGGGTTTCCTTTGTTGAGTGCATGTATGTTTACTAGGGTTGTGTCCTCTTGTTGTATCGATTCCTTTATAATTATGTAATGCCCTTCTTTGTCTCTTATTATAGCCTTTATTTCAAAGTCTATTTTGTCTGATATAAGTATTGCTATCCTAACTTTTTTATTTCCTTTTGCATGAAATATCTTCTTTACATTCCTTTACTTTCAGTTTGTATGTGTCATTTGATCTGAACTATGTCTATTATAGACAGCATATGCATGGCTCTTGTTTTCTTATCCATTCAGTTACCCTATGTCTTTTGATTGGAGCATATAATTCATTTACTCTAAAGTGATTATTTATAGGTTCATAGTTAAAGCCATTTTATAATTCATATTTGTATTTTTCCCCTTTGTCTTTTTAAAGAAGTCACCTTAACATTTCTTGTAATACTGGCTTGTTGGTGATGAATTCCTTTCCCGTCTGGGAAACTCTTTGTCTCACTTTCAATTTTAATTGATAGTCTTGCTGTCTAGAGTAGTCTAGGTTGCAAGTTCTTGTTTTTCATCACTTTGGATATTTCGTGCCAATCCTTTCTGGCCTGTACAATTTTTGTTGAGAAATCAACTGACAGTCTTATGGCAACTTGCATGTAACTAGCTGCCTTTCTCTGGCTGCTTTTAAGATTCTTTCTTTGTCTTTAACATTTGCCTTTTTAATTATGATGTGTTTTGGTGTGGGTCTGTTTGAGTTCACCTTGTTTGGGCCTCTGTGCTCCTTGGACTTGTTTGCCTATTCCCATCTCCAAGTTGAGGAAGTTTTCTGTCATTATTTCTTGAATTAGATTTTCAATCCCTTGCTTTCTCTCTTTTTATGGTACTCCTATAATGCAGATGTCAGTACATTTGATATTGTCCTAGAGGTCTCTTAAACTTTCCTTATTTTTAAAATTATTTTTGCTTTTTGCTATTCCAATTGGATGTTTCCTGCTATTTGTCTTCCAACTTGCTGATTTGATCTCTTGATTCATTTAATCTACTGTTGGTTCCTTTTAGTGTAGTCCTTATTTCAGTATTGATTCCTCCTAGGGTATTCTTCATTTCTTTGTTTTCTCATTTTAGTTGCCCCATCTGTGTTTGCTTCTATGTATTAGAAAGATTTGTTACATCTCCCAGACTTGGCCAGATGGCCTTATATAGTAAAAGTCCTGTGTGGCCCAGTGGCACAGTCTCCCTGACCACCTTTTCTGGGGACTCTGGGCATGTTAACTGTGTGGGTTGTGTGTGTTCTCCTGTTCTAGCTAAGCCTTGATTGCTGTTAGCACATGAGTGGATGGAATTGACTCTTGCACTGACTAATTGTGAATCTTGGCCACACCCACAGGGTATGAGCTGCTATGTAGGGACTAACCTCTCAGAATGAGATTGGCCCCAGCAGACTCCTGTACCTGTTGATCACCTTTGAGGTTGCCATTTATGGGGCTAGTCATGTGGTGCTCTGTTGTGGTCTGACACCAGCCTCCTGGTCTGATGCCAGCCTCGAGGGTCTCTCATGTAGGCCAAGGTCATCCACTGCCTTTGAATTCTCAGGGCTACCTGGTAGAAACTACAAAATGATCCATGGATGATTGGTGCTTATGCTAGGTCTAGAGGTAAGTGGGAGAGACCATGCTGAGAACTGAGGCTCGTTACCCCCAATACTGGGCCTGGGGCACCTTAGCAAAAGGACAAGTGTATCTCAAGATCTGAGGCTGCCTGCCAGCTGCCTGTAAGGCTCCATAGCTGAAAGAATCTTTGGGTGGAATGTGAGTTTAGTGGAGTCAGCGGGATAAAGAAAGCAGATTTCACTCAGCCAGCGCAGATCAGGTTTTGTGCCAGTGCTGAATCTGTGGTTTCATATAAAGTCTCAAATTACAGCAAGGCCAGCTTCTGTTTTTTTGGACCCACAGACACCGAGATCTGCTCAATAAATACTGTAAATAAGGGAGGAGCTGGTGACCTGCCACCCAAAGTCTCTCCTGGGATGCACTGGCCACACAGGGGCAGCGTGAGCTGAGGACTGTTGTTTGCTGTCCGATGTATCTCCCACAGATGGCACAGGGTGGGGCTGGTTGCTTGGCAATAAACATGCCATAGGTAATTTGTGGGTTGGGTGGAGCCGGTCTCACTGGGCCGCCAATACAGCTTCAGAACTGGCCATGCAGGGGGAGAGTTTAACCAGTCAAGATGGCGCCCATCTGTAGAATACACCAGAGGGGGCCTGACAAAGACAATGGCGCTGTCCCTCCAGCCCTCGCCCCACTGCTACACAACTCAGTCTTTCCTTGTACGTCTCTTGTACTTCCCAAGCTACTGATACTCCGTTGAAGCCCAGGGTGAGTGTCTGAGAACAAGTGAGTCCATGCATGTCCTCTTTAAAGGGGAGTCTGCGTTTTCAGGTTCCTTTTATCTCACCCAGACATCCAGAATCCCCACTGAGTTTTATAGTTAGATTTTGTGAAAGCTCCTTTTCCCAGAACTGGAACCCTGGGCTGGGGAGCTCTTTGTGAGGGGCTAGGGTACCTATCTCCTCCAAGGGGGGCTGTGCAGCCGAGCTCTCCCTTCCAGTGTTCAACTGCTGTGCATGAGTGTGGGACTGGCCCGTTTTGAGTCTCTTCCCTTCCTACCAGTCTTGGTGTGTCTTTTTAAAATAGTCTCAGATGTATATGTTATGATCAGCTAGATTTCAGGTGGTTCTCCAAGTTGTTTTACAATTTGGTTGTAATTTTAATGTGGTCATGGGAGAAGGTGAATCCATCTTTTACGTAGCCTGCCATCTTATATTTCAAGAACATGAGAATCAGGGAGATGACATAGCTGTTTTCAATTATTTGAAAGACTGCCATGTAGCAGCACAACATAGATTTTGCATGGCCTAAAATGATATTAAAGCCAAAGAATATGTGTTACAGTTGAGTGAGAGAAGGATACTGGGAACAAGTTGTCAGGGGAATCCTGAGAATATGAGGTAAGAGAGAGGGACCCTGGGGACATCTATTAAGAAGAGGAAAGCTGGGGATACCCTCAGAGGAATGGATGCTGGGAACGTGTCATCAGAGAAAGAGATCCTTGAAGCAAAAAGTGATAGAGACTGGTGTTAAGAACACCCATCAGAGAGAGGAATGGGGAAAAAAAGTTACAGTGAAAAGAGTTCAAGGTTATAACCCTTTCCTTTTTTGGGAGAAAAAATATGTTGACTTTAGTAGGCATGAGTTTCTTATTATCAGAGGTATTCGAACCAACTAATGACAATAATGCATTGGGAGAATTCAGTCCTTCAGCAGAGAATGGGATTAGATAATCTATGATACCTTCTGATGCTGTATCTTTGATAATATATATTTAAAAATCCACTCTCAGTTTTCTATTTTCTGTAAAGATAATTTCAATCATGTTCAGCACTGAGTCAAACCTCAAGGCTTTTGCAACCAGAACCAACGCTTCTTTCAAAATTTAAGGATTTTCTTCCTTTTTTTATCCCCTTGGCTAGCACAACTTCCTGTTTTGAAGAAGGGGGGAAAAAAGCCCAAAGGTATCATACACATCAAAGAGCTCTTGAAATATAACATTTTGATGAGTTAAGAAGTAAAGCAGTAAGAAATAAGTATGGATTAAATGTCTCTTAAAAAAATGGATGTTAAAAATTGATGGAACAGCACCTGGCAAACACACCGAAGATTTGGCCAAGCCCCCAATATTTGAAATATTCTTTGTTACACTTGACAAAGTCAACCCTGCTGAGTGTCTCAAAAGATACTGCCATTACAGGTTGGCAAAGCAACTCATAAATACACACTCCAGGTTTTCAAACAGTTTCTTTAGTTCAGAAACAAAATGTAGTCCAACTTCTAAGTGAATGAGCATTTCCTGGACCATGTCCAATTGAGGGAAATAAATTTGGAAAACACAGCTATTAAAAATAGCATCACAGATATAATTATTTTCCTAATCAATGAAAACTCATACTTCAGTGTGATATACTATATTATGTACTTGTTGGTTTTGGTTTTGTTGTTTTATACCAAGGAAATATATTGCTTTGTACATATTGTTCTTTCTAAAATCAGAGCACTGTTGTTATGGCCACTATCTTGCTTTTTCCCTCACTGACTATCTTCTTTTCTCTCTCTTTTCTTGCATCTTCTATGCTCTTCTCCCCCCAGCAACTGGCTCTTCTCCTATATTTCATATTGTCTTATCCAGGAGGTATACTCAGTTTCCCTTTTATTCTTTTCCTTTTCCATTGCCTGAACTACAGACATGACAGTAGGATCTTCAGCAGCCATACCATACTTGAGGTGAACTTAAAGCCAAGTACTAAGAATGACAGAGAAGGGACCCCAGTTAATGGTGAGCCACTATGTCTGTCCTAGCTGACCATTTCAAATTTATTTTATTTGTGAGAAACATAAATACTTCTTTGTTGAAATTTGAAATTACTGTTGTTTTTAGTTAACTGTAGCCAAATTTCATTCTAATTGATCTATCAGTGGTATCAGAAGATAAACTAAAAGTAATCCTTGTATATTTCTAAAACTCATCCCAAGTTGACTTCTGATCTGGGAAATATTCAATGATCCCCAAAACAAGTAACATTCCCCTTTCTCTGTCCTATCTGTGACATTTTTTACAGAAGCATTGTGATTATTGGATTAGTTATCTCTCTTCCTCACTTACTGTATAAGATAGGTATACCCAGAGATCTAACAAAGTGACATATGTTCAGGAATACAGAAGGCAATCAACACATGCTGAATTAATTTATTAATAGAAAGATCCAAAGAAATAGGTAAGTCAGCATTCCATAACAGAAAATGTAGTAGCCAAAAATGTGGCTTACTCAAAATGCTGGCAAAACGGTGCCAGTAATGAGAACAAGGGCCTGTGAGGGAGAACCAAAATACCAAGGATACTACCAAGGCAGCTCTTAGGCAAAGTGGAAAGATAGAGACCCAGGCATTTGGGGCTGACATATGAATAGACAACTGGTTATAGGACCAAGGCAGCAGCATATTGATGGAAGGCACTGTAGAAGGTTATACAGAATTGATGCAGCCTTAGTTAGGGATTATTTAATTCCTACAAGGGTTAGAATGTTGGGAAATAATTGGAATAAAAGCAAGGCATTAAAGAAAAGAAATACTAAAACACTTTTTTAGCATTTGGTGTTTGCCTGCTCTAATCCTACTCTGCTTGAAGCAACAATAAATTGATAGCAAAAGATTCCTTCCTAGTTCATTCCCTAAACCATCAAAAATCAGCATTCTTCGTTATGTTTCTAAAATATTAGCGTACTTCAGAATTTTGCCCTAATTCATTTTCACTTTATTCTATATGCATGATGCATATAATCTCATATATCCCATGACATCAATTACCATCCAGATCAGGATAAATGAATGCTACAAATATGCTTCTATTCCCACTTCTCTCTATATCCATTCTAAACCTCACTAATCAATTAACACATTTTTTTTCCACTATAAAAGAGTTTGGCCTCAAAGACCTTTTTTCACTCAGCACTCCAGAAAAATACTACAATATTTCAGAATAGAAATGCATGATGAAACCTTTTTTCCATTCCCACGTCATATATTAAATGCCATCAAATCTGCATCTTCTCTAGATCTCTTTCCGGAATTTCATCCACATAGAGCCAACTGCTTGTGCACCCAAAATTAATGTTTGAAATTAAATTCAGTCTTTCCCCTCTCACCCATAACTCTCTTCCTGTTTCCCCTCTTACCACCACAAATGGTACCACCATCCTTTCAATTGTCTAAGCAAAAATCTCAACATAATTTTGGCTCATCCTTTCCTCTCATTCTCACCAATAATCAATTTTAAAATCTTATCATTTCTACTATCTACATGTATACTTAGTACTTTCACTACTCTTCTGTTACTACTCTAATTCAGGGTTCTGCGATTGCTTGCCTGGATTACTAAAACGGATTCAAGTTTTGTCATTTTCAATTCATCTTCTGTACTGAAACCAGAGTAATATTTCTAAAACCAGAGTAATATATTACTGCTTTTTGTTTTATAAAAGTTTTCCATTAACCTTAGGATAAAATCTAACTTCATAATAATGTTTATAAGTATCTTCATGATCTTCTTACCACGCTACAGATCCTCTGTTCATCTCATCCCCATTCAACTCTATGCTGCAGAGATTTGCAATATTTTGTGCACAGTATTTGTTCTACCTTCTACCTACTAACTCTTCTTCATCTTTTAATGCATAGTTTATATGTTATAGAACACTTTGGAATTTATATGCTCTTTATTAATTTATTCTACAAACACATTTTGAGCATATATCATGTGCCTGGGCATTGTGCCTGTGAACAATAAGAATAATACTGTTCCTACATGCATATAACTATTTATCTACTGGAAAGACATACAGTGATCAATAATTGCACAAATAGCTATTTACTATAACTATCAGATAAAATATAATTTTAAAGCATTTTACAAGTAACTTTTGTATCTATGACTTTAGAGTAGTTATTCTTCACTGGGAGCTCACTTAAGTGTGTTTGCATATATATATATCTCCAATACCAACAGGTACCCCCTTGCACAAAAATAATGTATAAATAGATCTTGACTTTATGCGTATGTGTGTGTTTCCATGTGTCCATGTGTATGTGTCCCTAAAAAGACCTCTGATCTTGGTATACAGAGCTCAGGAAAAGGGATGAGACATTATTATTATTATTTTTTTTTCCTAAGGAGCTGAGAACATTGGTGGGAAGGATTGGAACTAGATATAATCCACTTCTCATTGGGAACTAAAATTCAAGAAACTTGTCAGAGGGAACACTGGTAGAGCAAAATCTTAAAGGGGAACTCACTGTGAGGAAGCAGAGTCAAAGCTGTTAACCTGGTCACTAAACAAGGGCTTAGAATTCATGAGGCTGAACTGAAAGAGCAAATACATGAGACTCGTTGCCTCCACGTGTCCAATCCTACAGTTATAAAAGCTGGGCTTTGGGGAACATGAATGTAATTTTGTAGCTCAATTATGGGCTACAAGAAACTTGAATCAGAGGGTTATAACCATAGCCTTCTGTGTATGATGCATGTTTAACAGGAGGGCAGCTGGCACAACCCAGTTCATGCTGTGAGACTACTGCTTGAACATCTCAGTTGTCTCAGTTGTCTCTTCCTTTAAGTTTAGACCTTTGAATTATTCCTTTGGATTGAGTAACCCTTGGGGTGCTCAGGTAATTCAGAAATGAGGGGTCTTAAGAAAAAGGGAACTTCCTACAAAGAAAAGCATGTGAAAAAGTAATTGTGATATGACTGTTTTTTTTTTTTTTCCAAATTAGTAAAATGTATTATACCAGTTGGATTATGAATTGTAAAAAGTTCTATAAAAAGAAAGGTGCAAAGAGCCACAGGTAAGTATACATTTTTCTTTAGGAAATGGAGAGCCAGAGAAATGATTCAGCAGTGGATTATTGTGATTAGATTTGCACATAAGATATATAATTCTGTGCATATGAGATAGATTTGAAAGGGATGAGATATCTGAGATATCTGGTAATGTCCAACATTAAAATAAATAGGGTAAGGTTATTTCTGTAGTCATAAGGTAGGATGGTTTGCATAGTCTACTACCGTATCAAGAAAATCACCTTATCTTCTCCATAACATCTAATATGTAAGGTAGCTATAGAAAGCAAACAAATGAAAAAGGATAAAGCAAACAATTGAGCATACAAAAACAGAACAGAACCAAAACAAACTTTGTACAACTTAAACAAATATGAAACTCATCCTAGAGTAATCTTACCCTTTACTTCCCATTGTTTTCTCTCAATCTCAAAAAGAGAAACTATGAAGAAGCTTTTCTATACACTTATCAGAGATAATCAGAGAATGTAAACTGAAAGAGACTGATAGTTCATCAAAACCTCCAAGATCAAGTTCTCATTTGCAAAATAAGAGTTTCAAACTTTGGGAGAAAAAGTGTCAGATCTAAAACCAGAACTAAAACATTTTGATTTTCAATAAAATAATTTTGCAAGGCATTCTTTGGAGGAGACAGGGTATCTAGGAGTGAACCTGTGCAGACTATGAAAGGAGAAAGTGCTGATCTTTTGTTTTCTCAGGGGCCAGACTCCATAAACTGTAATTGGGCAGATCTGGAACTGCTCTCAATATCTTTGCTGCTACTAAAGGCATAGCAAGTCTACTCTGTTGACACTGATGATCAGAATACTAGCAGGGGGCAGCAAGAGGTGCTTCTCTACTCCTCTCTTGAGAAAAAGCATAACATGCCTTCCTGGGCACAAGGAAGAAAATCTAGCTCATTAAAAAAAAGAAAGTTTTCTCTGACATTTTGCTCGCCTTCTTGCACGTTTCCCCTCTTGTCTTCATTTCTCAGCCTGACCCTCTCATCTCACCTTTGCCCAGAGGGTCAATATAACTTCATGGTTGACACTGATTTTTCTAACAGCAGCAATTTTAACCCAGTAAAAAGTATACCCAAAGCACAAAAGGTATCGAATTAAAGTGCCTCTCCAACAGCTTGATACTGTGACTAATTCCCAAAGGCATCAAGAAAGGAATGTGTTGTTTTGTTCTTGGCTTTTGCAACCAAATGAATGTTGATCTGCCCTTGTTTTTACCTCTTAGTTTTTATGAATAATCACTTTTAAAATATAATGTTTCTGAATCAAAGATTCAGGTCTATGCATTTGTTCTGTAGCCTAATAACTGTCTTTATATTTTTACTGCTATAATTAACTTTCTAGATAATACCATATGAAATCAAATGCACTCAGAGATCTACCTCTGTGCTTTAACTTATTTATTATTCCTTAAATTTATCACAAAAAGATTTAAACATAATTAAAAGTTCAGGGAATAGTATAATTAATAACCATTAATAACTTCACCTGTGTTCAACTTTCATCAACTCTTATCCAATCCTATTTCATCTATATTATTCGCTTTTCTTTCATCCTATATTATTTTAAACAAATTCCAGATATTATATCTGTTCATCTGTAAATATTTTAGCATATACATCTAAAAGATAATGTTAAAAGGTAAAAAAATCATATATCTATGATATCTAAAAAAACTAATAAGTTCTTTCCATGATCATGTCAATTATCTTAATAGTTAAAATTTTATGTATTTAATTCAGATTCGAGAAAGAGCTATTGATTGTGGTAGTTGATATGTCTTTAGTTTTCTTCTAATCTATAGATTGTTAGTTCATTATTTTTTTTCATTGAGAATTATTTAAGAAACTGAATCTTTAGCTTGTAGATTTTTCTATAATTTGAATTTTGATAATTTTGACATTTTCCATAGCATAGTTTCATATTTTCTCTGTCTCCATCATTTTGTAAAAATTGACCAGGTTTTGAGTAAGAGATTTAATCAGATTTAAGTTTGATCTTTTTGAAAATTACACTTGTTTAAGTGCTTTCACATACTTTCATTAGGAAATGTATAATACCTGGTTGTCTTTCTTTTTAATACTGTATTTTCTCCCCCAATATTGTTTTGTCCACAGCTTAAATTATTTAAATTGAATTAATTAACATTAAAAGTTCTATGACAAACCTTAACTGCTTATTTTACACACTGAATTCTATTGCAAAGCCACACTCTTCAGTAACAACCAAAGAGATGTAAATGATGGAGACTAGAGAGAGAGGCAGTAGATTAAGTATCTTGAAGGAATTAATTGGTATTTCAAATCCTAACACTTAAAATGTATATATGCAACTGTAAAGTGTACTAGTAACTCTGGGGTTTGCATTGGAAGTGCTCATATAGTCCATGCTAACTGATCAAATCATAGTTCAGCTGACACTTTTATTTTACCCCAAAGGAAAATGGCCCTGTGTTGATGTTGGAGATAGAGGTGTCCAATAATGTGTACTTTGGAATACCTGGAAAAAATACACATATACAAAAATGTGCACACATATAAATTAATGTATGCTTTTTATTGAAGTATAACATTCACAGACAAAAGTATACCAATTAAATCAAAACTTGATGAATTTTTTTCAACATGAGATGTCATGTAAATAGCACTTAAATTTAAAACTAATAAGCAATGTCACCATTCATTTAGATGACTCTTCATAGGGACTACTTTTCTTTCAAGGGCAACCACTATTCTGACTTCTAATATCATGCATTAGTTTTGCTTGTTTTCAAACTTTATATAAATTTAATTATATACAATATACTTTTTGTGTCTGGCTTCTTTTGCTCAAAATTTTGTTTTTGAAAATAATTTGTGATGTTACATGTAGTTATATAGTATTATCGTATATATGCTGTTCTGCTGTGTAATTATACAACAATTTATCTGTTCTATTATTGAAAGATAATTGAGAACTTGAGGTTTTATTAGTGTTTTTGGGTATCACAAACACTGTACTCTTTTATACATCACTTGGTGAACTCAGGTATATATATGTGTATGTATATTAATATATATCCAAGAGTGAAATTTATAGCCTGTAACACATGCATGGAGTTTAGGTTTACTAGATATTGCCAAAGAGTTTTCCAAAGCAGTTGTATCAATCTGTACTTCTACTGGCAGTGTCTGAGAATGCCAGTTGATTCACATGATTGTCTCTAATTACTAGGGCTATCTTATATTCTAGGCATTCTGGAAAGTGTTTAGTGGGATCACATTATTGTTTTTGCTTATCTTTTTCTTGATGTCTAGTAAAGTTAAATCTTTATGTTTATTGGCCTTTTGAGTATCTATTTTTGTTAATTTCCTGTTTGAGTCTTTTGCCCATTTTTCTGTTGTGTTCTCTTTATTGCCTTTTTTTTTAAAAAGACTTCCTTTAAATGTTTGGCATTATTATCTAATGTAGAGGTAAAGAAATCTGAAGTATAAAAAAGTGTTAGTTCTGCAACTTTCAACAGTTTTTACACTGCCAAATTTAGCTAAGCATAATCGCTGTTATTCTAAAACTTACCTTAAGCATTGTTTTTAGTGATAAAAGCTTTTTGCTTAATTCTGTGTGCACAATAAAATTTATTCTTTTTGATTTTCTATTCAGCTGTTCAATGATTTTGCTCTCTTTCTAGTCACTCATTCACAAATATAAAATGGTAACCAGAGTTTAGGATTATTATTATTTTTTTGGCCCTGATTATCACTTTTTGTTTGTTTATTCATTTATATCTCTTAGAGTCTAAACACCATAGATCCTAGTTAGCTTTGATGCATACAATTGGTTGATTACTAAATTGGACACTATGAATTACATAGAAATTACTAGAGTTTATTTTCTTAAGTAAATATACAGGTTTTTTTTCTAGTATATGAAAATAAATCAGACAAAAAGCTGAGGGAGAAAAAGATAGGAAATTATATTCACTGTAAATACAAGATAGTTGTGAACCACTCATTACACTTCTCTATCCTAATGCCTTTGTATGAAAAGGATAATAATTCTCTACCTACATAGTTTAAGAATGAGAAAATATAACACATAAAAGTGCATTTAATGAAAGTGGTATTACATTTTTAGATGGCATTATTAATCTGACAAATAATTCATAGACTTACTGAATGCTGCAACTAGAATATACCTTAACAGTAGACTATTTTAAATAAGAGGAAATTCAAGTTTAAATTAAGTTAGTCATCCAAGGTCTCATTGCTAGTTAGTTTCTGAATTATAAATCTTGTCCTCTTCTACTTATAGTTTACAAATATTGAATTGCAGCTATGTTTCATGAGAATAACTCATGAAACTGTGTTACTTTCTACTGTACTTTTTATTCTTAAGTCAGAATAAAACAAAGGTTAAAGATAGCTAAATTGCTGAAGCTTGCCTTATGCTGGAAGAGGAACCATTTAAATATAAGCCAAAAGTTTTGCAGATGAAGAACAATCATTTATATTCATTACTATAGAATCAAGGAAAGAAGGTAAGTTCTTGAGAAGAAAAACAAAGACCAAGAGGGAAATAATTTTGCTTTTCATAGGTGTGTCCAGAATTTATTTGTATAAATAAGCAGTTTGAGTTTCATAAAATCTCATTCCTTTTATTTTATAGACAAGAAAAGCAAGACACTGATAATTAAAAATGTGTCTTTTTATTTAGACATTATATGTTTAAACATTAAATATATGCTTATGTCTTTAATCACACCCTTAAAGAAAGAACCTAGACTCCATAAATCTTAGCCAGTGCCCTTCTTTGTTAGGGAGGCACATGGAGTTAAAAGGCTGGAACAGAAGAGCCTGGCATTGGAATATGCTGCAGTGACAGTAGCTGTTATAAGGTAGTACTACAGTCACCATGGTGAACAGGGTGCCATCTCTGGGATATCACAGATTGCTTGACCACATTGTCCACTAGTTGGACTCTTAGGAAACGTGATATTAAAGGTACTAAAACTATGCAATCATTAATCAAGGCTTAAAAGAAAAAAAAGTCTCAAAATATGCCCTGCTTTTAGAGATAGTGCACCCAAAAGGAAGAGGCAGCAGAAACTACTATGAAGATTAGCATAAGGGTGAATAATCCAGTAATTTGGAGCATAGAGAAGTTAAACTAAGTGCTGATTAACACAGTGAATCAATATAAGTGAAAAGATAAAAGAAGAATCATAATTTTCCTGAAAACTCAGAATAATCTCATAAATGTGACGTACTACACTGGTGTACAGTTGTAAAGATTTGATAGGAGAAAAGGAAATAATAGCTATAGAATAATAGCAATAGTGGCCAGAAGAGTTAAGGAAGGGGGGAGTTTTATTTATTATAAAATAATTCATGTAAATATTGTGGGATTCTAAAAAATATTTACCAGCAGAATATCTATAGAGACAGCCAACTCAGCAAATGACCCTCATGACTATCATCAAGGCTGAACACAGGCAAAGGAAATAGGGACAGCTAGCAATGAAATGTCTCTCTTCATCCATTTTAATTCCTTAGTGAGGAGAAAAGATTAAATTTGAACTGATCCTGTGATACATATTTTCCTATCAATTGCATATGTAACTTTTATCATTTATATGTGGGTTTAATTTACCTTTTTAACAACTGGCATGCTTGTTTTTATGTGTGTGTGTTTGTTAGATTATTTTTGACTTTGCTTATTTGTCTCGATTCTTAGATTCACATTTATGGTTAAAATGGCCTTTTCAAATATTAGCAAAGTTATATATTGGCCATCTATATGTCTGCCAAAACACAAATTAAATTAACACTGTCTTTAAACTGAATTTCCAAAATGGTCAGCTGTTTTCAATATTGCAAGGTAGTTACGCCTCCTCCTTCCTCTATAAAACACAGTTTTCGATGGATAAGTCAAGTCTTATATTAGTATATTATAATCATCTCTTAATGGGATATAAATCTTTTAGTTTTGAAATACCATTTTAAAGCTGTCATTAAAACATGATAGATTACCAGTTCTTAAGACATTTAATGACTCAGTGTGAAATTGACCCAGTTGCCTGGTTGATAAGGGAGCAACCTATTTATATCTCTTTAATGAACATTAAATGTCTTTCTGGAGTGATGAAGTAGGGGATAGTAATGCAAGAGGTTGAAGATGGCAAAGGGAACTGGACATTTCTGTAGGGGTCACCCCCTTCCTTGAGCTCCCACAAGCAAGATCAAGTACATTGACCATTTCTTTAGGAAAGGTTAGTGTATCTCAGAAAACAAGTAAAGTATCCCTGACTTTAGTTAAGGTACACTAGCCTCCCCTCACCTGAATTTGAAACCTAGGCAATAGTTTTAAATATTTTCTCCCCTTATTCCTACATGCAATGTAGTGTTAGGTTCTGTCCATAACTACTGCCATGATATTGCTTCTCTTTCTCTCTCTCTTTTTTTTTTTTTTCAATTCCCACAGCCAATCAGGTTTTTACCTCTGCCATATATCATTATTATAATCTTATTTCTAATTGACCTGTCTAATTCGTGTTTCTCTTTCATCTCATCCATTTTAAGGAAAGCAACCTGATAAGTCTAATGCCCGACGTTGGTACTGATCACATTAATCCTTGTGTAAAAACTTTACATTAACTCCTCATTTTCTGGAGAGTAAAAGTAAAATTATTGACCATGCATTTGGAGTGAATATACCTCTTCAGCCTCATCTCTCCATCCTCTTATTAAGATCTGGATCATTATATACAACCGTTGTTGTTTAAACATGCTTGAGGAATATGCCACTTACATTTGTAATGGTAGTTGACCAAGGTAGTGATTCAGAGAGGGATGAGAAAAGAGGATCAGATCACAATTTCAAGAGGTATCTCACTTTTTGACATCTTACAGCTTCCTCTCTCCCCTTCCTCCTATTTTTCTCCATCTCTTCAAACTTATTCTATTCATGCAGCCTACAATGACCTTTCCTCCATTTCTTTCCAACCAAATGTGAGACTCACTTGAAATGCCTCATTGAATGATAAAATAGAAACTATAAAATAAAAATTACTTGATATTATATAGTTTTATAAATGTCATATAATAAATCATATTACTGAAAATTTTAGTAGAAAACACTAGCCGTTCTCTGAAACTGGCTCTCTATTTTGGAGCCCATCTAGAAGATTTTTCCTAACTTCTCTAGCATTTAGTCATAGCCAGATGACTAAGTCTCTTACAAGCAAAATAAACAGATAATGCTATGTGCCACTTCCAGATCTATAAAACTTTTCAAGTATGTTGCTCTTTGCATGTTCTTTCTATGCTCTTTCTCTTCTACCAGTTAAAAGAGGAAAATGACAATGGCAGAGCCACTAGATGAAAGGCATAGAGGGTTCAGTATCAGTCAGGATTCTCTAAAGAAACATTAGGACATGCATATATAACATATACTTATTTGTATACATACGTACACATATGAATGGAAAAATATATTAGGCCAGTTTTTCAAGGAATTGGCTTATGAGATTATGGGACCTGCCGAGTCTGAAATTAACAGAGTTAGGACCGCAGGCTGGAAACTCAGTTTTAGGAGCAGATGCTACAGTCTTGAGGCAGAGTTTCTTCTCCCTAAGGGAAAGTTCAGTTTGCCCTTAAAGACTTTCCACTGATTAGATGAAGCCCACCCACATTATGGAAGATAATTTCCTTTACTTAAGGTCAGCTAATTATAAATGTTAAACACATCTACAAAGTACTTTCACAACAGAGCCTATATTAATGCTCGATTCATAACTGGGTATTATAACCTAGTCAAACTGAGACATTAAAACTATCACAGGGTTCCAACATGACTGTGTCAAAGTGGACTCCCTTGATAATCTGAACACCCACACAAAAGTGTTATGTAAGCAGGAACTGAAAGTTTATTTTTTAAAGTCATTGAAATTTTGAGATTTGTTACCTCTTTCAAGCCTACCTTAAATAATATATAAAATATTGGCCAGATAAAGATCTTTCAAGGACTTCAAATAATAGATATAAGTAGCTTGTAATTAAGCATTAAATGTTGATATGCTAGTAAGTTTTACTCTGAGATTAAAATTGGTTTAGATCTTTAGCAAGTTAAACACTTGTTAAAATGTGGATGATGCTTTAATTTGCCCAACATGAACACATTTTTTACGATACTATTTAAAGGTGAATATCCACCAAGTTTCATTTTGGATTATCACCTCCTTGAAATTAGTGGAGTGAATTTTACTGAGGTTTTAAAAATGTTGTGATTTTGAATTAAATGTTTCCAGAAGGGAGAGAGCTATTAGCCTGGCTCTAAACTCTTGATGTAGTTCTCAAGCAGTTAAGAGGGCAAAGATGCAGCTGTCACACAGTTTTAAGATGTAAACCTCAAAATTACAGAGGCAATTGCTTGCTTGATTTGGTTGATATTCAGCCAAAATCTATGAGCTCAAATCCAATTGGTATTAACTATATTTACTACTACCAGAATGAAATTCAAATCATTCAGTGCATAGCCCTAATAATAATCGTATATGACTAGGGGCTGCTTCTTCAACATTATTTCCACCTAATTTATAATCAAGATGTTCAATTAATAATTTCAGCATTTTATGCAGTGTTAAGTCAGCTGAAAAAAATGTGATTTTTCTACTTTTCATTTTTCACAATGTAAGGAATACATAATAATCTGACAAAATGGGGACGCCAGGGAAGCAATGATTATTAACAGGCTAATGGGAAAAGAAAAAGATTTTAAAAGAAAAGTTGAAAAGTTGATTGAGTTCTGTAGAAATATAAAGTCACAGAACTATTGCAAAAATAAAGCAGCCATGTCTACAATACTTTTTTTGGTTATTAAATATTCCTTTCGAAAAGAAGATTGACCCAGGAATAGAAAAGGCAGTTACCTCTTTGCATGATTTCTTCAGAGAATTTGCCAGAGATCTGCTGAAATCCCCTACATTAGTCTTGGTTTTGTCCATGTTTATTTGGACTGTTATTTCTTTCTTCAACCACCCTGTTGGATGCTATTTTCTATATTTTTAAGATATTCCAATTAACAAATGTTAACTTAAGTTAATTCAATTCATTATTAAATTGACTAATAGTTTTGTAAAATATTTCAGTGCTAAAAGATGAAAAAAGAAGGAAACAGATAATGTAATGATTGTTACCATTTCACTATGCTATGTGCTTTATGTGCACTCATTTCGTTGGATTCTCACAACCTAATGAAGTAGATAGAAGCAAACAAAATTCTAAAGAAGTGAAGAATCAGAAAAGTTACATTTAAGCAGTATTTTCAACCTGAGTATATGGGAGAACTAATTTTTTAAATGGGTAATAGCTGTTCTTGAGAGCAGTGACTAGTCTAGCTTGATTGAAGGGTATAGACAGTGTACAGAGTTTTAAGAGATAAAACTAGAAAAGAATTCAAGAGCTTTCTATCACATGTACTACTATGATAAGTCCATACAAATAAGCACTTAGCTTAAAAAAATACACTGACCACCTTGTTGGGTTTTCAATTACTGAACGATTTGAGCTAAAGTGATTTACAACTACCATTTTAGCATTTGAGGAAGAGTAAATAAAAGACTTATTCTAATATTCACAATTTATATTATATTGGGAACATACTTCCATTCACCTAGTATAATTAATCAAGGTCCATGAGAGAATGGAAAACAGAGGTGATCCCCTTAAGGGAATCATTCCTGTCCTGGCAGGCCTAGAAGAAGCCCCATCTGTGGATAACCACCTGAAGTGGGAGTAGATATGAGAGGAGCATGTGGGTTAGAATCTTGAGGGCACTAGACACTTGGGAGAGGGATAGCAATAGTGAGATAAAGGTCATTGGAAAAGGGAGGCATGACATGACAAAGTGACCCAGTTACACTATATCCAGGTACTGTTCTGCTTTCTTGTACACATCAAGTTCTGTCTCAAAAGAAAGTCACTTGAAAAAGAGGAACATGAGGAACAGTGTCCTTTTACAGTTAGTCTTGCCTGGAAGATTCAGGAATTATTTCATTCTTCTTGATCTGAGTTTTGAGCAGTGTTAGAATGCATAAGCTACTTCTGGGGCATAGCCACCATTCGAGCAAATAAGAGAATGACACATAATCACCAGAGTTAAGAACTTTCTTTCTTTTTTTTTTTCTTTCAAGAGGAAGAGGAAGAATTATTAGAATTGTTAGAGTGTTCAGAGAAGTAACATATCCAGATAGGCAGAAAAAAATTATAAAGAGTATTTATCCCAACTCTTCATTTATTTTTATATTGAGGAAATTTTTATATTTAGGAATGAAGAAACTGAGGCCCAGGGAAGCTTAGTGACTTGCCTAAAGTGACAGTAAATTAATAACTATTTTCAAAAAAATATCCCACTAGAATACACTGCTTCTAAGTCTAAGGAAAGAACTTTTTTTAAAAAAAAATATGAGGATAACATAAGGATTTTATGTTAAAGCTATAAACTTTCTGATACTGCATCGACCAGGTATATATGATCAGCTCCCTCATGAAATGAGGAAAATTAATTCCATTGGTATCTAAGAAGCCAGAAACTTCTTGAAAGGTGAAACAAGAGATGTGACTCTATTCAATACATTCCAATGCCTACTGTACCGAAATGTCTAAACCTCTGACTGAGTTGGGAATGCTATGAATTTTTTTATTAGAAAAAAAACTTTAATTTTTTAATAGACATCTACAGAAGTAGAAATTACTTTTATGTAAACGCAAGCTGAGTTGTTTAGAATTACTTTTTGAAAGATGGTCTCAATTGTTTTCAAGGCCACATTAGAGTGAAATGTTCCCAAATATTAACAATTTCTAGTCTGTCAACAGACTGTTCAGGAAGACTTGGGGCACCTATTAGGTGAAATTTGAGTATGTCAGAAGTCTTCACCATTCCAAATATCTTTCCCATCGATGTTACCAGTGCTTAAGATGACATCTTCTTACATTTCAACTTGGTTCTCAAAGTGTTTAGATTTCCTGAGTTCTTTCTTAAAATGCAAATACCCTCTGTGAGTTAACACTTTAAGGTCTTATCAACTAAAAATCCCCTGGGATTGCTTAAAAGTGAGCTGGGAGCACATACCCACCTAATAACAAAAATAGGGAAAGAAGTTACCAAAGGTAAGAAGAGAGACACTGAGAACTTGGGACCTAGGGCTATAAAAAATGAACCTTGAGGGCAGCATAATTTTTGCCTGGGGCTCATTCTGACCTTAAAAAAGGGGCAATATGGGTTAATAAGTGTATTGGAGTGTTAGAATTTTTTCACAACTGTCCTGAAAGGCATTAAACATTATAAGTGCTTTAAATTAACTTCTTTCCCTACAATATATATTTAGCAATTGCTTATGTGATATGTGCCTTGACATTTTGAAGGATTATTCAAAATCTTTTTGTATTTAGGATAACGATGCTAAAGCATTTACCATCTTATGTCAGTCAAATGCTAACACTTTGTTCATTGCTGTAGGAGTATTAAGTATTTAATATGTAAAACTCATAGGAAGTGGTGACATAGAATAAAGAACAGAATTCCACTTGGAATTTAAAAACTCCAATCTCTATCTCTAATGAATCCTAAGGCAAGTGAGTAGATGTACTGAATTTTAAATGAGATCCTATATCTTTCCTAATATGTATGTATCTACATCCACATATCTATATCTTTATCATATCTATATCTACATCTATATTTATGTCTGTCTCATCATGGCTTTTGAAGGCTACAGAGAGGTAGAGGGTGGGTGCATGCCAAGGCAAGCAGAATGATTAATGAGGCCTCCCACATGCTGGTGCTGTGTTGCACCCTGAGGTTTGGCTTTTGCCCCAGTCACTCAACTGATGCTGGTTTCACAAAGATCACTGGTGACTTTTTTGTTACCAAATGGCTTGATCTGATTTTACTCCTTATTCTCCTTGGTTTCCAGCATTTATACTCAAAAATCATCTTCCATTTCTATTAACTCTTTTCTTGACTTTAACGGAAAGAAGTTATTCTGGTATGTTTATATTTGTCTTCTTTCATTCTTTAGCTTCTTCTCTTCCCTTTTGTGTCTTCTATGTATGGCTTTGTCCACAGCGTTTGGGTTCAGGGTCTTCCACTCTTTATGAGAAATCATAAAGTTGTAATCCTAAATTTTAAGTTAGGAAGGTATTATTTTGTTAATATAACTGAGGTCAGAATGAGAAATAATTATTATTTATTTTAAAAATGTATTAAAGTATAGTTTACATACACAATATTAGTTTCAGGTATACAACATAGTGATTCAGCATTTATATACCTTACAATGTGATCACCATAGTAAGTCTAGTAACCATCTATCACCATACAAAGTTACTATGATTTTATTGAGCACATTCCCTATGCTGCACATTACATCCCCATGACTTATTTATTTTATAGCCGGAAATTTGTAACTCTTATTCTCTTTCACATTTTTCATCTACCTTCCCACCTCTCTCCTCGGTGGCAACAATCAGTATGTTTTCTTTATCTCCGAGTTTTGTTTTGTTTGTTTATTTTGTTAACAAAAACACTAATTTGAAAAGATATATGCACTCCTCTGTTCATTGCAACATTATTTACAATAGCTGATATATATATATATATATATATATATATATATATATTTAAAAATAATAGAATATTACTCAGCCATAAAAAAATAAAATTTTACTATTTGAGACAACATGGATGGACCTTGAAGGTATTATGCTAAGTGAAATAAGTCAGACAGAAAAGAAAAATATTGTATGATTTCACTTATATTTGGAATCTTAAACAAAAAAAATGAACAAACAAAACAGATAAATGATTTGTTGAAACTAATCGAAGAGTAATTTCCAATTGGCTATATACCACCTAATCTCATAATTTCAATGACAACATTTACAATGACAAGTAATTCCAAAATTTTTCTTTCAGGATTTATTTTCCAGCCACATCTATGGAGCTTGTACCTTGGATGTCCTAAAATAAGGTCAAAATTAAGATACCCTAAAATTTATTTCTTTGCCTCAATCTCCCTTTAAAGAGTCACAGTTTCATTTAATATAATCGTACTCTATTTATAATTCTCCAATAAGCTCAAGTCACTGAAATATTCTTTTCTTTCTTTGTTTTCACAGCCATTCACTAAATATTTTCAGTACTTGATTTGTAAGGTTTCTTACAGCCATACTTTCCCCATTTCCAGAATACTACTTCCAGCCCTTATACCTTTGTGTCTAGATAAATTTTGTGACAAATATTTATTGCACTACAATCATAGTTCTAGATGTTTTGGAAAATTAACTGCCATCTAGACACAAACCTTGCTGTCTAAGGAGCTTATAGTCTAACAAACTCTGATAGACATTTGATTCTTCTTTCTACTTTCTCTTTAACACAGTTTACCTACCACTTCCTTGTTTTTTTGATCAACACACCATTTGAATCATGTTCCTTTTTATGCTTTAAGCTCCTTCAATGTTTATCTATTTTAGAGGTCAACAATTATTGGGTTTTGAAAGCTTCTATAATTTTAGCCCAACATATCTCTCTAATACTATCACCTCTTTTTCTTTTCATAAATTCTGTAGTTATCAGACTTTTCTATTCCTTGTTTCTCAAACATGCTACAATACTTTGTTCTCCACAGTTCTTATTTGCCATCTCATTATCACTATTGTGAGTCTAAATTTCTTGCCTCTTCCATGGAGCCTTCCCTTTCTATCTTATGTAACTTTAGTAATCTTCTTCCCAGTGAGCTTTCTATGTTCATCATCGATAGCCCATCCAATACTCAGCCTTCTCTTTTACTTTTGTTCTTTAACAAATCAGCATTTTAAAAGCTATATATTTTATTTATCTTGTTTATTTACCTTGTTTATTTATCTTATTAGGATATGAACACTAGGAGGACAGGGGATTTTATCCATCTTGTTCATTGCTAAGCATCAGTGCCCGAAATAGCTTTTATCACATACTAAGCACTCAATAAATTCTTTTGAAATGAATGAGTGGATTAATTAATTCAGTCTTTCAGATCTTTGATTTTTCTACTTTAGAAAATGGTCATACACACACACACACACACACACATGTATTTTTCATGTATGTATAACAATTTTTAATATATATATGATATAGGTATGTCTTTACTTCGGAATCAATTACACATTATTAAATTAAATGGACTTTTGGCAGAAATCCAAAATCTAGTATCTTATTTTGGGACTCTGGGAGAGAAGAGATTAAGGATAATATTAATTTTAAATTAAAAGATTTTCTTAGATTAGGGATTCTTGATTCTTTTTTTTCTTCTAGTATTTACCCCCTAAGTAGACTATTTTAGGCTTTTTATTTTTTGTTTGCCTTCCTTCCTAATAAAATTTTAATACTGCATATATACTGTGTCCCTTTGTATTTTGTGGCCTTTTGAGGGTACTAACTATTCTAATATAGAATATTTTTTCACATCTCCCCTTCAAAATAGTTTCCATTCCTTGGGGGATAATATTTCTTCTGTTGAAAATGTATGCCTCGGATAGCATAAGAAATATATTTAAAAATAAAAGCAAACAAAAATCAACTTTTATGGTTACAAATGTCCCTATATTATAGCGCCTTAGTGGTTTTGTGGTTCTCATACTTGAGTATGTCACCTGGAGGGTTTGTTAAAAGAGTTTGCTGAGCCCAACTCCCAAGTTTTTGATTTACTGGGTCTCCAGTGGGGCCAGAAAACTTGAATTTCTGAAAGATTCTCAAGTGATGATGCTGTTGCTGCTTAGGAGATCACATTTTAAAGAATCACTGCTGTAGTCAATGGTTGTCAGAACAAAAATGTTACTAAGTGTGAAGTTTGAAATGCTCTGCTGTTGTAATAACTAAAATTTCTTCAAGGTTTAAATGGATTACTAAAAGTTGTGGCTACATCTCTTTTTTCAAGACATTCAAACATTATTCTGATGATGACACAGTGGCTATGGTAGATCCGAGGCCAGAATGGAGTTTGTTACCTCCCAGCCTAGTAGCTTCATAAGTAAAAGATTCTTATATTAAAATTTCACCAAGGACGCCTTTCTGAAGACCTTCCAGTTTTATTTCAAGGATGGCATCCTCTTTCGTATGTGTAATAGCTACTGTGTTTACCTTTATCTCCCTAAGTAAACTAGCTATTATATCTCACGGAAGATTTGGAGGAGTTCCTGTGAAGAAATGAAAACTTTCATGGTTTCTCTTAAGTGGTTTGAATCCTAGGAATGTGAACAGGTGATTACAGAACACAAGTTGTGTGATCTGCCTTAATGGAGCCATAAAAGAATCTGGGAAAGGATATGAGTTCTAAGATAAGAGATACAAAGAAACACGTACGGTGAGTCACAATGTTTTTTCCAGTTAAATGTATCGGTGCTGAATGGGATAAAGTATAAATTAAATTTACTTTGTTTAGATGAATTTAATCAGTCAGTTGGAGGGTGAGTCCATGATATAAATATGGTTCTTCTTTTCATGATTGTACTCAAAAGAGGTGAATTATAAAAGTTAAAATGGAAATATTTTCAAAGTCTAAGCACATCTCCAAAGAATAAAAAATAAAAATCAGTTTCTGTGTGATATTTAACAAGTGCTGTACATCTCAGTCTGTATCAAACTGTGCTTTTGTGTCTAGAAAAGCCTGGCTACAAATTAGCACTGACTTGCCTTTATTAGGTCCAGAGGTATTTAGCCCAGTATGGAATATATGGTCTTTTACTTGCATGGACAACTTTAAGAAGCAAGACAAAGTGAAAATTTAAGAATAGAACTTCAAAGCCTAAATAACAAAGCAAACAGAAAGCCCATTTGATTTGGCCACTTCTCTATCTTAAGGATCATGTTATTGATCCATTGCACATAGATAAACTCCAATGCACTACCACTCATTGTCTGAGATAATCTTGTATTTGCCTGCACAACACTTCACCTGGCTTCTTGTATAACAATACCCAGGAAATGAGGGAGGCTGTGGCAAAGCCCTGGATAAAGAGAGACACTGCTCTTTGTTTCTCATACCTCACTGTCTTCTCAGCTTTTCCTCCCTCTGCCTTTCATTTCTCTGTTTGGCAAAGAAAAGAATTAATAGAGTGGAAGTTTTAGATCTGAGGCAGGTTTCACTGGCATCAATGCTTTTTCCTAGCCTATTCTCAGCTAAGTAGCAGGTCACTGGGAGACTGTCTATATGCTAAGTTGCTCTTTTGCTGAAGCCTTTTCAGAGACAGGAATTATTTGCCAACTGCTGAAAATCAGACATTCTGTGTCCTAACTTTAGAAACTCTTTAAAGCTGTTTGTTCCATGTTGGGATTGAAAAACAATTTAAATGACCAAAAAAAGAAGTCACACTCTGAATGTATACAGTAAGTGTGCTTTCTTGTACACTCCTATCTGCAGCTTACTTCTACCCTCCCTCTTCCTTGTACCTGTAGAAGGGTCATCACTTCTCAATGTGCTGAGTATACATTGTTATTTTTATTATATTTTATTAATCTTTAGCATGTTGTTATAGCCATACAATTCTATCTGAATGTAGTTAAGCATTTTCACCTGTTATCTCTAAGTCTACTCATTAGTCTATGAACTATAGTTTTTGTAAGTTTTGAGTGAATAATTAGGTGAGCAAATAAACACAGTTTTTTCTATACTGTATATGTAATACAAACACATACAGAAGCTGGAAATGAAAGATTCCTCATGCCCAGTTACTCACAAGGCAGAATTTTACATTTTTCAATAACTCAAGGAAAGGTTTCAATGCTCATTATTGTCAACAATCAACAGCTCCAGATTCCTCTTTCCCCACACCTTCCAAGTGTCATATCCTCATTATCCCATTAGATTAGTTCATATAAAATTTAAACTGTGTCTTTTCCCCACCTATTTGAAAAATAACAAATTTTTTATTTACTCAGAGTTTGAGTTTTAAAAAAATATTTGATAGAAACATTTTGTTTAATACTTTTATTTACCCTATCTCTCTCTATATTTTTTGTAACATAAATCTACTGTATGTATGGATAAATATTCTTTATATAAATGCATTCATATCAATATATAGATACATATAGGTGATGTGCATCTTTACATATTATTTACACACATATATATATAGGATACATTTTATGTACCTATGTTTGCACACTTATTCTTTTGAAATAAGTAAAATGGTACTAGAGTCACTTTCATTTTTTGGTGGGACATTTCAAATTCAAGTGAAGTCAAGTAAAAAGCAGGGTCAAATTCATAATTTCAGCTCGAGATTTATAGATATATTAGAATTTGTGAACTTACCATTAGCCAGAGATGTCTATTAGGTTCACAGGATCGGAAATCAAGAATCATTATTATCTGGAGATAATAATAAATTAAAAAATTCACATGAGAACATTTTGCAACTCAAAAGAAGCCCAAAGGAAGAAGCCGATTCTTCAGTCC
This sequence comes from Eidolon dupreanum, assembly GCA_028627145.1. Classification (NCBI taxonomy): domain Eukaryota; kingdom Metazoa; phylum Chordata; class Mammalia; order Chiroptera; family Pteropodidae; genus Eidolon; species Eidolon dupreanum. Next base: position 67,242,955 of record CM053504.1, on the reverse strand, counting down.
CTTCATATCCTACTTTCCCACAAGCCCTCTTCTACTTCCTTCTAAACCACTGCCAAAGCTCCCTAACTTGTCTTCATTACCTTAAAATTTTTAATTTTTCTCATGATGACTACTCCAGTTATCTTTGTTATGTTTAAACTTTATGTCAAACTCTATGTAAAAGTTGTACTTGCTTCCCAATATTTGAAGATAAAGTAAATATATCTTAATATATCACATGATGACTTTTACAGACTGAGTCCCCATCTTTCAGGCTAATCTACTTCTCTCTGTTGTATGTACTCTCTCTTCAGATCACACTGGACACTTGCTTTTCCACAGAGTATATCTGACTTTCATATCTCCCTGACTGGTTACCTTTGTTTAAAAATAACATTCCATATTTTCTCGTATCCCATCTTAGATAACTTTGTGAACTTTCTGACTTCTTAATTTTATACAGTTTTATAGGAAGCTGTTTATTCATTCATCTAATCCATATGCAATCAACTCTAGCCTAGAGTTAGAGTAATAAAGAAGATAAACTCATTCCCTCAGGAGGCTTACGTTCTAGTGAGAGAAGACAGTGGTCAAACAAAAACATAGACAATAAACTTAAATATCAGTGATAAGTAATAAGGAGGGTGTAAAGCAACTAGGATGGGGTTACTTATGTTTGTTCATCTAGTCAGAAAGGGCCTTTATCAAGGGTAATGCATTTAAAGTAAAATCAGAGGCAAGACTTGCAAAGTGCCAGGAGGAAAACATTTCATGTGGGAGTGAGGAAAAAGCAAATGAAATGATCCCAAAATATTTGTTTTAGGAAAAAATATTAGAAAACAAGGATAGTAGCTAATCAAGTCAAATATGAGGGTATTTTTCCATCATGTGGGGCTTTTATGCTGTGCAGTATATGAAAGAAAATTTTTATTTTATTCTAATTAATATAGTAAGCCATTGAAGGGTTTTAGTGTAATGTATGTAAGGAAGAGGCTGTTATACTCCCTTACATTCTTTCAAAAGATTATTCTGGCTTTTGTGTAAAACACTAGAGAATGAACTATGAAGAGGATTAAGAAGAACTAGGTGGAGGCAATTTCAGTAGTCCAGATGGCAGATGGTAGTAGTAGCTTAAATTAGAGTTATAATAACATAGATAGTAAATACTGAACGGATTCTAGATATATTCTGGAAATAGGATTGATAAAACTGTTGATGATGGAGGGGTGATGAGGTGGTGAGAAACAGCATACAATAATGAGTACTGACAGCAGGGTATAAATGGTAGTGCCACAACTGAGAAAATGAAGAGTGACAGAAAAAGACAGCAGCAACAACAACCACAAAAACAGCTTTGGGAGTAAAATTCAAGAGTTCTGAATTAGGCCTATTGATTTTGAGATGCTCATATATATCTAAGGGAATGTGTAATGTATTCATTGGACATACGAGTTTAAAACTCAAAGAAGTAATTGAACTAGAAATATATTTTTTATGACTCGACATTATAGAAACAATATTTAAATACATGTAGTTAGATGACCTTACCTAAGGCTAGACTGTGGATAGAGTAGAAAGCCAAAACCTAAGCCTAGAACATTCTAATATTAAGATGTTGAACAAAAGAAGAGGCAGAGATAGAAACTGAAAAGAAATAGACTATGACATTATAGGAAGAAAAAATAGAGAGCTGTGTCTAAAAAACTTATGGAAAAAAATGTATTCCAAAATGGAAGGGGTGGTCAGCTGTGTCAAATATTGATACAAGGTCAATTTGAGGAGAACAGAAGATTATTACTCAGATATGTCAAGAAGAGGGTCATTTGTGACCTTGCTCAGAGCTATTTGTAGAGTAGTGTTGGCTTAAGTCAGATAAAAATCTGTTAAGAGAGAATGAGAATTGAGAAAATGGAAACTCTGTGAATAGAGAAAACACTTTATTAGTTTTACTCTTAAAGTAGATAAATGAGATAGAGCATGAGAAGAGATTGAGATCAAAGTAAGATTCTATAAAACATATTAAGGCATTTTTTTAATTAAGGAAAAGCTACCATTTTAATGTAAGAAAATGATAGGTGAAGGGAGAACTGTAGAGTCAATATTTAGCCTTGAGTACTAGGAAGGTGATGAGGATTAGTGATATATCTGGAGGATTTGGCTTTAGATAAAAGCAGTATCATTTGCTTCATTATAATGAAGGAAAAGGCAGTTATCTGTGTAGAGATGTATATAAAGTGATGGACCACTTTATGGATACACAAGGTCATTTTTATTTTTGTCTATTAATGACAATGAGATGATGTCGTGAGCTGTGAGTGATGGACTAAAGATGGGGCTTTGGATGTTTGAGAGGAAAATGGAATGTATAAAACAGTAGTTTTCTACAATGAGAAAGAAATTTACTAGGAAGGTATAGTAATATCTTACTAAGTTGCTAAATTCAAAGTAAAATTAGTCTACAGTTTTGTGATCTTCTATAACCATAATCAGCTTTTCAGATATATGTGTGTGTGTGTGTGTGTGTGTGTGTGTGTGTGTGTGTGTGTGTGTATAGAGAGAGAGAGAGAGAGAGAAAGAGAAAGACATCAGCTAGGCTGAATAGAGATTGGACTTTTCAAGGAGAGTTTATAAAGCAGAGGACAGAAGTACAAAGGATACTTACAAGTGTGTGTTTATAGTGTTGGGCCATAAAACCTGTGTAGGTTAAGAATTGAAATAAACATGTAATTGGGATGGTAGAAAATAGAAAAGTTGCAGAGTCAACTGCCTGAATGTGAAAGACTAGAGTAAACGATCAGAGATGAGAGAGGTGATGTTCAGAAAGTAAGATACTAGGACTCAATATTTCAGAGGTATTGGTGATGGTAAGATCATGACTATAACCATAAGAATAAATGACTCATATGATATGGATGGAAAGCTCATTGGAAGTGAGCATGTCAAAGAACTGAGACACTAGTATTTGGGATGTATAAGTGGATTTAAGGCATCTTTGATGTTAAAATTGAGCTATCTGAGTAAGCAGCTTGAAATCAAGTTTTCAGAAGGACTTATTGATGGCATGCTTATTACCATTTATATTGTACTGTCTTGTGTGTGTGCATGTGTATATTACTAAGGAATGAGTTCTCGATGATGTGAGTACCTTCCTCTTCAAAGTTGTTTTAAAAGGCCAATGACAATACTTAGTTTATATTAAACAAACAAAGAACAAATGAAAACACTCAAGAATTATGATAACCAAGAATGAATGAATGAACAAATGAGAGGTAATCCTTAGCGGTTTGGAGATGAAGATAGAAGGACATGTATTACAGTACACTTATTTTTAGATAAAACAACTGACACCCATAAGATAAATTACTCAGGATTATGTGATTTATTAGTGCATGAAATGAGACTACATCTACATATAAGACTGATGTGTTTTCTAGGAGAACACTCTTAAATATGTGGTCAGTACTTAACTGTCAGCACCATCAAAAATAGATAAAGAGGTAAGAAACAATTTGAATTAAAGTTCCACTATCGCCAGGAAAGATCTCATGTGCAAACTAAGAGCCAAGCACAACTTTGTCTCAATCTTTTGAAACTTCACAATTCTACTGTATTCCTGCCTGCTCTCTTGTTTACTTGCAAAGCAAATTTTGAATTAAAAATATCACATAACTCTGTGATTGCTCTAAATAAACTGCAGGCTAGGAAATCTATGAATTCAACCTAAATGTTATTTTCACAATGGACTATGAAAATCCCTGGCCATATGTAGTTGTTGGAGGAAGTGAGAAAGAAATTGGGCACATCAGTAAAACATAAGAACAATTTGAGGCCCATAGATTTTGGTGTTAAGACCTAGGGGATTGTACCAGCTGAACGACCAAGCCAACAGAGAGAGAGATATGGACGAATTTCTCTTACATTCTTATCTTACCCGACCTCATGATGTTGGTTGCCTTTGTGTTGCATTGGTCAATTCCTGAGTATCTAGCTTCATCATACCAAGTTACAAACTCAAGGTTCAAATTCCATTTCCAGGGGTTACAGCAAAGTTTTGATCTTAATTCTTTCTTTAATTGGAAAGATGTCTAACTTTTCTTCTTCCCCTGTGATCTTCAGCTTGAGTTCTCAGGTGTCCTCTATACTCTAGAATGTAAAGGACTGGTCAGTTATCATCAATAAGCATTGTTTAGTTTTGTTTTGTTTTACATTATGAGTTTTTTTTAATTAGTAATGATTGAAATGGTTTTTTTGTTATCAGACAAATAAAAAAGATAAAATGAGATTAAGAAGCAGAGTAAATGAAATGACCCTTATTTCTTATGTTCTTTTTCTTTTCCTGAGGGATAAATTCTATCTAAGTGTTTCTAGTGAGTGTGTTAGTGTGCTGTGTGTATACTTGTGTGTGCATGTATGCATGCATGTTAAAGATGTCAGTTGTGTATCAATTTTATAGTTAATCATGGCATTGGATTCAAACTGAGAAAACAAAGCAAACTAGACAAAAATGTAAGGTTAAAACATGTTGTTTCTGAAAAAAATAATGTGTTTAATAGAAAATATGTATGGCTGTTGAAATTAAACATTTAGGAGGGTAAATTCTGGATCCACCACTTATTACTTTCTTTAGTTTCTTTCCCTCTAAAAAGGGAAGATTGTTGTCTACCTTGCAAGTACATCTGGAATAGTAAATGCTAAATAAATGCTGGTCTTGTTCTTTCATTCCTTGGACCCTGGAGAGAACTCATCACAGAATCAAGCGTTCTAATAAATCAAACATCATTGATATATTTATGAATCATAGCACTGAAAAAAACATAAAACATACATGATATTAAATCTACCCCTAAAAGAATTAAAATTTAACTGAAAACATTAGACATTTATAGAAATAATAATTATAATTATTACAAATAATAAATGTCCATAAAACTTAATTAACATTTTAAACACTGTATCTGAAATGGTAAGATTACTCTGATTGTTAATGCATACAAGACTGATGAAAATAGAGGTTAAAATTATACTTACAAATTCTTAGATTTGGGAGGAGTCAAAGTGATTATTTAGTTTAATCCTGCTATTTTAAAATGAGGTGATAGAGATTCAGACACATGATATAATTTGTCCAAGTAATGTCTTTAGTAAGTATCAGAGCAATTAAATGAAGCAAATAGAGAAGCAGGATCTATAGAAGTAATGTTACCAAATTATATTCAGTGGAAGAGTATATGTTTCAAGTCCATTAATTCATTTTTAATTGCTTTAGTATACAAATATACCCCTTTGGCCTAGGTAAAATTACTTTTTAAACTTATTCTATTTGATTGTGACATGAATGTTAAAACCATTTAAGCAAACAGAAGATAATGTATTTTTTTGTGTTGTATGAGGGAGAATGATTTATCTTTAAAGCTACCTAATGAGATATATTAACTGCTGTCACCCTGTTTGGCTGGAATATTCCACAGATGTAAGTGTTCAAAGACACTATTAGTAGTTTCAAAAGGAACTTCCAAATTGATGATTACTTTAGACCAGGAGGAACATAGTGCTTGACATCAAAGTTTGGTGTTATGTGGCTTCAGTTAATCAAAGTCTCTTTGGGAAAGGGATGAAAGTAGAAATACTAGAAGTTCTATGGAGTAAGTCTTCTGGTTATTAAGATGAATTAGAAGCCAACTTCTATATTTCTATATTATCAGCAAAAGTCCATCCTGTTTGTTACTAAGGAAGAAAGATGGTAAGAATGGATATTCTCCAATAGGTAGTGTTGATTACTGGTAGGTAGCTACTGTGTGAAATACAGAGAGACTGTGAAATACAGAGAGATTGAAGTAACATTTCATGTAACTCATTTTTCTACAGTGACTCTTATATTTGCAAGTACTTTCTCCTTCTGGCCTCTAGGCTAGATCCCTACATCCTAAGAAAAAGAAGTTCAAAAGAACATAGATAGGATAAATAAGTATTTCTAGTCAAAATGGCATGTAATAAACATGCGTACCATGTGAAGTGAAATTGTCAAATATTATAAAAGGGTTAGACAAATTCAAATGCATTTATTGCTGTCAATGAAATCTAGGAAAGGTAAAATATTCCCAATCTTTAAAAAATATGTCAGGCAGCTCCCCATCATATATATAGATATAGATACATGATCAAATATAATGCAGAATAATATTCAGATGATATCTGAACATTTGTTTTATGGCTGTTTTCAAGCATAGGCTGCTGAGCTGAATAAGCTTTGCCTCTCATGTAACATAATACCTTTCTGAAGCCTTTTCTATGATGCTTAAGTACAATTTAGTATTTAATATGTGGTATCTTATTATCACTTGTTATTAAATTCCTTGGGTTAATCCTATAACTTTAACTGGATTTTAAGCTTCTTAGTGATAGGATACCATTTGTCCCTAAGTAACAATTCTGGGCTCTTATCAAAACTATCATATGACAGTTCATAAAACCAAATCATGGATCTCTTAAGATAATCAGATATGGGGAATCCAAATTAAAAATATATAAACTTTTTCTCTGTATATAATATTGATATTACTAGGGCCTGTAGTTGTGTTTACATTTGTAATAGGAAGTGAAGATTCAAGACAAGAATCCAGATTCTCTGGATTAATAAGCATTGTGAGGTTGATCTTCATCACTCCAAAATTCTGTTGTCTTTACATCTTTTCCCCCTATCCTTTTTGATGCATTAATGTTCTTGATGCTCTCCTTATAATTAGTTTTGCCCTTTGGAAAGAATATCCCATGAGATACTTATACATTAACATTAATGTAGTCTGATTTGTTACTTTTCCTGAGGATATGTATGTTTTGACTGATAAATATGAAGGCGATAAAGAAGGTGATTTTGAAGGACCATTAGTAGTCTATCTTACCTGTAGACTTAGTCAACAATTCCATCTAGGGTAGAGGTTGGTTTGAGGAGGATAGCAGAAAAGATTTCATAGATATGGTAAAACTAAATTATGGATTCTAGAAAGAGGAAATTAAGCTTTGAAAATAAGTGAGAGGGCCATGACTACATCAGCATGTTGTGAAGTTGGATGAAATATGAGATGGCAAGTTAAATTTGGTAAGGAAGAAATTATAGGCAGAGCAATCATGTATTAAGATACTTCCTATCTATTTCTTTGCTATATTCTATATTCTCTCCTTTTCTCTCATTTTCAAATTTCTTCTCTTAAATCTCCTCGACTTCTAGACTTGTAGTGTGATCTATATACTCAGTTAGGCTTGTTTGTTTGGAGAGTTAAATCTTTTCATTACACCATCCTTTCAACCATGATGCTACCTAGCAACAAAGAAGGGCTACATTTACATAAGGTGATCTGGGACAATTCTGAGACACTGTAATTGGATTACCTCTTTAAATTATTGCTGCCATCAGTAAATATGAAACAGGTAGACCAGAATCCAAATTCGCATATCTGTCTGGAAGTCAATAGTTATGGCTAATACAAGGAGGAAGCAAGGAAAATTAAAATGAGGAGAAATCTGACTTTGAACTTCAGTTTTATTCATATCATCCATCAGATAAGTTCTCACACAGTTTGACTTCCTTAATGCCTTGATCTTTATTCACTCAATACCCAATCACTCTAAATAAAATTTCCTTTTTTAAAATATGGCATTCAACCATTAATCCTTCTTCTTCTAACTTTGGATACAGTGGCAGGTTTGATATTTCACAAATTTTTATAATCTTTTTAAATTCTTAATAAAAAAGTAATGAGAAAAGTAAGTGAATAATTGAAAACTAGGAATAACATGAATGTGTTAAAGAAAATGCTGCTTCTTCTAATGATACATATTTCTATTAATTGATATGAAAGATTAAGTGGTAAAGTATTGCAAACATGTCAAAGGGAAATTCACATGTTTTTCTTTTTTTCTCCATGCTTCCAGTTCTTTATAGTACATTACATCAGTTAATGGCAATTTATATAATTTGTGTAATGGCATAAATTGCCACAAACCTTCACTCAGTGAAGTGCTGTCAGAGTCATAAATCAGAAGTCAGAGAATGAGCTTTGGGAAGCACAGTCTATCAGCCTTAGGGTAAAAGAGGAACAGGTCAGTGTGGCAATCATTCAGTGAGTAAGTATGCAGGATTGAAAAGGAAAATGAATGGAATGACATGAGGAAAGCATAACTGAGACAGACCTTGATGAGCTAATTCTCTACATCAAACAAAATAATGCTTCATGGTTACATGTTGTTTTGCTCAAGTTCTAAAATTACTTTTTCTGACTTCTCTATAGGGATCTAAGGACAATGTCAAGAATAAATCTCAAATCCTTTCAGAGGCTAAGAAGATACTTATTTTAAATGAATATATAAATATATATATATGAACTGTCAAGGATTTGATATTTTTAAAAAATTTTAATTCTATTTTTTATATGTCAATTACAGTTGACATTCAATATTATTTTATATTAGTTTAATGTATACAGCATAATTGTTAGATATTTATATAATTTACAAAGTGATTCCTGTGATTAGTAAGTACCAACCTGGAACCATACATACTTGTTACAATATTATTGACTATATTCCCTATGCTGTACTTCACATCTTCATGACTATTTACTACCAATCTGTACTTCTTAATCCCTTCACTTTTTTCATTCAGCCTCCCAAACCCCCTCCCAACTGGCAACCATGTTTGTTCTTTGTATATGAGTCTGTTTTTGTTTTCTTTGTTCACTTATTTTGTTCTTCAGATTCCGCATATAAGTGAGATCATATGATATGTGTCTTTTTCTATTTGACTTATTTCATTTAGCAAAATATCCTCTAGGTCCATTCATGTTGTCACATATGATAAGATTTCATCTGTTATAGACAAGTAACATTACATTGTGTGTGTGTGTGTATGTGTGTGTATATATATGTATATATGTATATATATGTCTATATGCATATATATTTGTCTGTATATATATGTATATATGTGTATATGTGTGTGTGTATATACATATATATGTATATGTGTGTGTGTGTGTGTGTATACATACATACACATATGTACCTGCCATTTCTTGGCTATTATAAATATCACTTAAGTGAACATAGAGGTGTATGTGTCTTTTAGAATTAATGTTTCGAATTTCTTTGCATAAATACCCAGAAGTAGAATTGCTGGGTCATAAAGTATTTTTATTTTTTAATTTTTGAGGAACCTCCACACTGTTTTCTATAGTGGCTATACCAACTTGCAATCCCACCAATAGTGTATAAGGGTTCCCTTTTCTTCACATCCTCACCAACATTTGTTATTTTTAGATGATAGTCATTCTGACAGGTTTGAGATGATATCTCACTGTAGTTTTAATTTGCATTTATATAATGATTAGTGACATTGAGCATCTTTTCATATGTCTATTGGCCATCTATATATCTTCTTTGGAGACATGTCTATTCAGGTTCTCTGTCCATTTTTTAATTGGATTGTTTGTTTTTTGGTGTTGTTTGAGTTCTTTATAAATTTTGAATATTAATGACTTATGAGATGTTTTACTGGTAAATATCTTCTCTCATTCAACAGGTTTTCTTTCCATTTTGTTGATGGTTTCTTTTGCTGTCCAAAACCTTTTAGTTTGATGTAGTCTCATTTATTTATTTTTTCTTTTGTTTCCCTTGCCTGAGGTGACATATCAGAAAAAAATATACAAAGAGCAATGTCAAAGAGTTTACTGACTATGTTTTCATCTAGGAGTTTTATTATTTCAGGTCTTAAATTTAAGTTTTTAATTAATTTTGAGTTTATTCTAGTATATTGCATAGGAAGCTGGTTCACTTTTTCTTTTTCTTTTTTTGTGCCATTTATCTGTTTAGTTTTCCTAATGCCATTTATTGAATAGATTGTATTTACCCCATTGTGTATCGTTGCCTCCTTTGTCATAGACTAATTGATCATGTAGGTGTGGGTTAATTTCTGGGCTCTCTATTCTGTTCCATTGATCTGTGTGTCTGTTCTGCTGCTGTGGGGTGAAACGCTCTGAAAATATCAATTAAATCCATCTCATCTAGTGTGTCATTTAAGCCTGCTGTTTTCTTGTTGATTCTTTTTTTTTTGTCTGGAAGATCAATCTTTTCTGTCAATGGGTGTGTTAAAGTCCCCTAATATGACTGTATTGCTGTCAATCTCTTCCTTTATGTCAGTTAACATTTTTTAAATGTATTTAGATGCTTCTATGTTAGTTGCATAAATGTTTACAAGGGTTATATCCTCTTGTTTGATTGATCTTTTTATCATTATGTAATATCCCTCTTTGCCTCTTATTGTAGCCTTTGTTTTAAAGTCCATTTTGTCTGATATAAGTATTGCTACCTCAGCTTTTTTTCATTTTTGTTTGCATAAAATATCTTTTTCCATTCCTTTACTTTCAGTCTATGTGTGTCTTTCAATCCGAAGTGTGTCTCTTGTAAATAGCATATATATGGGTCTTGTTTTCTTATCCATTCAGCCACCCTATGTCTTTTGATTGGAGCATTTATTCAATTTACATTTAAAGTGATTATTGATAAGTACATAGTTATTGCCATTTTATATTCATATTTATGTTCTTTTATTCCCTCCTTTTTTTAAAAGAAGTCTCTATAACATTTTTGTAATACTGGTTTGGTGGTGATGAATCCCTTTAGGTTTTTCTTATCTGGGAAGCTCTTCATGTCTCCTTCACTTTTAAATAATAGCCTTCCTGGGTATAGTCCTTGCTTTTAATTACTTTCACTATGTCATGCCAATTCCTCCTGGCCTGCAAATTTTCTTTTCAGATTATTTGACAGTCCTATGGGAGTATCCGTGTAAGTAACTAACTGCCTTTCTCTTGCTGGTTTTAGGGTTTTCTCTTTGTCTTAAAACCTTTGGCATTTTAATTATGATGTGTCCTGGTGTGGATCTATTTGGATTCATCTTCTTAGGGACTCTCTACACTTATACTTATATATCTGTTTCTTTTGCCAGATTAGGGAAGTTTTCAGTCATCAACTCTTCAAATAGGTTCTCAGTCCCTTGCTTTCTCTCTTCTCCTTTAGGTACCTCTCTGATACAAAGGTTGTTATCCTCCACATTGTCCCAGAGGTCACTTAAACTATCTTAATTTTGAATTATTTTTGTTTTCTTTTTGCCATTCCAACTGAGTGTTTTCTGCTACTTTATTTTCCAAATTGCTGATTCATTCTTCTGTTTCATCCAATTTGCTGTTGAATCCTTCTAATGTATTATTCATTTCAGTTATTGGATTCTTTATTTCTGACTGGTTATTTTTTTATGGTTTCTATCTCTGATTTTATGCTTGCTATCTCTTTGTTCAAGTTCTCACTGAGATCATTGATTCTCTTAAGTTCATTAAGCATCCTAGTTATAAATTGCTTGCCTCCATTTCATTTAGTTCTTTTCCTGGAGTTTCATCTGTTCTTTCATTTGGGACACTTTTTTTGTTTCCTCATTTTAGTTACCTATTTATGTTTGTTTCTATGTATTAGGTAGATCTGCTATATCCCTCAGTATTGGCCAGGTGTTCTTATGTAGTTGGTGCCCTGTGTGGCTTAGTGGTACAATCTCCCTGCTTACCTACCCTGGGTGCTTCAGGAGTATCTCTTGTATGGTATGTGTGTGGCCTCCTCTTTTAGTTTAGCCTTAACGACTATTGGCAAGTCACTGAGTGGGATTGACTTAGATTGACTGGTTGTGAGGATTAGTCACACCCACAATGTATGAGGTGTTGTGTGAAAGCTGACCACACAGAGTGGGGTTTATCCTACTGTGCTCCTGTGACTGAGACTACCCTTTGAGGATGCCCCTTTTGGAGTTAATCGAGTAGTGTTCTGCTGTGGTCTGAAGCTGGCCTCCAAGTTTGTTAGTTCTGGGTCTCTTTGGAGGGGTTCATGTGCAAGTTAAGGTTAGCTGGTCAGGCATTGCCTTTGACCATCCTGGTCTACCAGGTAGGAGCTACAAAGCTATCTACAGTTGGTCACTACTTGTGCTGCACCTGAGGGCACATGGAAGAAGCCACACTGTGAATTGAAGCAAGCTACCATCAATACTATGCCTAGTGCAGTTCAGAAAATGGCCCAGGGCACCTTGAGGCCTGATACTACCTGTCTGCTCATAAGACTCAGCAGCTGAGTCTAGGGCAGCAGGTGAGTTGGGTAAGGTGAGGTCTCAGAGAGTCACAGGGCGGGGGGAGTGGTGTTTTCAAAGTTAAATCAGATTCAGGGTGCTGAGCCTGGGCCACTTGGAAAAGTCTCAGAGCCCCCTGAGGCCAACCTCTGTTCACTTTGGGGCCACAAACCCCCAAGATTTGTCTAAGGAAGATTGCCACTAGAGTTGGGGCTAGTTGCCTGCCACTGAAAATGCCTTCCTCAGCACCTAAGTGAAGGCTGGCTATTTGTTGCTGAAAGAGTTTGCTGTGATATACAGGGCAGGGCTGGTTGCCTGGCTGCATAATGTGTGCCCAGTGCTACATAAATTGGGTGTCAGGAGACCCCAGGAAGTCACCAGGGTGGAGCAAATGGAGTTCACCAGGCCAGTATAGATTAGGATTTGGCTGTCTGGGGGTGAGCTCAACATAAGAAAGATGGACCCCACCTGTAGACTGCACTAAAGGAGTGATCAATACAAGGATAATCGTGGTTGTATCTTCAGTCCTTGCCTTGCCCTGAAGCCACACAACTCAGTCTTTCTCTATATGTCTCTGGCACTTCCAGAATCACCATCCCTCCAACGGACCCCAGGGTGAGTGCTTGTGAGTGAGTGAATATGTGCGGGTTCTTTAAAAACATATGTGGGTATCCAACAGTCTTCTGTTTCAGATGGAATTCATGCTGATTTTCACAGTCAAATACTCCCAGCACTGGAACCCTGGGTTAGGAAGCCTGGTATGGGGCTCAGGCTCCTTGTTCCTCTAAGGGTGCTTCCACAGCCAAGATTTCCATCCTTATGCTCAATCACTATATGTGGTATGGGATCATCCTGTTTTGTGTCTCTGACCCTTCTACTAGTATCGACGTGGCCCCTCCTTTATATTATTAGCTATAGGAGTTCTGTTTAGCTAGTCTTCAGATGGTTCTCCAGGTTGATTGTTCTATAATTTAGTTGTAATTTTAATGTGGTCATGGGAGAAGGCAAGCAGAGAGTTTACCTACTTTGTCATCTTGCTCAGAATATTGAGTCTGAGATTTTATGATACTAACAGGCTAATAATTATGCCTGCTCTAATTTCATGAATGCTAGTAAAAGATATAAGACTCCTGGGTTAGAGACAAAGGAATTTGTTACTTAGGGCAATATCATTACCTAGGTTATCAGCATTTTCTTGCACCAGTTTCCTAAGCCTCAGTTTCCATAGGATGACATAGAGAACCAGATGACACAAAGAGATCCAGGTGAGTTACATTGTAAGAGAAGAATGCTGAGCATAGAGAATCCGAATCTTTTAAAATGGGCAGTAAATATGCCAACCCTTTGTTCTAGAGGGAGACTCTGTTTTTATATTCCAAGGCTGCAAGCAAACGTGCTCTTGGCTCTGGAGAGAGACAAAATCTTTATTTTCCAAGGCTGTTGTGTATTGTATATAAACATCCTTGAAAAGATAATCGACAATAAAGGCAATCAGTGCTTTTTCTTGTAAGACATGAAGAAGCACAGGATACCCATGGAAAATTGTCTTCTAACACTTTTTAAGTGGAGAAATGCTCTGATAAATCCCATGACTTTGACTCCCCTTGGGATGTGAATCTATAATTCTCCTTTTCCTGAAGAGGTACTTCTCACCTCCCACCACCCCCATTCTTGGAACTAATGAACTTGAGCTACCTAGACAGTGGAAAATGAAACAAAACATTAACTTTGGTCTTTTAGCATCGGCAGAGGGTCTAAAGCAATAATCCTTGGCATTTATCCCTTTACCTTTTATTATCTGAGCACTTTGTGAAATTATCTAGTTAGTTAATCTTTCTAATACCTTTGCGAGTGAGGTTAAATGATGCAATTTCTAAAATAGATATATACAAATTATAACTTGATAGGTCTAGTGATATAAGTTTGGACTATAATTGTTCTTGGTGTTTGATGAGATTATAGCCATTTTATGGGCCACTGGTTGTAGTTTTTTCTACACGTCACCTGTTTTTATGGTCTAGCATCTGAAGGAATAATCCAAAATGACTCAATGAAACCACTGTCTCTTCTGAGTAAGCCTATCTTATAACACATAATTTTTAAATTGTGTTTGTTTTTTTATTCCTATTATTACTGGTCTTAAATGTACCTCTTTCTAATTTAGGAAGCAATTATCTGAACAAAAATTATAAAACCTTAAAATTAGTTTAGAAATTGAAAAATCATGTAAGTTTTCCTTTCTTCAATAAATTAATTCTACAGAACTGATTTTTTTTTTGAAATAAAGTACAGATAAAATAGTTTTTTTTAGTGAGGTAATAATATAATTTATGTTTCTTTAACATTTTGTTAATGTAACCTAATATTCTCCAGACTTCACAAAATTGTTTGAACAAAAAAGGTCATGGTATCTCCAATTTCACAAGTTTATGGGACATTTTGTTTGTTTTATTTTTCACTGATGAACTTCTAATACCTAAACCAAGACTGCATATAGCATATATTATAAATATTTGTTGAATGAATGATAGCGTAAGCTTTTAACCCTGTGCAAAATTGCTCTGCCATGCCAGCCAAGTTTATCTATGAATACACATATGAAAAGAGGCTGCCCTTTTGAATTGACGTTTCTTTGTCAAGAATTATAACTGTCTCCTTTACTTTCCACCTCACTCAGCAGTTACTTCCAGGAATACACGTAGACCTCTCAAACCTTAATATTGCCAGGCACACGCTGGATTCTGGACAGGACAAAGAAGAAAGATTTTCTTCCCCATTCAATGACATATCTTCCTGCTTATGAGCTCCAGCAAAAATGTTTGTATCCATGCCACATAAATCTTTGTGATTTCAGTTTCTTCGTCTCCAGTCTAAATCCTGCTCTCAAAAGCCTCAGACCTCATTTATGTAGTCAAAATAAGGACAGGAGTCTTCGCTATTCTCCTTTACCAACTTTTCTCTTCTGTCTGCCTTACTTTTTTCCACACAAAATTGTTGTTGTGTAGGCTGTCTTGCCCATGTGCAGACTGACTCTTGAATCAAGGACACTTGTTACTCATATTCAGTAATATCTAAAGTGTAACAGCTTAGTTGCAATGTCATCTTAATGATGTTTAATAATTTATATTCCAAAGGAATGCTTTCTCTTTTATAGTTACCTTGTGCAAAGAAAAACATTTATTTCAACTGTATGTACTTTGATCAAAATCTTCCTAGAGATGACACAATTTAGTTTCTGATGGTGAACGTAAATTTTCCTAAAATCTACTTATCACCATTTCTGATAAAAAATGTTGTTGATCCAAACATATAATCTCTTTTGCATTCTCTCTTCTTTTAATAAGACATCGTACAACCTTCTTTAAAAAATTTTGTTATGAACTCATGTTTTCTCATTGTATCAGAATAATTGAATATATACAACATTAATTTTATTTTTCTTTGTATCAATGACCACATTTTAGAAAACTTTGTGTATCCATTTTTTCATATTTGTAGTCTCTTCCCCTCTTCTAAGCCCAAGTAAACAATAATAATGTGATGAGCCTCATCATCTAAATATCGATGACTGTGAGCAAAAAGGCATGTGGACTAAGAAATAAAAGTTCAGCCTGTTTTTGATTGTGTCAAGACGATCCAAGAGTTGCCCTTGTGACAGATAATTAGGGAAAACTGTCAAGCCTGCAGCTTAATCCTGTGTACTTCTGCTCAAAGTCAGCTCTGAAAACTGTGGGATCTAGGAAGACAATCTTTTGTAATTAGCCAAGGCCACTATAATCCATAAAAACATCTGATCAAATTGATTTTCAGTCCATCAAGTAGTATCTGTCAACAGCAACCTTACCAATCATCCTGGACCTGTGAGTACTTCATGTAAAGCCCTGAGGTCATTTAAAGGTTCTTTTGCCTTGTAAATATAAAATCATTTTCACTTTTTGACAGGCTGTCTTTTCATATGGAGCAGTAGGGAAGAGAGGATGTAGGAAAAAGATGGATTATCAGAAGCATTAACAAACCATTAACATTGGCAAGCAGAAATCCACAAAATGTCTTCTGTAAGATCAATGTTCTGCTAATGTGTAGCCAACAACATGTATAGTTTATGAAGAGAAAACTATATTATATATTTTTCTTCACTTGAGATCTTGACTTTGACCTTATGGTATGCACTGCTGAATATTGCACTCATGCCTATTTTGCTAGTTGAATGTGCTGCTTCCAACTCCTTGCCCCACCCTTGTCCTCCCAAACTCGAGTCTCTAGATAGTCTCAAATACAATCACTAAAACAATCTTTCTTAAACTCAGTTTTCAAGAATAGGTTGAGTCATGTCACTTTTCTGCCTGTCTCTTCCCTGTGATGTTTGTTCTAACATTTACCCAGCCTGGTGTCCTATGCACTTCATTTACATTCTAAGCTCAGTGACTTTTCCCCTACCACTACTTTCCCCATGGCCAAAACCTCCCTTGCCTCCTCTGGATACTAATTTGATATGCTCTTATTCTTCAGTTTGTATAACTTAATGAAATAGTCTAACAGCTTGCTTTACTTAGTTTTCTCTTACACAGACTCTCTGAAGGCTCCTCAGTATTTGCCATTGCTCCTTCTTGTAACTCTTCTCTCTTAACCTCTGTGCTAAGCACTTTTCTGCCATCATTTTCACTTTCTCTTTTCTGAGATTTCTTCATGAAATCATTGCCTAAGTGAAGAATACTTCTGAAAGAATTCCAGCCATTAATTTTCTTTTTTTCTTTTTTCCTACATTATCCCCATGGCTCCAACTGCCTCCTCTAAGTTGATGACTCTCATTTTTGTGTCTCCAGCAGCTTGAACTTTTGTCGCATATGTTCAATTGCCTAAAGGCATCTCCACTTAAAAAAACCTCATATTCATGCAAATCTCAACATATTCGAAACTGAATTAATCTTCTCCCCACAATTGGATTCCTTTTTCAAATTATGTACTTAATTTCATTAAGGCAATTGTCCTGGCTTGTTTCCTTCCTTTGCTCAATTTTCAATTTGTCACCAAGTTGGTTCATTGTTTTCTTCAAATTTTGTCATGTAATTATTATTGCCTCTCTCTTTTTTTTACTACTATCACCCTACTAATGGTTCTCATTGCCCTCTTCCTCAAATTAAGAACATTCGTATTAGATTATTTTTCTTAAAATACAACTCATATACCATAAAATCTCACCATTTTAAAGTGTAAAGTCTTATGTTTTTGGTATATTCACAAAGTTGGGCAATATTCTAATTCTAATTCTAAATTTTCAAATTTGAGAACATTTTCATCAACCCCCAAAAGAAATCTTGTACTGATTAGTAGGCACTCCCCATTCTGTTTTCCCTCTCCCCTCTCTCAGCCCCTCACTAATTTATTTCCTGTCTCTACAGACTTGCTTATTCTTGACATTTTATATAAATGGAATGATGCAGTATGTAGCCTCTGTGACTATCTTCTTTCACTTAGCATGTTTCAAGTTTCATTCATACTGTAGCATGTATCAGTACTTATTCCTTTTTATTGCTGATTAATATTCCATTGTGGTGCTCGCTTCAGCAGCACATATACTAAAATTGGAACGATACAGAGAAGATTAGCATTGCCCCTGCCAAGGATGACATGCAAATTCATGAAGCGTTTCATATTAAAAAAAATCCATTATATATGTGTATATATATATATTATATCTATACCTATAAATATCTCTATCTCTGTCTCTATCTATATGTGTGTGTGTGTGTGTTATATGTTATATATATATACACACACAGTTTATTCATTCATTAGTTGATGGGCATTTGGGTTGTTCTCGGCTATTATCCTAAGAAAATACAATTTTACTGTAACAGGTAAAAGAATATGGAGATGTGTAAAGGTGTGAAAATGGAGATAGAGAGATGTGTAGATTTGGCACATATAACTAGAAATAATATCAACTCGATTTATTGATGGATTGAATAAGAGGGGTGGGATAAAAGAAGTAATCACAGATGAATCCCTTAAATTATGAATTCTCTGGTCTTCCTACCCTAGGGGGAAATTTTTTAATGATGTAAAGAAAATTGTACCTACAGTAGTGTATCTGGAGCCTGAAGGTTGGAGAGAGGACACTTATCCTATAAGTTTTCTTTGGGAGAACTTATCTATGCTTGTGGATTTAAATCCAATAGTTTTAAGTTTTATAAATCAAAAGTCTTTCTCTCTATGTATTTAATATATTTATGTGAATGTACAAATACAGAGTTAATGTCAAACTTATAATAATGCTTCCAAAAGATACTCTTTTGGGATAGGTTTTCTTTTTTCTTTTCTTTCTTTCTTTCTTTTTTTTTTTTTTAGTTGTATATATCAATATTCACCCCTGTCACAAAGACTAACAATTTAAGACTCATGCTTGGCTGTGAACTTTATCCTAAATTTGTTCAAGACCCTAATAATGCCTCTGCTTTTGGTACAGTCATCAAGTCCTGCCAAATATTTCTCTTAAGTACATTCTATGATCCACTTTATTCATCCTATTACCTACATTTCTATTATTTCCTGTATATACTAAGTCTGTGCCATATCTCTCTCTGTCTCAGACTTGCACTCTTCAATTTATCATTAGAACAACTGCCAGCAATATCCATATAAAATGCAATTCTGACTTGTCTTGACACTTAGAAATTTTCAGGCATTTCCCATAGCCAAAATCCAGCCTGAGTTAGTGCTCTCTACTTTCCTAAACTGTATGACACTATAATACATATGATGATATACATGGTGCATTATATGTACCATATGTATTGTAACTGTTCATATATTGTCTTATTTATTTTTATTTTAAGATAAAAATTAAAACCTTGGGCTATTGCCTGGAATATGATTTATAATTGATCTCAAATAATGCTATGTAAATGAATAAATTATATAAGTTAAGCTAAATGGTATAGACTAGATCGAGTTTTTTAAATATTATTCTTATTCCAATGTTTTACACATTAGTTATAGTCAAAACACTTCTAATCTTACAAAAATAAAAAAATAATAATACTATTTGGAGTGTTGGAGAAGGTTACTTCATGTAAAGATTGAGCACCTGAATTCCAGTACCTTAAATCCAAATTGGGTAATATCTATTAAGTCCTATATAATGGGACAGTTTAAAATATAGGCACTTATAAAAAATATTTTGGTTTAGTGCATGAAGCAAAAATGTTTGCATTACAAAAAAGGAAAAAAAGGTTTAACAAGGAACTGTTTACTCTAAAAACTGTTATACACATACACACACACAAGTGTGAATATTATTAGGAGAAAAAAATATCACCTTCAGAGCTCCAAATCACATTTTAATGAAACATGTAACCCTTCCAAAGACAAATTCACTGTGAGTTATTTAGGAACCTGGTTAGAACATATAGTTAATATGTTTTTTAATTGCTCTCAGGCTGAAGTAAAACACTTCTAGCATCAAAGCTGTCGATCTCAATGTTCTCCAAGTTTTTAATTTGGAAAACCTTTTTGGTAATACTTGGGTTTCTCACACAAAGTGGAGAAAGTACAGCAGACTCAAAAGACTTTGTACTTAAAATTTAGATGTGTGTGTGGTGAGGGCGGGGCAGTGGTTGTTTTCAGTTCTGGGTCTTTGTAATCTTGTTCATTTGGATTAAGGTGTTGGTTGGGCTTCATACTTCAGGATGGGACAATTATAAAGGTTCTCATCCAATAAATTTTCCTTCCATTTCCAAATCAGCATGGAATATACTACATTAGTATATTGATATTCCTCACCTTTCCTCCTCTATTATTTAACCAAGACTCTGTTAATTCATGTTAACACCTTTAAGAGTTGGTCAAATCCCACCTTTTTCAGGAGTCCCTCTTTAATTTATTTGATTATTCTTTTAATTAACATCCTCTTCTTTGTTCTCTCTGGACTTGAATTTTCAGTTTATATATCATCTGTTTGAGTTTTTATTATGATGATTTTCCCATTATCTTTCAGACTATACGTGTGAGATTTCTGGTATAGTAGACACTGCTGATTGTACAAACTTCATCTTTGAGATCATCAGCAGTGAGGCTTGACAAGTTCCAGGATACTTAGTTTGCAACCTCTTTTTTTCCTCTGCTTGAGGACATTGGTACCATAGGAGCTTGCTTCACCACTAGCAAGCATAATCTGGAATTAAATGGGTAAAAGTCATCAGTAGAAACATATCCCAATCTCCTCTGAAGGATGATTCAAGGCATGATTCAAACGTTTCTTAGAGGATCCCTAATAGTATTGACCATTAGTTAATTTACTCATTAATGTGCATTTTAATTTTTCCATTTTTGCTATTTTTCTCTACTTTCTTACTTATGGTTCCTAGAATGACCTCCCAAGTAAATTATTTGCCCTTAATCCCTTGTCATAAAGTCAATTTTTGAGGGAATTCAATTTAAGATAGTTGGAAAATAGTCAGTGTTCAAAAATCTTTGTGGAACACATCAGCAGAATATCCTGACTCAAGTCATAAAAATGTAAAGGATCTATGTGAGAACAGCAGAAGTACTGTAGTCACATTATGACAGAGGTAACATTTTTCTTTAGAGTTTACCATTTCCTTATTCTGAATCCTGCTCTCTCCCTTTAGAAACTCTTTTTCAGAGGTCTGGTGTTACCATGTTTTTCCTAGACTCTCAATGTTGTTTTTTTACACAACTGCTCTCTTGGTGCAACTTCCAAAGTTCCTGTTCTCTCCTTTATAACTTTAATCCCATAAAAATGTCTTATGGTACAACTTATTTTCTCCAGGATCAGCCCTGTATAAAAACATCATGTCCAGATCCAAGATCTAGCATATTATCTGAGTAATTTGCCTCTTAGCAGGGATCTTTGAGAGATTCATTGCCTTAGCCAAGCCATGACTTATATGCAAACATAAATTCTAACTGGAAAAATTCCAGGCATTGTGATCAGTTAGTAGAACAAATAATTTTCAGAATGAAGGTGATATTTTAGATTATACCAAATCTATAACAGTTTATTCTATCTGCTTACTGGGCTGGATTTGGTTTCAGAAAATGTTCTGACTATTTTAAAGTTTCCTTAGACTGAAACAGGAATTTTCTCCACACTATGACTAAGTTTTCTTCATTACCTTTGCTGCCTTGCAGTGTAAGTGTGGAGTAAGACTGGCTGAGATATAGCATGGCAGAACGTAACAAGAGAGTTTGAACATATTTGTCATTCTCTTCCACATTTGATAATATGGAACTAGATCTCCCTGCCCAATAAGTAGACAATATAGCTGCTCAACCCAGGTACTTGAATTGTTACACTTTTATTGCTGAAAAATTTTGGATGCTGCGGTTTATCATTATTATTTACAAATTTAGTTTACCTTCAAATTCCATAGTGATTTTAATATAAGGATACATTAGTAAAGATTTAAATTTAGTTTTAATGTGTCTGCACATCATTTTTGTTATTAAACTTATTAAATTTTCCTCATAATATTAGCAAGGGAGATAGCCTTTCTTCTATTTTATAATATAAATTAACTTATTAGTTATCCCTGCCTGTAAACTCAGGGTATTTGGCTTCTGAAATACTTCACCTGTGATCTAGTTCTGTGGGTCAGAATAGAACACAGGTTTTTGGCCTAATTTCAGTACTTACCACACCATATTTCACCAGATATTCTCAATGAAATTATCAATCAATATGCTGTTCTTGTGAACATCTGTACTAGAGCATTTCCATATGATGATACATAACTTCCTACTATTTGGCATAGATTATAAATCACAAATCTTGAGGTATAATCACTCAAGCCATTAGAAAGACAACCAATTGGATAGTTATTCAACTTAAAATGGCTTAATGTGACCTATAAAGATATTTCTTTATAGCATCATTTTAATACCCTCTTTTAGAATATGTTCTAATTTAATGTTGTGCTTACCCCTTTATGGTTGAAAGATTTTACCTTTACTATTATGGTTTTCCCAGAGATTTGCCATTATTTATGATTTATTAAAGCTCATCAGCTTTGAGAACTCTTTAGAAACTTCATACACAATTCTGAAATCTAATTTTCTGGCTTAAGCAATTCGAGCACTTTAAGAGAGCCAGGAAAGTGAAGGGGGTTAACTAACATCTCTGAATAGAGGCTACATGTCAAATGTCATGCTAAGAATTTGATCCCATGTTGCTTAACTTCTATAATGTCTAGAGTGTTAGTATGTCTCCCAGATAAAGAAGGTGAAGATCTGAGTTTCAGTAATCTGCATAAGGTAGCATTGATACAACTTTACATTCTCACTAGTAATGTGTAAGAGCTCCAATTACTCCACATCCTACCCAATACTTTTAATTTCAGCCATTGTAATGTGTGTAGTGGCACCTCATTGTGGTTATAATTTGAATTTTCTTGATAACTAATGATGTTGACTATCTTTTTCTGTGCCTTTTTGTCTTCCATATATCTTCTTTGGTAAAGGTCAAAAGTAACTGCTCAAATATTTTGCACATTTAAAAAAATTGTGCTGTTTTTTTATTAAGTTATAAGAATTCTTTATTTACTTTTTACACAAATCAATAATCAGATGTAGGATTTGCAAGTGTTTTCTCCATGTCTATTCCTTATCTTTTAAAAATTTTTTGTAATAGTGCTTTTTAGAGAGAAGTTCCATAGCCTGGTAAGTCTCTCAAGGCACTAAGAGGCAATTATTGGGGCAATTATAGAATTCACCTCCTATGGTTCCCGTTTCATAGGCATCACTGTTTTTTTTGTTTGTTTAATACTCAGTGTATTAAAAGCCAGTGTTTCATATATTTTGTTTATTCCTTGGGTCATTTCATTTGGGAGGGTAAATCTAGTCCCTGTTTTTCCTTGGTTGAAAGCTATAATCCCCTGATCCACACAAATAATTTTAGAGTCTCTCTTTTCCTTTCATCAGAAGGATTTGCAAGTACATACTTTGTCAGAATTTAATCTCTGTAAACCACTTAATCTCTTTCAATAGATCATTTCTTTTAGGTTCCCTCCCCACTCCCTGGAACCTTACCTCCAGCTTAGAGCATAAGCAGAAGTTTAATGTCACATTATGATCCAAGTAAGATCTTTCCCTCTCCTCAAATGCTATAGCTTACTGATTTTGGAAGGCATCTTTACACCAGGAAGCTTGTGCCTGGATTTTGAGCTTCTTTTTGCCCAACTTTTCTGAAGCATTTGATACAATTGGCCTCCTTTAGAACAAAACATTTTCCTCTCTCTATCTTTGTCTAGGTTTCTAAATATTTCAGATATTTTTTTCATCAGACTTCTACTTTTTTTACACAATGTTAAGTTTATTTCATCCAGACCTATCTCTATGAAGATATTATAAAATTATTTATCTCCCTTTGGTTTTGTCCTGAGAATCAGTCATATATTGAGTGCTGACTTAACCACATCTCCATTGGCTGTCTACATTTCAAATCATTCTCAATACATCATCCTTAAAATGTCTCTTTCATCTCCCTGTCTAGTCAATCAGCAAACCTAATAGGTTCTGTCTCTATAATGGTTTAAGAAGCTGACCACTTCTCTCCTTTCAAAGTCTAATTGTGGCCTAGGCCACCAACAACTCTCATTTGGAGTTACTAAAACTACATTCTTACTGATCTTATTTTTATTTTTGCCCACCCTGTACTTATACAATAGCATTTCTGCTTCCTCTTTTGCATCTCTATTAATTCAATCTCATAATAACTAAATGTTCTTTTAAAACCTACATTAGATCACATTGCTGTCTTGATGACAATGCTTCAGTGGCTTCTTGTTACGCTTAGAATAAAATCCAAAAGCCTTTACCTGGTTCACAAAGCCATGCCTGTTCTAGCCTTACTCCTTTTCTCTACCTTGCTTAGTATGCAATAGCCTCTCAAGCCCTTTTCTTTCTTGTGAATGAACCAAACTCTTTCTTTTCTCAGTTACCTGGTAATGGCTGATTTCTGACTTTTCTCCATGTGTTCAAAGGCTTCTTCATCCTCATCTCTGCTCATGCATCACTTCCTTAAAGAAAAACGTCATGATTTCCTTAGCTAAAATAGCCTCACCCATGCCACAAACCTGACACCTACCATTCTATCATTTTTTTAAAAATTTTCTTTATAGCACTCTTAAAATGATCTCATCTATAATTATTTGTGTTTTTATTGACTTTTTTCCCCAAAGGAAAATGGAGCAAAAACTTTGTCATTTTTCTTTGTATACCTAGTGCTTAAAATAGTTCCCACTCAATAAACACTGTTAAATAGAATAATAGACGCTAAGTATTTTCTTACTGACTTGAATTTACTAAATTCTAAGGCAAGTCATGACCATTATTATGCTTCTCTTGTTACTACACTTTGATGCTATGATTACTTCTTCCTGATGTTTCTGTCATTTTCTCTTCCTTCCAATGTGTCTATATATGATAGATTTATTGCAAAGATGACCTCAATTCTTCACCTTTCCACCTGAATCTGCTTTTTCCTGTATTACTTTGTAGTTCCTTCCATTATGATATGGTATTTCTTGCCCATGCTTTAAATCTGAGGTGAACTTGTGTGGTTTTGGTCAATAGAAGTAGCAGAAGGAACACTTCCAGTTTAAGCAATGGACAAAAAGGTCTTATATGACTTCACTCTTTCTGTCTCAAACCCTGTTCCTGCCATGTGGACAAGGCTGAGATAGCGTGCCAGAGGATGAGAATTCTAAGAGGAGAGTCCAGGTAAGCCATCCTAAACCAGCATAGAGCCAGCCAACTGCCATATATGTGTTCAGCCAAAATCATGAGAAGTGCTTACCTGACCCAGAGTTGATAATAAGTGAATGAGCCCACCCATAACAGAAACAATCACCCATCCCACCTGTAGATTTATGAACACTGACTAATGCTTATTATTTTACACCACTGGGTTTTGGGACCATATATTACACAGCAATAGCTAACTAATACACTCTTATTTTAATTTTTCCTTCTTGTCAAAATTGAAAACCAAGTAAAAATTCTCATATAACTAGTTAAATAGATTTCTATAAAAAGTTATGCTTTCTTGATAAATTTCTTTAAATTACTTATTTGCATATGTTAGAATCTCAAGTTTGTTTTGTTTATTTCTATACTTTGTGTATTTTTCTCATAAATCCCGTGGTGACAGGAAATAGAGCTCTTGCCCACCCAATACAAAGTGTAGTGCTTATAACATGTTGAATATTTAGCTTTATCTTTATAGAAGGAATAAACAAATGTAAAGAACAAATGTGTTCTTAGTCCTCTTCCAAATTTTTAAAAAATATTTATATTTTATTTATATTTTAATGGCAATATGCTTTCAATTATGTCTAGTTTGGAATTTTTTCTCATTCTGAATTTATTAAAAGTTTATTAGCTACTTATGTGTCTGGCATAGGGATTTGCAGTGGATTTCACTAATGAACAAGACTGTCAAGGTTCCAGCCCTCATGAAACTTGTGCATTGTTGAAGATAGATTTTAGATAAATGCAATGAGAGTTATGGTAAATAATTCATACTTATTTATTTTCTTTTACAATATTTTTTCCCATATGGTATGTTATTGTATGTATTAATTTAAAGACTTCTGCTGGCTTCTGAATATAATGATTTTATATTCCAATATGATATCTCCTCCTCATTTGTTCACAAACAACTTTTTTTTAAGGCATATGTTAGATTCTGTGATAAATGCTGTCATATTGTACAGGTGAATGGACTGTTCTTTTCCCTCAATAATACTCTTATTTTCAACATCTGCAACTGAAAAACTCCAGAAAAGAGAAGCTGGAGTAACTTCAGGCAATAGTGATCACACAATATCTTGCCCTTGGAGGGGGCTGGGATTGACAAGTTGTGATAATTTTTATGGCCACAGGCTTCCTCCAGCATCTGGGTTAAGATAGCAGTTGCATCTCTTCCCACTAAAGCATCTCATTTGCCACCTCTAGTAAACCCTGGGGCTCGGGATCTGCTAAGAAAGGGGCATAATTATTGCTGGTGCTGAAAGCAATCTTGTTGTAGAGTAAAGGTCTATAAGGAGAAGCTGAATGAGTATTACTTGGAATGTAAGTGGTGACTGAAATCTTTTTTGACCTTGACATTCAGAGCACCAGATTCTTCAGAAACTCAGTTTGACTTAAATATTGGGCTTTTCAAGGTGACTTCTCCTCTAATAATTCATCCGGATTTAATCTCAGGGAGAGTAAAATGAGCGCAAATTCTTTTTTTATTGTCTTGAAATCCTACTGATACATTGGCATTTATCAAAAATGGATCAGAACTTCTTTGATTTAAAAATTGGAAAGAAATATGATGTAAGACTTTCTTATATACTTAGAAATCTGTACACTTTATTAAAAAAATCAAGGAGATGATATTAAAATTGGTCTATTTTTTTTAAAGTAACTTCTGCTTGAGTCCATTTACATGGTCTGTACTATTATCTCTATAGTATTTTTATTCTGTTTATAATTTCTTCTTTAACCTGCAACTAAAAGTTGTAGAAAGTTAGCAAGTTGTTTTTAATTTTGGATTTTAATTTATAGTTAGAGATTTGAAGTATGTTTTATTCTCCCTGACATTTATAATATAAAAATACAATGGTTGTTATTTTTCTACCACTTTCGTCTTATTTCTACCTCAGTTCCCAACCTAATGTGGTATCTCTTCCTCTCTTCCCTTCTCCCTCCCTCCCTTCTTTTCTTTCTCCCTTCCTTCCTTCCTTTTCTTTCTGTCTCTGTCTTTCTCTTCATCTCTGTCTCTCTTTTTCTCTCTCTTGGTATGGATCAGACTCTGTGAAATAATATTATCAAATATATTGGTTACATCAAGTTGTTTTTAGTCAACAATTTAATTGGAAATTTTAAGTTTCTCAGATCTACCTACTCCTGTCAAATCACAGTGCCCAGGGATTTATGCTTATGTCTAGTTATGTTGAAGAGACCATAACATAGGTGAAACAGTGATCATCTCATTCTAAAAAGAACCTATGGAATAATAATAGTTCATACTGTTTTCATGTTTTAAGGTTTTTAAAATGATTTCATATGCGTTTTGCTTTGTCATCCCAGTAGTACACTAGGTAGATAGGATGCCGTTATGGTTTTACATTATCATTTTAGCTAAGCCGAATCTACATTTTCCAGACTTTCATTCCTTGCATAGGTCAATTTTCATCAGAACTGAAGATGTGCATGAAACAGCAGTCATATTCCTTTAACCATCACAAGGTTTGTGCAGGGGCTTCTAGTACTATTTCAGCTCACATATGTCACTTATCTGCTGGCTCACCTTATTGGCATTGGGCAGCATCTAGTTATGAAGCTTCTTCAAGTGCTATCAAATCCTACTTCACTTTTTCTTACTTCAAGGTCTAGTATACACTTACCTCTATGAAAAAGTGTACCAGCTTCTCCTTCAGGCAATCTGCATTATCAAAGTTGGTGACTTAGAGGTGGTAGCGAGATATCATCATGGGTTCCATTATATCTTCTATGCAAGAATTTGTCCTTGCTCTTTCTTATATTTTTTCTTCCCAACTGCTGACATCAGGCACCAGAAATAGCAACAGAGATAACCTTTCATAGACTGTGTAACCAGCTCCCAAGTTGTGTAAAGTTAAATTCTTATAATAAATTGCTTATTCTCTATCACTCACAGTAGTTATGCTTCTCTGATTGAAACTTAATTGACAGTGATAGATCTATCTAGGCTACATTTATACATGAGGAAATGGAATCTCAGAAAAAAAATTACATGGTTTTCAATATACATGCACCCAATCCAGGTCAGTATAGGTCCATGTACTGTAATAACTTAATGAATTAACAAATTAGGTGGGATGGAATAGACTGGGAATCTTCTTGAGGTACTGGAGTCACTACTTATATGTTTTATCAAAAGTAGAATGGTAGGTCATAAACATAAAAAATAAGAATTGAACCAAGAATATAATTCACACTTCAGAGCTTCCATGTTATTATCTCCAGTAAATTTTCTTTTCTTCTCTTATATTGCTCCTACCATTCTTGATTTCCTCTAACCATATTATCGAAGTTACATCTAGAGACTACCAGGCTTTGAATTTGAATTTCTACTTTGAACAGCAATTCTTCCTTGCAATATCTTCTCAAAAAAGTTCCATCATTTATCCCTTTATATTTACTTATGCTGATATCTATAATCTTCCATATATATATATATATATATATATATATATATATATATATGATCTTGCTTTAATTTTAGATTATCTGCTTGGACATGGCATTCAAGGTTAGGAAGTTTCATTAGATAAGATGAACTAAGAGATTAACTATGCTGTTCCTATATTTAATGCTGGCAGGTAGAGTTTCCAGGGTAATATCTTATTCTCATTTCAAGTAGATCACATAAAGACAAAAATAATTTCTTGAAGAAGGAGAAAGAAAAGTGAATATAGTTCTTTGAAGACATTGCTTTAACTTTTTAATGTATTTCCACTTTAATCTCAAATCATTGATCTTAGATAATGAATTATTCTAAATATATTTTTACAGTTTGATACAAAGTTTAAGATTAGTGATTCAGTTTCTTAATTTCAGTTGTTAAATTAAATATTATAAATATTAAAAGCACTGAACAACAACTATTGTCCATGACAATTAGCAAAGGTATTAATCAGAGTTTGGTAACATAATTTTATAATGGGTAATCTTTTACCTTGAATATGGTACAGAAATGTATGAAATATAAATTTAAGATTAAGAAAAATATATTTTCTAAATAGAGAAATATGCCTTTCTGAAAGCAAATTATGCAACAAACAAATTATTAACCTGAGAAAAACAACTAGATACAAGGTCTACACTCATTCACTTGGTAAACATTTTTGAAAGCGTGTTCTGTCTCAGGAATTGTCCAAGATCCTGGAGATTTAATGGTAGGTTATATATGGTCCCTGCTCCTTGCCTCTGAACTAGTAGAGGGCTACTTAAACACTTGTATTGCTCAGTGTGTACAACTATGATTTATAGAAGTGTGCTTAGGTAAAGTGAAGAGCTCAGGGATAGGTCAATTTGCACCTCTCAAATGGACAAAGAAAGGTGAATAGAGATAATTTTGTGCGGGGCCTTAGAGCATAAGGTTAGTCAGTACTTCAAGACAAGTGGGATTACAACATAAGAAAAGCAAACTGTAAATTTAGACAGATGAGTGAGAACCAAACATGATTTATTTTCAAATAATTATTTTACAGTAAAGTATTAGAAAAATAAATGCTAGAGAATCAGTTTTGTTATCAAATTATTTTATATTCTCCCCTTAATTTTTTATCTTTTACTGAATAAATCAGAATATAGGACTGAAATGGTATCAATGCATTACCATAAAATGCATTTGGTTTCTTGAAAAGAAAGCCATATTTTTGAAATTATCATCATTTTTAATATACTTAAAGTTAAACCATCAGATTAATTTTGTCTTTTGATCTTGAACCTAAAACACTAAATCCTGGGAAGAGTGTAGATGTCCAATATTTGAGTAATTACATTTTTATAAGCAGATCCTCAGTTTCAGTTTCTCAGAATCTAATGCTATATGTACTATGGTGAGACAATAATTCTAATGGTAGGGGGTGAATTAAAAATCTGTCATGAGGTCCTTCATGAATATTAGCTCACATTACTAGTTTTTCTACCTCTCATCTCTAATATCAGGGTGCCACAAAACATTGCTAATTTGAGATCCAAGTTATAAGAAGCATTATCAGAAGGGAGTTGGTACATTTATCAAAAGAGAAGAAAATGAAGGCTGTATCCCAAGGGACTCTACCATTCTGTCAGTATGGGTTGTAGGGCATATTGAATAGTCAGGGTCTCTGGTACACATTGGTAATTAAAAAAAAAAAAGGTTTAAAATTCTCTGTCAGGGGCAGTAGAGCCAATATACCGTAATTCACTTGGAATTCGTTTTTCATCAATGAGGATTTAGGCAACCAACACAGCACATCTCTCTTCAAATGTAAGTGCTCGTGCTCACCTTCTTCCACCTCAACACACACATTCATAGCGATGATCCACAATCCATATAACTCATGTGAATTTGATGTAGAAATGACAATAAAATGGCATTCAAACCTTTGCCAATAAAAACTCTGGTTAGAAACAGGAATTTTTTTTAAAGAAACTAACTGTGCCTTTTTACATAGTCCCTCAGTCTCCTAGCTTTGCCATACTATAAGCAAGAGATGAGAGGGGGTTGGGGGCGGTGGGGGGTGGGGGGAGAGAGAGAGAGAGAGAGAGAGAGAGAGGGAGAGAGAGAGAGAGAATTATTTTCTCTCTTGCTGTTTGACCTTGTAGAGTTGCAAAAGTTAAATGGAGCACAGGTTGAGAACATCCATTGTTCGCATCCCAGCTGCTCCGAACTCATAGAGCACATTGTCAGTGAAATGGAAAAGAAATTAGCAGCTCATTTTGTGCAACGTGAACTTTCTGTCTGTCTTGTTCATGCTTCATGGGCACACTCTCTTTGATAAATCAGTCCTTATGCCTTATTGCCATGCAAGAATTGGAAGTACGTAACGTCAACAGCATTCCCCTGCTTCCATTAGAACTAATCAAGTTTTTCAGCCCAGGTAGTAGTTAACTTTTATTCAGATTCCCCCTATTTTGGGGAGATCAGGTTGAGAAGCCAATTAGAAAGATAATGGAGGGAAGATCACTGAAACGCCCCAAACTACTAAGCACTGAAATAGTTATATGCTATTCATGTTAGCAGTGATTGTGGTAGAGGGCTGATTCTGCATGCTGTTGTGAGGAGGCTGTACCTCATTGCACACTTCTGGCCTCCTTGCACACAGAGTTCAATTAGCAGTTAAGGATGAGTTCAAACAGATTTAAATAATTAGTCATTTTTGAGACCTTTATGGGGAAATTTAACTTGGTCGTGTTTTCAGCCAGCCAAAAAAAAAGAAAGAAAAAGTCAGTGGGAGCTAGCTGAATGTGCAGATGTGGCATCACTGAAGCATCTAGAGATGAGGGCAGGCCAGGCTTGGTATTTGCTGAGTAGCCAGCAGTTCCAGGACAGTAAAGGCTGTTTTAAGGTCACAGGAATTACCGTCGAAATGCAGTACGTTGGCAATAACAAATATTCAGGGAAAATCGGTGCTCAACGAAGACTGAAGGTCAGTACATCTAGGATTTTTTTTTAAGTGAATATGTTTCTTTATCAATTTACATTCTATGAATAATATCTTGGAAAAGGTGACCTTCTCTGGCAATCCTGTATAGGACCACTATTTTTAATCACTTCTGGGTGTCCAAGTACTCAGCTTTTGAATGATAAGGAAAGATAGGTTTTCTACAGTTATATAAAAATCTGTTGTAGGCTCACTGGCAAGAGGGTGAATATTTGAGAGAAAAATTAATAATCCATTGGTCTGGATGGCTCCAGAACCTGAGAGATCTGGGATGTCATGTAATTCACTTCTCCCTTACACTGTATCAATTTGGGTAGACCTGGACAGGGGCTTGTTTATCATCAGCAACATCGTAGCTATCATTTGTATTAATTAGAAGTTGTATGCAGGTGCAGGTAATAGAGACCTGAACAGAAAATCTAGAGTTATGTTTTAACAGTAAGCTACCATGAATCCAAGCTCTTTATACCTTTATGTGACACATTCCTTGGCATTCATATATTTCAATTTATAGACTTTCAAGATAACTTATATTCATATTCCAGGCAGAAAGCAGGAAAAAGAGGAAACAATAAAATTTGGATTGCTTTAAGGAGCCTAAATTATAATTGAACTCTACAACTTCTGATTACATTTCGTTAGCCAGAATTTTGACACATGACCACACTTAGCTATAAGGGAGGCCAGAAAGTATAATCTTTTACCAGGGTTCATAGCTACTTTAATAAAATAAGGAATATTAGATACTGGTTAATCAAGTCACAATTTCTGCCATATCATTATTCATTTAAAAATAAATAAGCCTTAAACCAAAGTTCCTTGCTAAGAACTTAACACCTTATAGATTTAGTAGAGCTACTCATCATAGTAAACAAATAAATATAGAAAAGCACCTGCGCATAAATAGGCATATAAAATATCAGCAACAAATTTGATATTGAATAATAGTTAATATTCTAGTACCTAGAATAGTTTATGGATTAGAGTAAATAATAAATAAATATTTATTAAATAAATATATCACCACATTATGGATTAACTCTTTATAAAATGTCTATCAAATACCAGTAGCAATGCTAAGGCCTTTTATGAGATAAAGACTAAAAGATTATTATGATAAAGAGGGATCTTCATAATGATGAAAGTATTAGTTCATCAGAAAGCTATAACAATTATAAATAAACATATTAACATTAAAATCCAAAAATATGTGAATTAAACACTGACAGAATTGAAAAGAGAAATATGCCATTAAAGAATACTAGTTGCAGAATTCGATACATAATTTTCAATAATTGATAGAATAAAAAATAAAGAAAATTAACAAGGACATAGAGAACTTGAACAATATTATTAATTAACTAGACCTATCTGACATCTATAGAATAATTCATCTCACAAGAGCAAAATCCTTTTTTTTCAAGGGGACATGGAATATTCTCTAGGATAGACTATATCTTAGACCATATAACAAGTCTCAACAAATATGTAAGGAATGAAATCATATAAAGTATGACCTATTACCACAATAGAATCAAAACAGAAATAAATAACAGAAAGAAATTAAAAAGCTTCCAAACATTTGGAAAAGTTAGCAAAGTACTTCTGTGTAACTAATGGGTAAAATAAAAAAGCACAAGAGAAGTTAGAAAATATTTTGAAGTGAGTGTATATGAAATTGAATTATATTTCAATTTATGGAATACAGCCAAATTTGATCCTAGAAATTTAGATTTTTAAAGGTCTATAATAAAAAAAGGAAATTATAAAATCAATTACAAATGTTTTTAGTTCTACTAAATTAGAAAAAGAACAAACTAAATCCCAAAAAGAAGGTCAGAAATAATAAATATGAGGAGAAATTAATGAAATAGCAAAAAGAAACACAATAGAAAAAAATCATAAAACCATAAATTGGTTCTTTGAAAAAATAAAATTGACAAAATTTTTGTTAGATTGAACAAGAAAAAAATTGGACAAGGCACAAATTACAAAAATAAAATGAATTAAAAAAGGGAACATCAATAAGAATCCTACAGAAATGAAAAGATTTTAAAGAAATTAGGCAATTTGGGTGAAATGGGCAATTGCCTAGAAACACAGATTATAAAATTAAGAAGGAATAGAATATTAGAGTTAACTTATAACAAAAAATATTTAATTGGAAATTAAAAATTTTCCCACAGAGAAAACCAGACCCAAATGTCTAATAAGTTTTACCAAATATTAGAGCAGAAATAATATTAATCTCTCACAAACTTTTCAAAAAAATAGAGAATGGAAAATTTCCCAACACAATTTAAAAGGTCTGTGTTATCCCTAATGAAAACTATATAAAGAGATTGAAAGAAAACAAAACAGATAAATATCCTTAATGAACATAAACACAAAAGACTTCAACAAAATATCGGTAAACATAAAATAGATTATATAAGATGACCAAATGTGATTTATACCAGGAATGCAAGGTTGGCTTAATATCTGAAAATTAATATGATATGCTATATTAATAAACAAAGCTCAGAAAACATCACCTCAATAGATGTAGAAAAGGCATTTGAAAAAAATTTAACACTCATTCGTGATTAAAACTCTCAAAAAACTAGAAATAAAAAGAAATATCCTCATCTGATAAAAAGCATTTATGAAAAACCTACAGCTAAGTTTATACTTAAATAATGAAAAAATGAATGCTTTTGTCTAAAACCAGAGACAATGCAAGAATTACCACTCTTGCCACTTCTGTTTAACATTTACTAGCTGCTTTTGCCAGTGCTAGAGAATAAATAAATAATTATAGATTCACAGGTATCTAGCTGCAAAAATAGTAAAGATAGGTACCTGTTACCTAATGGAAACATTTTACACGTCTGTAGTACAAGATCAAAACCAGGAAGTTTACATTAATATAACCCACAGAACTTGTTCAGCTTTTACCAGTTGTGCACTCAGATGTACTCATTTGCATGTCTGTCTATGTGTTTCTATAAAATTTTATCAGATGTAGATTTGTTTAGCCATGACAACCATTAAGACACAAAACTATTCCCTTATCACGAAGACCTCCCTGTGTTATTCTTTTAGTCAATACACCCTCACCCCACTGTCCCCAAATCCTTAGTCTCTGGCAACTACTAATCTGTTCTTTATTTCTATAATTTTGCCATTTGGATAATTTATATAAATAGGATAATGCAGTGTATAACTTTTTGAAATTGATCTTTAGTTTTTTTCAGTTAGACATATTTGATTTATTGTGTATATAAGTAGTCTGTTCCTTTTTTATAACTGAGTCTTATTCTATGATATGGATGTAATACAATTTGTTTAATCATCCCCCAATGAATGACATTTGGGTAGTATCCAATGTTTGGCTATCACAGATGAATAAACTATCAACATTCATGTACAGGTTTTTGTGTAAATAAAAGCTTTAATTTCTTTGTGATAAATGTTCAGGAGTGCAATTGTTAGGTCATATAATTAGCATATGTTTAGAATAAATGAGCCAAACTATTTTTCAGAAGAGTTGTACCTATGTTAATTCCCACAAGAAATGTATGGGAAATTCAGGTTTTGGCATTCTCACCATTATTTAGTGTTGTCATTATTTAAGAAGAAAATCTTAGATGTTCTAAGAGATGTATAGTGATATCTCTTCATAATTTTAAATGGCGCTTCCCTAATAGCTAATGATGTTGACCATATTTAAATGTACTTTTTTACCATATGTTTATTCTCTATGACAAAATGACTGTAAATGTCTTTTATCCATTTTTTTAACTTGTTTTTTGTTTTGTTTTGTTTTGTTTTGCTGTTGTTCTTGAGTTTTGAAAGTTATTTGTATAGTCTAGGTATATATCATTTGTCAGTTTTAAAGTTTGCAAATACTTTTCTCAGTCCAAAGTTTGACTTCTTATCCTCTTAACCAGAGCTTTCGCAGGTTAAACATTTTAATTTTAATGAAATCCAATTTGTTATATTTAAGGCTTATGTTTTTTATGTAATGTCTAAGAATTTTTACATAGCTCTAGGACCCAAAGATTTTTTCTTACATTTTCCTCTAAAAATGTATAGATTCACATTGATATGTAAATCTATTATACATTTTGAGTTAAATTTGGTATGCAGTGTGATGTTTAGGTTAAGGTTCAATTTATTTTATTTTTTATTTATTTTTGCTTGGGGATTTCTAATCGTTTAAGCCCTATTTACTGAAAAAATAATTCCTCCTCTACTGAATTGCTTTGCCATCTTTGTCAAAAATAAGTTCATGTTTCTGAATTTTATCTTTGGTTTCATTACTTTCGTGTCATCTCTCTTCATTTATATCACAGTGTCTTGAATACTGTAGCTATATTGTAAGTCTTAAAATCTGGTAGAGTGTTTCCTTAACTTTTTTTTTCTTCCAAAATTCTTTTAGCTATTCTAGTTTCTCTGACTTTCTATACAAAATCTTGCTTTTGATAGAAATTTTGGGATTTTAATAGAAATTATAATAAGCTTAATTTATGGAGAATTGGCATATTTACTGTTTAGTTTTCTAATCCTAGAACATCTCCATTTATTTCACTTCTTTTATCAGTATTTTGCAGCTTTAAACACATAAATCCTTACCACATTTTATTAAATTTACATCTGTGTTTTGGGTTATTAGAAGTTGAATTTTGTTTTATTTTGGGTTCCACATGTTCATTGCTGGTTTATAGAAATACAATTACTTTAATATGTCAATCTTGTATCTATCCTATAAGTTTGCTAAACTCCTTTATTACTTCTATAGTTATTATTATTTTTTATTAATATTTTGAAATATGCTATACAGACCATCATGTCAACTGCAAACAGGGACCATTTTATTTCTTCCTTTATAAGCTATATATTTTTGTTTCCTTTTCTTGCTTCATTATACAAGTTAGGACTTCTGTTTGTTTGTTTGTTTTTTGTTTTAGCTTACTAATAAAATGGATTTCATTAATTAGCTTTTCATCATTGATTCAGTCTTGCATTCCTAAAACAAAGCCCACTTGGTTGTGATATATCACTGCATTAAATTTAATAATATTGAAGATTTCGCATCTGTGTTCATGAGGAATATTGAGTTATAATTGTCTTATTTTTTGTTTTTTTTTTTTAAATTTTAGATTAAGAGTAATACCATCTTTATGAAATAAAGTTTGTCAGTCTCCCCTCTTTTTTCTCTTCTGGAAGAGATTGTGTGCAATTACAGCTAATTCTATAAAAGTTTGGTAGAATTCTTCAATGAAACCTCCTTGGCTTTGAGATATCCCTTTTAAGAGTTTTTAAATGATAATTTCAACTTTTTTAATGGGTGTAGGATTATTCAAATTACCTATTTTATATTAGATGAGTTTGGTAATTTGTGCTTTTCATGGCATTGGTCAATTTTATTTAAGTTGTCAAATTTATGTATATAATTTTCTTTGTAGTATTTTTTTATTTCCTTTTTATGACTTTGTGGTTTATAGTAATGACTACTATTTAATTCCTGATATTGGAAATTTGTGTTGGCACTCTTTTTTTTTGTCAGTCTTGCTATCATTTGTCAATTGTATTGATCTTTTCAAAGAAAATGTTTTTTTTTTTTATTTCCTCTATTGTTTTTCTGTTTTCAATTTCATTGATTTGAGCCCTTTATTATTTCTTTTCTTGTGCTTGCTTTGGGTTCATTTTTCCCTTATTTTTATGACTTTATTAACATGGGAGCTTATATTATTGATGAGACCTCTCCTCTTTTATAAATTAAGCATGTTATACGTTGCCTTAGTAGCCTTTTATCTGCATTCTACATATTTTGATTCTACATGTATTTTTCTTTTTCATTTATTTCAATGTAGTTTTTTAAAGCTTACTTAAAACTTCTTCTTTGATCCACAGATTATTTAGAAGTGTGCTCTTTAATTTCCAAGTATTTGGAGATTTTTCTTCTTACTTTTCCATTATTAATTTCTGCTTTGATTCCATTGTGGTAAGAGAACATACTACATACAATTTCAAATTATTTTAAATATACTGGGGTTTGTTTTATGGCCCAGGGTATAGAAAGGGGTGCTCAGTTAACTTATAAACAATAAATTCTTAATACATCTAATATAGACCATAGTCATCTATGTAAGTAAGGAAACAAATGAACAACATAAAGAATAGTGTAAGGAATATAAGGAAAGCAAACGAATAATTTGTCTTGAAACCAAATCATAAAAAATGGATGTGAGGTTCCTGATTGTTCATTCTAGTTATAAATATTATAAATATTTTGGTCACTCCTTTCAATATCACAAGTATAAATGCAGAAGAAAGAAGGCTTAATAGCTAGAAGGTTTTAGTTGCTGTGTCAGTTTTTCTTCATCAACATCTATTTCCTTTCCCTAATAGCATCTGAATTTTTCTGTTGGGACAGTGGCTATTCTCTACTATGTGTAATATAAATAACTTTATTTTTCTCTACACAGAGTTGAGTGAAAAAACAGTTTAGTGACTAGATTTTAGTAATTTTGCCAGAGAATTTGAATCCTAAGAAAATTCATAGAAAGACTGGGGAATGGCTGGAAGCAATTCATGTCTAAAAGATCCTTTGTTGATACTTTTTAACCAGCCTTTTCTAGTTGTTAAATGGTTGTCCTAATTGTATTTTTGTAGTCCCAGTTCTTGATTAATGTTTTCAGAATTTTCTGATCCTTGACCATTTCAAAGAATGGACATTCAACTTCCACTTATTTTGTGGAACTGGACTTTCATACCAAAGATCTCTCACTGACGCCTCATGTTTAAAAAGAAATGGTTTATAGTTATCATAGCCAAACATGATTGTGATGATAAAAGGAGTTTTCTTATTTTACCTGGAGTTGTATCTAGTGTATTATAGTGTTTAAAAGTTTAGGTTTTGTCACATACTACCACATACTACCTGTGAAACTTTGGGGAAGTTACTTAACCTTCTCATTTTTTTCAGCTGGGATAATTAATATTATGTATCCCAATAAGCTATTGTGAGGATGAAAAGAATAAATATTAGTAAAGAGTTTGAAACATTGCCTAACCCTTCTTAAATATCCAAAAAATATCAGAAATCCATTTCTATCAGTTAGTTGTGAAAAACTTCACTAAAGATACCAAATATCAAGAGACTTTTGAATATTGGAAGGACTCAAAAGCAGTCTAATTATCTCAGGAGACATTTGAGTAAGATGAAAAAAAGTCAGGTTGTCAAGAAATGAAAATCCTTAGATGCTTTTTTAAGAATTTGAGTTGAATTTTAAGGTAATCGGCAAGCCTCTTCAGGTCATTAGAAGGCATTGGGTTAGTGAAAATAGAGAGCAAATTTTTCTTTTGGTGCCAAGAACATGCTGAGGAAGAGCATGAACATTTCTACACATCTACCCTTAGGCATCATTCAAAATCAAACTTAAGTCTGATTTCATTCCAGATCTTTCCAACAACTCTACCTTCTTCTTAACCTTACATAGCACAATTAACATGGCAATTAATAATTGTCTGTAGGG
This sequence comes from Eidolon dupreanum, assembly GCA_028627145.1. Lineage (NCBI taxonomy): Eukaryota > Metazoa > Chordata > Mammalia > Chiroptera > Pteropodidae > Eidolon > Eidolon dupreanum. The sequence goes on along the minus strand of CM053504.1, from coordinate 67,204,094 downwards.
AATCTTTGAGGACTTTTGGTTCTCCTTGCCCTTTCTCTTCACATTATCTGTCTAAATCTACCTCTAAATTATTTGTCTAATTTATTCTATTTTCTCTTATCCCATTACTACCTCTACAATTTAGGCCCTCATCATTCTTACATTAACCCTGTGACAGCTTCTTAACATGTCTTCCCACTCTAGACTTGATGCCCTTGTTCCAATGGCTTTTCTTCCTTTTCCAATCTATTCTGCAGTCTGTTGACAGAATAATGCATTTCAAAGTCCACAACTGCCATCTTCTATCCAAAGCTTTTTCTGATTTGTCTCCTACTACACAGAACTAACTTACATTCAATGTGCCCTCTTTAATATTTAAATAAGACCTTTCACAAACTAAATGATATTTGTTTTCTCACTATTTTTGCCACATTTTGAGTACCTACAAGCAAAGAATATATTTTATTTCTAGTTGCATCCCTCATATCCTAGCACTATAGATTTCACATAGAAATAGTGCCTAAGTCCCAGTCTAAATTGAAGTAAATTACCATCTAATTGATACTAAGCTGTATCTTCTTACTTTCTTAAGGTAGGAGACCAAACTATATTTTTTCATTCATCCAACAGCACCTAGCAAAATACTAGGCATAAAGACTCATTAAATTTTTTAATTGAATAGAATTGGATGGCAAGTCTTAGGAACTGAAAGAAAAGACAGCTAAATTATTTTTCTTTGATTTCATTTATTTATTATAAAGTTTTGGATAGTTCATCTAAATACACACTGCTTCATTTTTCTCACCCTTTAAATGTCAATAATGATACTTCTTTCCTCCCTGGGTGCATGTGGAAATAATTAATGCATTTTGTAAGGGTTTGGAGAATGCTTGAGAAGAACACTATTAATCATCATCACTAGTAGCAGGAGAAAAGACTTGCTAAGTACTGATATATGCATGATTCTATGCCGAGCAAGATAAGTAGGCAAGTTCCTTGTCCTCTGGGAGCCAACAATCAAAAATGCACAACACAGCTAGATGTAACACTTTCAAAAGAAAATATACTCAAGGGCACCCAAAGACAAATGCCAAAACCAGATTGTAAACTTCCTGAAGCCAGGTACTAATTAATACATAGTGCTATAAACAAATGTGTAAACTGATCATATCTTGAGAAAATAATTTTATTGTTGGCATATATTAGGTAGGCTTGGTACCAATTCATACAGACCCTTAGCAGCAAAGGTCAAATGAAGATAGAATCTAGGCAGGGAAAAACAAACAAACAAAAACTACAGATTCATAATGAATCCTGAATTGACTAGATTCCTATAGGGGAACCAGCATGGGACGTGGATGTGGACATGTATACTGTGTATGTGTGTGTGCGCAGTGGAGTGGTGGTAGCGGTGAGGTGATTAAGAGGGCTAGGATTTAGGGAAAAAAGTCAGGAAGAAGCAGGTTGCCATTACATAAATGTGGCTCATTAATGATTTTTTAAAGCTCACTACACTTGTTTAAGGAAATAAGGATACCCTCATGGGTGGTTAAGGCTTGGCAGAAAAAGTTATTTTGGCAATCGTGATGGCACAGACGATTTGGATTTGAACAAGTTGAGGTAATAGGTAATAAATTCTAACTTCCTGTTAGCTAAACAGGGTGTTATCCTAGTTTAATGCCTTCAACAGATCTCTGGCTGCTTTAGGAGAATAAAGAATAATCAAGAAACTGAGTTTTTCAATAACATTATCACATAATTAATTGGTTGTGTGGAAGGAAAATAATAATGAAAAACAAGACTGAGTAGTTTGGTAGAACATTCAGGCATGCTGGCCACATGTCCACAAGTAGCCACTGCACTGGTTTCTATTAATCCTGAGTTTAGGATAGTCTATAATGGTTTTAGTCCCAGAAAAATTGAGTAGGACTACTTAGCCTCTGGCTGCAGTGGACAACTCAGGTCCCAAGTGACTGCTTTTTTAGTCTGTATTCTAGGGGGCTCGTAGAACCCCAGGCACTTCACAACTGAATCACTTTGACCCAAAGTCATTTGTTCAATTATGGTTGACAAAAGGTAACAGAGACTTTCTACTGTTCAGAAAACAAATGGATCTCTTGGCCATTTTCATAAAGATCGACGGGACTTAAAATAGCCTGAGGTTAATATTATAAATCTTTCTAAAAGAGATTTTCAGAACATATTCTTTATCCCAGCATTGGATCAATCTCACAAAATGACATATTTTCAAACTACAGTGAAGCAAAACAACTTATTCTTGAAAAAAGTTGAAAATATTAAGAAAGCTTTTCTTTCCCTGGCTTTTTTGTTTATCATTTTATTTTTGAACATCCACCAGATAAAGAAATCAGACAAAATATGTGATGAATAAAGACTGACCTTTTCAATAGCTTTATACCTATTAACCTAATCTTTATTGTTATCCAGAGAGTTTCTTGAATGCCCATAGTGGGTATGACCCTATGGTAGGCTGGCATAAGATGTGGGCTTTTAACAGAGTATGGGTTAGAAAAAACAAAAATAACAACAGAACATAATAAAAGAATATGATCTCTAACCCATGTAATCATAAAGATCTGTTACAAAATTAAAATCCACTGGGAATGCTGACTAGTAAATATTTTTGACACTGTCCTATACATGCCGATTAAAAAAGAGGAGAGTTAATAATAAAAATTAACTTATATCTTTAGTCAAAAGGATATTTTGAGGAGATATTAGAGAACCTAAATTAAAAGAGAAACAGCATAGGGATAAGACTTCAAGGAAAAGATAAGCACTGTAGACAAATAAAGCAGATTATATCATACTTATACCACTTCCTGATAAGTCTTACAATTTTATTTTATAAAATACTAAGAACTTGCCCCCTTTTTCCTTCTTGTAATTTTTATTTAAACTTATTGACATCTCTTGTATTAGAAACTTTTTGGAAATGGAATGATATGACTTTCAGTTGTAGCAGCATCACTTACTGGTATAACCAAAATGAATGAATGTTTAGATTATCCTCTGAATAATAGAAAGCCATGTTGATATCCCTGACTCTGCTCTCCTCTTTACATGGCTTACAGTTTTAGTTTGCTTATCATTCCTAACTCTGTGTGTGTGTATGTGAGTGTGTATACATACACATATACATGTGTGTGCATGTGTGTCAAAAAAAATAAAACTTATCCAGTGCAAAAATTCTTATCAAATGAAAGGTAAAGTTTGATGAATGTTGCAGAGTCAATCAACCTATAGTACCAGAGCATACACAGGAGAATTCTGTATTGCAATAAAAATGTAATTCAAGAGAAATTTATTTAAAAAAAAATTTATTTTAATGTCTTTAGTCTTATATTTATAGTCACTAAGGGTATAAAGGGGTCCCTTAGGTGTGTAATACATAACAACTTTTGTAGGGGAAAGTCCATTGAAAATACTATCTAATTTGAAAATTAAAAAAGACTCTTCCTCTAACTGTGGAGGTGACTCTTTCTTTTCTTCCTGTGACCTGCTACATTCCTATAGTGTCTAATATAAGATAAACTGAATGGGTTTTTCATCAAAATGTTATTGGTTTTAACAGAGTCCAAGAAGTTGTTCTGACCATACTTCAATATTTGTGGATCAAAGCTTTTTATGTCTTGGTTTCAATTCTGGCTCTCTCTTGTCACTTACTACACTTTCTGAGCCCCAATTTTATAATCTGTAAAATGAGACGATTGAGTATAATGATCTCTAAAGCATTTTTTAATATTAAAAGAGACAAATACAAAGGATAAGAAGGAGAAAGAGGACACTTGGGAATATTTAAATACCTTTGCTTCATGGTCTGGTAGAGAGAGACACCATTTGTCATCCACAGACCATGCACTGACAAAAATGCCATGTCAAGGTAACAAGTGCACCTCATGACTCTGAGGGCTAATGCATGCTCATTGTTATGCATTTTTCTTTGGTGCCAGGTGGGTGCACTGTTTGCCAGGAATTAATACTTCAGAACTACAACAGGACACGCCCAGACAGGGCTTGATCGGGATGTCTTTGTTCAGTGAACAATGAAAAAGTATTTGTACTAAGTAATGAAACTTTCCTCAAATATAAGGCACTGCAGCAAAGCACAATGTGTGTTTGTACTTTTTACATAACATTGTAAACACTATTTCCCTTCACTTGCCTGTTATTATGAAACTAAGGTAGTAAAATTTACAAAAAAAAAAAAAAAAAAGGAAAAAAGAGAATTAGAAGATTAGAAGTATTCATCAAGTGCCCAAATGTTAAATATATTTTAGTTCTTAACTCCAAATGTAATTAGAGATTTTTGGAACTTTGTGAGATAGAAGGAAGAAACATAAAATTGGTAATTCAAGGAATGTTATTGATCCCAGATGTCTCTTGGGCAGTCACTCTCCTTCAATGGAATAGCAACTATATTTCTAAGTCCATTTCAAAAGAGCCTTTACAAAACTAAGGTCACTGGACCTAGATGGTTCTTTGACAACATGTCTCGTTTCCCTTGGCAACTTTATTTCTGAGACACAGGGATGCTCAGCCCCAGACACCTAAAGCTAGTAAGAACAGAAGAAATGCATTTCCTACAGACAAATCATCCTGCTAACATTAAGCTAGATTTTCTTCACCCTAGATGTCAGTCACCACATTAAATGTTGTCTTCCAATGTTCTGAAGTTTCCTAGGGCTTTCTCACCTTTTGCAGAGTCAAAACAAAAAGACTGGAAGAACTTTGTTGGATCCACAAGTGAAACTCTTCCAACATGATTTCTGTTTCTGAGAAAGTTGTACGCTTTTGTGGCTTAAACTTTGTTAAATTTTTGAAAAATATCTCAGCCACAGCCACCTTTCGTTTTCTTCAGAGCAAATTTTATAGCATTATTTGTGATTGAAGCCACTGGGTGCTCACCCAAGCCAGATCATCTCTCATCCAGAAGGAGAAAATCAATTTTAATTCTTCAAAGAAGAGCTGCAAGTGGTATTTGTTATTTATATTTAAAGAAGGGTCATTTTTTCTCTACCTAGAGACTTAGAAAAGGAATTTACAGGAAACAAATAGATATGGATTAGATTATATGTAAGACCAGTTACCATACACATGTCTGACATTCTGAGAATAATCCTAACCTAAGAGTTGACAATATATAAAGAGTTTATCTGCATAACTACTATTATTTTAGAGGCAAATTCAGCAGGTCATACAGCTTAAATGAGATCTGGAGTATACCTTGTATTTTTATGTAACAAAGCTTAGTTTTCACGTAGTGGAAAATTTTGTTCACAGACAAATTGTCTTAGAATGTCACTTTCAACATTGAGAATTCATGTATGTTAGTCAGTTTTAGAAAATGGTAGGAAGTAGGAGCTCTATAGCTATTTGTTTGAATGAAAGAGCGATTACATAATGCATTTCCTGGATAATGTTAGGTCACAGGTAACTTTTTTTATGCTGAAGACTGTATATCTTATTTTTCAGCTTTAGTTGACTTTCTATTTTCTATCTTAGCTTTTCTTTCCTTAGGCTATTTAATTCTTCATCCAGTGAACATATAATAATAAGATATATGAAATATGAAGACATGTACTTATAGGATGAGGGGAAGCGAGTCTATGCCTCCATTCTGGGACCAGGCATTCCCTTAACATATTCCAGAAGCACAGTGAGAGCTTTAGATTAAATATGTTCTGTTGGTGTCAAGAAGTAAAATTTATGAAAATCAAGCTGTATAACAACATAGAAAATAGCATAAACATATCCATAGGTGACAGAGAGTAAGATGAGTGGATCAATAATTAGACAGATTTTTATGTTGTGCACCTAAAACATAGTTGACATAGATTAGGAGTATAATTAATGTGTTAATATTTGTTAAAAGGATAAATGAATATTTAAATAAATAGGTTTATAGACTAACAGACAGCAGAGCACACAATTTAGTGTCAGACCTAAAGATTGAGTCTAAATTCAGGAACTTTCTACTTTTTCTTGCAATGTAGGGGAAGTAACCTAATCCTTTACAGATCTCTTTCTCCTCATCTCTAAAGTGAGGATAATAACAATATTAATCTTCTGAGGATAAATAAGAATTTATAAACACACACACACACGAAAAGGCCCACCAGGTAAAATATGCTCAGTTAATTTTGGCTTTTCTTCTTATTAATTTTATTTTTATCATTACTAATAGTCCTGATAACCACTACCCATAATAGAAGAAAACTGCAATTTCTGGTTCTAGAATATAAAGCATATTTTAAACATAAAATTATATCCTAGACAAATCTAGATATGCTAACTAGTTTCAGACAGATTTCCAAAATGTTCTCTGAGGATTTTGTTGATCAGTATCATCACAATAAAAAATAATGTTCTCTGAACTTTACTAATCCCTCAACCACTTTTTAAATAAAATATTCATCATCTTCTAGGAACACAGTTCTCACCTATATCCTCACTGGATTTCTGAAGAACTGCCCCAATTTACTTGGGGAGATAAAACCTAAACACATTAATCCATGTGACTCTTACCCTGGAGCCCACAAACTTCCCAAAAGATTCATATATAGATTTTAGTGGGTTATGAATTTGGATGGGGAAAAACTGTTTCTTTCTCTTCATTAACCTATCACTGAAATTTATCATTTCCTTCAATTATGAATGTAGGCTACAAACCACAGTATTATTAACAGTCCCTCAGGCTGTCAACAATAGACACCACAGATATTTTCACATTACATTACTGTTGTCACAAATACCTTGAAAAATCATTCAAAATTATAGTAGTTATTAGACCTGCTACTAAATTGTGTTATATGTGCAATAACCATATGTAGAACTATATCACAAATTTAGCCTTTATGATATATTGTAACTGTATTTTAATATAATTGGTTTTGTGTATATCTTATATATTTTATAACTTATTATTATTATTCTGAAAGGAATCATAACCTTCATCAGACTGCTAATGTGCTTCATGACACAAAAAAGGTTAAGAATTTCAGAAATAAAGAGATAAGTTGAAGGAGAAAGAAACATGATTATTGTCTAATGATTGAATTATATTATGCAAATGAACAAGTATGTTACATAGCTCTGGAAGTAAACCAGACTTCCTGAATATTAAAAAATGGTCATCTATGACTTTTAGGGCAACCTAAATGCAGTGGAATAAAATTAACAGTAATTGGCATGTGTTCTGACAGAGGGACCTTCACACTGTTTTGGTTATGTGTCCCTTAAAACAATATTTAAGTTGGTTTCTAAAATTTCCAATATAAATATATTTAAAAAGAGTGTAAATTCTGGTGTATTGTAAATAATATTTTAAAACAAATCTATGACACTTTTCTTGAAATATTTTAAATGAAATATAATTACAAAGGTGACTTAGTACCTACCAATGTTTATTTCACATGGTCTACAAATGAATTATATTTTTACAGTTGAAAACGTTACATCTATCTTTTATCTTTTAAAAATTATATTTCTGTTTTTCTTGTCTTACAGAATTGTATGATTTTTTTTAAAGAAATAGTACAGATGGCATTATTGATTGATATTTTATTGATGAACTTAACATATTTTTTTGAAACAAAATATGTACATAAATTGAATTTTTAAAAGAAACTTTTTTCAACCAAAAAGCTATAAGTATTAAAATAATACTTATAGGATATGTTATTACAATGATGATTAGGCAATTGATTAAAGCAATAATAAAAATTTTGATAATTATTATTCATTACAAAAAACTGCATTACAGAAAGTCCTCATTTAATGTTGTTGGTAGGTTCTACAACTTTAAGCACTATGATATACAACAAAACCAATTTTGCCATAGGGTAATTAATATAAATAAAATTTAAGTGCCTGTTGCATCTCATCAATGTTATAAAGAAACAACTTCGAAATGGCCTTATTTGAGGACCTGTTATATTTAAAATGCAATTTAATGAGATAATTGGAGGCATATGGTAGATGGTTTGAAATGGTGATCATAGCCTTCCCCCACGTCCTGCAACCCCTCTGCAGTGTGACTTTGTATCTTTTCCCATCAAAAGGTGAAGTCTATTTTTCTTTTCTTGGATATGGGCTGGCTCTGTGACTTACTTTGACCATCAAATGCAGCTGAAGTGTATTCAACTTCCAGAGCTAAATCTTAAAAGGGCTTTCCCTCTTCAGTTACTTTCTTTACCGTGTCAGGGAACCCAGAGTAAACTGCTGAATTATAGGAGATATGGAAAAAGTTGTCCTGAGACCACATGGAGAGGGGTGAATCCAGCCATCCCAGCTTCTAAGCTCAGCCCCACCCCACTCAATTCATCAGCTGAATGTAGCCATATGAGTTGGACCAAGCAAGATGGGAAGAAAGGCAATGTATAGAATCAAGAGATGTAATAAGTTATTGTTTTAAACCACTAAGCTTTAGAATAATTTGTTACATGGTATTAGATAACTTAAAAGAAGAAAACATAATTATAATACCTGATTACAGAAATGACCTTGTGTTTGGTGCTGTGCTGGCTTTTTCCTTGGGTCAGGGATTCAGAGTATGACTGTGAAAGAGAGGTAGGAAAGGAGAAGCTATACCATAAGTAGTTGAGGATCTGGAAATTCTTAAATCTATCCATGTCCTTATATATCTTGGAAATTCTTCACACATATCCCAGTTGCGGACTACTGCTCTAGCCTGAAAGGCAAGGCATGACAAAACACACTGTAGAATAGTGATAATGCATTTTTGAATCAGGAGTAATAGAAAAGTAGTAGTATCTAAACTATTTGGTTATTTGAGAAAGATTCCCTGAGGTTTGAAGCATGAACTTCACTTGGACAAAATATAGTAAAAAAACAAAGGAGTAGAAACATAAGAATATTTGGTTTTACCCAAAGATTTACTCTGTCTTGGTGAGCTTATATCAGTAGCATCATGAGTACAATGGGTGTTCTTCTCTGGGTAGGGTTTCAAGCACCATGGGGTCTCCAATCATAAGTATATTGATACAAAACATTGCCATTTTTTGACCAGCTACTTTAGCATAAAATATACATTATTTTCATATTTCAAAACAATTCTGTGCTATAATGGCATTATCACCATTTCATAAGAGAGAAGAATCAGACAGTTTAAAATAACTTATCCAGAAAGCACAGTCAGTGGCCAAGGTGAATTTTAATTCCAATTTTATATGATGTCAGTGTCATGCTCATGCCACTGTGAGTGGGAGATTGGATTTACTCCTCGTTTTTTTCCAGGTAGAAATCCTATCTTTATACCAAGGCGAATAATGTGCTAATATAAGGAAATCATCATGAGCATATGGTGCTGTGTGAAGTCAATCGAGGACAAGTAACTGTAAGCTGGCTGTGTTGGAGAAAGTTTATGAAGGATGCATGACCCAAAGTACACTGTCTAAAATGCATAAAGAGTGGGTAAATGGAAAGGCATAAATACAATTCAAACAAAGTAACTAGGTAAGGAAAGGCATAAAGCAGATATTAGCCTTGATTCTAGAGAATCTACTGAAAATATTGATCTAACTAGAAAAGAAGAAATGCACAAGGGAGAGAGTGAGGTAGCATATGACAGACTAATGACAGATTTTAGAGGGTCTTTAAAGCCAGGCATGTATAATAATGTAATAGAAGGGGACATTTTGCAGTTGAAACATGAATGATATTTGCTCACCAGACACTGAGAATTTTTTTTTTTTGCCAAGGACCTCAAACAATATTTTATTTCACAATTTTGTTTTCATAGTGATTCTAAGAATAATACATAGTATGTAATGTCATCAATTTCCAACATTTCACACACACACACACACACACACACCCACCCACCCACCCACCCATACTTTCTGTTCTTAAAGCAGGCTTGCTCCTGTATCTCTGAGCAATTGAGCAAATGAAATAAGCCAAGGGAATTTAAGGTAAAATGAAAATAGAATATTTTCAGTCCAAAATAAATCAAAGATTTAAGAGAAAGAAGTAAATAAGATTGTAAGAGGTTTCAGGCAAACACCAGGAAGTGGAGAAGAAAGAACTGCAATAAAAGACAGGAAAGAGCCAACAGGTAGCGGTGCCAGGAGCAGCTAAGGAGAACTTACGGAGGCCAAAGTGATTACTGCTCTGAAGCAAGGAGATATATTGATGCTTGCTTTCTTTAAAAAAAAAATGTTAAGGTCTGAATCTTCAAAGACTAATACGGGGGAGAACAGCATGCTGGCCTGACTTTTGTGGATAAAGCTTTAAGTCTTAAATGATGAAGATATTTTCTTTTGTTTTATGTTTTAAAAGCTATAGAAAATTCCTATGTTAAAGTACTTATTGCATTGTCTTTACAAAAGGAAAAATAAGTTCTTTTTGGATTGCCTTTCTGCAAAACAAAGGCTCACATAGCTCAAAGTAACCTCAAGAGGTTACTGTCTCCTGCAGAAGCAAAATGAAAAGATCTAAAATTTGTCTTTCTGCACATTTATTCATTTTTTTTCCATAGGACATATTAGCATCTGTTAATTGAACAACTTGTCTGTACCAAACACTTTACATACCATTTAATTCTCACCATTTCACTGCAGTAGGTACAATATTGTTATCTAACTTTAGAGAATTAATAAGGCAAAATAAATAGTTACAGTTTGCAGCAGAGCTGAAATTGGATACAATACCAGCAAACTTTCTACCTATCACATTAATGCCACACAGTATGGCCCAGCTCTCTTGGTCCTTTATAACTTCTTGTGCCCCATGTTCTGCAATTCCTATACTCCCCAACTCCACTCTCCTCTCTGGAAGGATGAAAGATTCATAATATGTACATTTCAATAAATGTAAGTCATGTGATTACCTTTATGTATGTTACCTGTGTTTGAATACTGTGAAGTGGAAGACTTGACTTTCTGCTGGTTAAAATTTTATGCTGTAAACTTAAAATTTTCTAAATCTTCTTTATTTCAAAAGATCCTCAAAGTGCGCTTGCTATATACTCCTTTAGTTACCTTTCCAGTGTTTAATTACTCTTTAGACCAAAGGTGATAAAGCTGTTCCAAAGCATATCCATTTGGACATACAAGGGTTGTTCCTGAAGGCATAAGCCTGTCTTGAAGTGCTGTTATCAGCCCATCCGTCTAGCTGGCAGCATCTTCAAGCTGGTACAGTTTCTGGGTCTGTTTCTTTTTCGATCAAAATGCTTTTCTATTTTTAGAGTCGATGTAGGAAATAGGGGTGTTTTTGTAAGTATTTTGGTCCCTCTCTGTTTATCACACTACAAGTACATAGTGCTTATTATATTCCACCTTTTTTGAAAGTTAGCAGTTATTTGTTAGTTGTTAGCTGTGTACATGCCTGGCAACACTGTCCTGGACCCTGTCTGAGTAATTTAGGTAATGACTACCTCAGTGTACAGTAATCTTTTAACCCCATCCCATGAACTGTGGAAATTCCATTGGTTTCACAAACTCCCAGGGGATTGTCATCCTGCATTCTTCTTTATTCCCATCTCTGTTTTTGATGAATTCTTCACTTAAATCACCATTTCCTTTAGTAGTATATTCTCTTTGCTTTTACCCTTTTTTAGATTAACCGAAAACATCACTGATAACTTATATTCAGTCAAATACTTCACGCAGTTTGCACACAGAGAAAAAGAATTAAATCCCTGAATAACAAAATGTAAAACAAAATATTATATAATCTCAATCCTGTTTCTAAAACATCTACCTCTCCCACCACTGGGAATCTCTTTCTTTGTCATCTTTTCTGGAAATCCTTTATACCATGCCATATTGTCAGGCTTCAAATGCTTTCTTCTTAATTTCTTCAACTGCTCCTCCTTAATATTCCTTCCCAGGCATAATCACCTCTTCTCTCACAGGACATCTTGCCTAAGAATATGTCAAATTTTTAAAGTGACAATAATAAACATATACATAAATATATACATGATAAAATTGACAACATCATTTAGAATAGCTTTGTTTCCCTTTCTTTTACTTTTCTCCCTTCCCTACCCATTCTTTGATTGGTTTTCCACAAATCAAACAGTCCATTAAGGTAGCTTAGAATTATGTCCCGGCTGTAAAAAGATTTTTTATTTTCTCCTTGGTTAGTACTGTTATAATAATGGAATTTAAAAATCAAATTAAACATACAATAAAATAATTGTAGTTAAATAAATTCTAACATACCTATATTATAAAATACTGTACAATTATTAAAATTTTTTTCAAGTAATATTCAATTATATTGAAAGAGATTACATATATACCATACGTATATATTTCACATTGATATATAGAGATAATTTTAATGTTTAAAAGGAATTAAATATTTAATTAAAGAAACATTTAAACTATTAATAAAAGTATATGCACAAGTAAGAAAAAATATATATTATTGTACACCAGAAAGTATGTACCAATTTATATGTCTATCTGTATCATTTAAAAGTAAACAATTTGCCTAAACACTTAAAATTGTTTTTGAAACTTAAAAATATATTTGTCAAATTAATAGGTGAAAATGGTTTGTTCTTATAATTTAATTTACATTTATTTAATTACCAATGAATATTCTGAACACTGAATAATCTTTTAAGAATGCTGAAAGTTTATATCTCTTCTATTTTTTGTCTACTTTGTAAAAACCATTTTAAGTGGATATTTCAATTTTTTTAACAGATTATTAAGAGTTCTCTGTATTTAATATTAACTCACTGGCAGCTATATATATTTGTGCATTACCTGCATGTTAGTTTCCTCTGTGTGAGCATACTGTCAAATTTATTCAATTTTTCTTCATAAATATAAGGGTAATGATACTTACCAAGTGCTTTCTATGAGCCAAGCACTATGCTAAGTGTTTTACATTTGCTGTCACTTTTAGTCTTTCAAACAACTTGATGGTGACGATTCCATTATTATCCCCAATTTACAGTGGGCAAATTATGTTTTAAACAAGTTAAGTAGATTGTTGAAAGTTTCATAGTATGTCAGTAATAGAGACAAAATTAGAATGATTTGACCTCTGAGAGTATATTTATAAGCACTATACAATATTGCCTTTATAGTATCTATTGTTTATTGTTTAAATAAGGTCTTGTTAACCCTAAGATTGTATACATAGCTATACACATTTCTTTCTAGCTTTCAATGGCTTACATTTTATATTTGGGTGTTTAAGCTATTTTCTTTAATGTAGCTATAAATTGTGAAGTATATGTCCAACTTAATCAATTATCTTGGGCAAACCAACTAACTTTTTAAAAGAAAAATAATTTATCCATTGTGTATTGAAAAAGGAATTCTGTAGAGACTCAAAAATACATTAAAATGGAAATATAGAGTGTGACAGGATATTTTGCAATTGGGGCTTGGTGTAAGCTGGAACACATGATAAAAAATGATACTATAGAATAAGAAAATTGTAGAAGCCAGTTTAAGTAATATGTAGGATTGTACATTAACACTGGTTTGTTAAACTGGGGCCTGGTCTTAAATGCACCCTTTCTATGGCACTATGTTCAACCCAGGCGTGCTACCCGGAATACGCAAAGTAACTATTATTTCATATTTATACCTATGGCACCAGAGCAAAGTTAGAGGTAAATGTAAAATATTTCTGATATCTCTGTTTTCAATCACTCTGGGACATGTCTGTTCCTATTTGACTAGTCTCCAGTAGAAAATAGGCTAAAGAGTCTCCTCCCAAGAGGAAAAAATTCTTTGGTAACATGAACCAAAACAAACAAACAAAACTCCTATACACTAAACAAAAAACATTGGTCTAATATTATTTATTTCAGGAGATAAAAAACATAATATTTATTTACAACAATGGCTTATATTTAACATTGTTTTTTGGTTTATTTTTCTATATTTTATTTTTTAATTAAATTCGTTGGGGTAACATTGGTTAGTGACATTACATAAGCTTTAAATGTATAATTCTATAATATGGTATCTGTATATTACATTGTGTGCTCATCACACCAATTCTAATCTCCTTCCATCACCATAGATTTGACCCGTTTATCCTCTTCTTTCTCCTCCCACCCCGTTTCCTCTGGTGACCACCCTTCTATTATCTGCAGTTATTTGATTGTTTTGTTTGTTCATTTGCTGCTTTCTGTTTTATATCCTACATATGAGTAATATCATATGGTTCTTGTCATTTTCTCTCTGACTTATTTTTCTTAACATGATACTCTCAAGATCCATCCATGTTTTCGCAAATGGTATTTCTTTCTTTCTTATGACTGAGTAGTATTCCATTGTGTACATTTACCACATTTTCTTTATTCTATCATCTGTCAAAGGACTCTTAAGTTGTCCTCATGTCTTGACTACCATGTATAATGCTGCAATGAACATAGAGGTACATATATCTTTACGAATGAATATGTTCAGGTTTTTTAAGGTAGATATCCAGGAAAGGGATTGTTACATCATATGGTAGCTCTATTCTTAACTTTCTGAGGAACCTCCATACTGTTTTCCATAGTGGTAATACTGATTTACGTTCCCACCAGCAGTATAGCAGAGTTCCTTTTTCTTAACATCCTCTCCAATACTTGTTATTTTTTGTCTTATTGCTAATAGCCATTCTAATGGGTATGAGGTGATATTTCATTGTGGTTTTGATTTGCATTTCCCTTATAGCTAGTGAAGTTAACACTTTCATATATCCATTGGCCATTTGTATGCTTTCTGGAAAAATTGTCTGTTCATGTACTCTACCCATTTTTAAAATTTATCGTTGTTTTTGTTCTGGAGTTGTATAAGTTCTTCCTATATTCTGGATATTAGCTCCTTATTTGAGGATTGCTTGTGAACATCTTCTTCCATTCAGTTCATTGCCTTTTTGTTTTGTTGATGGTATCTTGTGCTGTGCAGAAGCTTTTTAGTTTGATGTCTCAATTATTTATTTTTGCTTTTACTTCCCTTGCCTTTGGGGTCAAGTTCATAAAATCCTCTTTAAGACCAAGGTCCATAAGTGTAGTGCCTGTGTTTTCTTCTATGCATTTTATTGTTTCAGGTCTTATATTTAAATCTTAATTCATTTAGAGTTAATTTTTGTGTATGGTGCCAAATAGTAGTCTAGTTTTATTCTTTTAATTTGGCTTTCCAATTTTCCCAACACCATTTACTAAAGAAGCTTTCCTTTCTCTATTGTATGATTTTGGCTCCTTTGTCAAAAATTAGTTGTATATACATGTGGGTTGATTTCTGGGCTCTCAATTCTGCTGCTGATCTGTGTTTCTGTTTTACTGCCGATACTATACTATTTTGTTTATTGTTGCTTTGTGGTATAATTTGTAGTCAGGGAATATGATACCTCTGGCTTTGTTCTTTTTTATCAGGATTGCTTTGGTTATTCAGGGTCTTTTGTGTTTCTATATACATTTGAGATTTTTTGTTTTATTTCTTTGAAAAATGCTATTGGAATTTTGATAGGGATTTCATTAAATATGTAGATTTCTTTAGGTAATATGGTCCTTTTAACTATATCGATTGTTCTAATATGTAAACATGGAATATCTTTCCATTTCTTTGTGTCTTCTTCAATTTTTTTGAACAGTATCTTAAAATTTTTGAGTGTACAGTTTATTCATATTCTTTAAGTTTATCCCTAGGTATGTAATTCTTTTTGTTGAAATTACAAATAGAATTGTTTTCTTTATTTCTTTTTTTCTGATATTTTATTGTTCCTTTATAGAAACACAATGGATTGTATTGTACCTTGACTGTGTCTTGAAAACTTACATATTTGTTTATTGTTTCTAATAGTTTTCTGTTGGAGTCTTTAGAGTTTTTTATACATAGAGTCATGTCACCTTCAAAAAGTGACAATTTTACTTCATTCTCAATTTGGATAAATTTTATTTCTTTCCCTTACCTGATTGTTATGGTTAGGACTTGTAGTACTATGTTGAATAACAGTGGTGAGAGCAGGAATGTTTGTCTTTTCCTGATCTTATAGGGAAAGCTTTAGGGTTTTCACCATTGAGAATGATATTATTTTAATCATTAATGGATTAAATCATAAAACATGAAACAAGAAAACATAACTGTATCTTGTAATATGCTTTTTTTGTACCTAGTGATATGATCATGTGATTTTTTATCTTTTATTTTATTAATGTGGTGTATCACATTAATCAATTTGTGAATGCTAAACCATCCTTGCACTCCTGGAATGAACCCCACTTGATCATGATGCATTATCTTTTTAATGGATTATTGTATTCAATTTGCTAGTATTTTGTTTAAGCATTTTATATCTATATCAGATATCAGTCTGCAATTTTTTTTTGTGTGTTGTCCTTGCCAGGTTTTGGTATCAGGGTAATGTTGGCTTTGTAAAATGAGTTAGAAAGTATTAACTATTCTTTCTTTAACTTTAAATCTATTTTGTCTCATATAAGTATCGCTACATCTGATTTTTTCTGGATTCCATTCTATTTGAGTATCATTTTTCATCCTTTTACTTTAAGTCTGTGTTTGTCTTCAGAGCTGAGATGTGTCACCGTAAGTCAGTATATATTCAGGTTTTGTTTTTTAATTTACATTGCTACTCTGTGCCATTTAATTAGTGAGCTCAGTCCATTTACATTTAGAGCAATTATAAATATCGGAATTTCCTATAGCCATTTTTTCCTTATGTTTTCTGGTAGCTCTATGTCTCTATTGTTTCTTTTCCCTTGTGTTTTTGTATGTTATTTTAGTTTAGTCATATTCTATATATTTTTTTCCTACATTTTCTTTTTATGCAGTTCTAGATTCTTGTTTTGTAATTATTGTTAAGTTTATGCAAAAAAAAGTTTCATATGTACAAAAAAAGTTTCATAATACTTTTTCTTCTGATTGCATCTTATCTTCATTTATCCATGCAAGTTCAGTCCTTTCCCCTCTCCTCTTTTATGTTTTTGTTGTCACAAATTATTCTTTTTTTATACTGTATGTTCATTTCCAAATTGAAGTAGCTATTATCTTCTTTTCCTTATGCTTTTATCTTCTTTCATTTTTATGTTTTATTTAAGTATTGAATGCTCTATTATGAACAACAGTTGCAATTTCCTGCTTCTGTCTGTCTGTTACTCATCTTACTCACAGTTTTGTATCCTTTAGTCTTTTTGTTTCAGGTAGAAGGGCACCTTTCAGCATTGCTTGTAATGCAGATCTTGGGGTAAATTCCCTCAGCTTCTTTATGTCAAGAAAAGCTTTTATTTCTCCTTCATATCTAAAGGATAACTTTGCTTATTATATTATTATTAGCTTGTAATTTCTCTCTTTTAATACTTTCAATATTTGATTCCACTCTCTCCTAGCTTGTAGAGTTTCTACTAAAAAAACCCAATGATAATCTTATGGGTTTCCTTTATATGTTACCATCTTCTTTTCCTTGGATGCCTTGAGAATTCTTTTTTTTTTTTTTAGTCATTAATTTTTTAAAGCTTTAATATAATGTATCTTGGATTTGCCTTTTTGGATTGAGATGGTATTAGTGTTGTTAACTTCTTCAATTCAAGGATCCAGTTCTTTCCATAGGTTTGGGAAGTTCGTGTCAATTGTTTGTTTTAATAGACTCTCTGTTCTCTTCTCCCTCTCTTTTTCTTCTTTTGTTCCCATTATTCTTATATTATACTTTTAACGAGTTTTTTTTTTACTCTCGATTCTCTTTTTTCACATGAGTCATTTCTAGATTTCTATCTTCAGTATCAGCAATTCTTTCCTCCATCTGGTCTGCTCTGTTTCCTAAATTTATTAGTTCATTCTTCATCTCATTTATTGAGTCCTTCAGCTCCAGAATTTCTGTTTGTTTCTTTTTTATAATCTCTTTGATGGAGTACTCTTTTGGTTTACTAATTATATTTTTGAGCTCATTGACTTGCTGTTTTGAATTTTCTTTTATCTCATTAAGGTTTTTTTTTTTTTTTCCGAATGGCAATTTTGAATTCTCTGTCATGTATATCATATATTTCCATGTATTTTAGTTTATTTTCTGGAGATTTTTCATTTTCTATATGGTGGTATTGCCTCAGTGCTGGAAAACATCTAATATTCCCTGAAAAGCTGGGTGGGTGTCCTTTTTACCTTATGACTAGCTCAATCTCAGGGCACCACTCCTATGGTGGGGTATTGTAAGCTATAATTTTCCTGGTGTATATGTTTCCGGCATTACTTTCCTGCATCCAGAAGCTGGCAGCTGAACTACAATTATGGGTGGTAGAGGGATGGACAGGGGGAAGAAAGTTTATTGGTCTGTGGCTTTATTCTTTCCAGAGTGTTCAACTGCAATGAGTTGAACCCTTAGGCTGGAGTTAGACCACTTAGGCTGGAAAGTTGTTCCTGGCCCTCCATGATTTATTAAGTAGCGGATTTACTGTTGGCCCTGCCACAGGAGGATGAGACAAGGTGGGGTGTGTGTGTGCAGGTACATGTATCTGCATTTGTTTGTTTGTTTGTTTGTTTATGCCACATTGGTGATTTATGAAATGCTACCACCCTTTGCACCACTTCCCTTCCCCTGCCCCTGGGTTCAGCCCTAATGTGTACCATCCATCCTGTCCCAATTGTTACCTTTTTCCAGTGGGAGCTGCACCTCAACCCTTCATTGTTATGATGTTCAATGGGGTAATGGTGAGAGCTGGACTGCATCTGCAGAACCCTTCCTTGTTCTTTCCCCAGTCTCATCTGTCCTGATCACATCAATGTGCCCACCATCAGATGTCTCAATATGCGAATCCCTCAGACACGTTTGTGTGTTGAGCAGGGAATTCTTTGTTGAATTGTATCTGTCCAATTTGTTGTAAATTCGAGAGATCTGTAGGTCCTTTCATACTGCCAGGTTGCTGATACCCAGCTTAGTTTTTCTTTTTTTTTTTTTTTTTCTTGAGAGCTCTCTCAAAATAGTGAAATATGGTAAGAAGTTTCTCCAGTTCACTCTTATCTTCTTCTTCTTCTTCTCTAGATAATAAATGAAGGTAACTTTGCTACCATGATACTGAAGAATTTAGTTGCTAGTTTAAGCCTTGAGCATACACCTCTCTTTCAGAACCTAAAATATACCTCCCTAATTCAAGAGGAATTCTTGGCTTAGGTTATATTTTTAAATACAGTTCTGCAAAGTCACAACTGGTCTTCCTAGATGTAGTGACAACTTCCAAATTCACGGCAACTCTAAGAAACACAAAACTTTATTTATGGCTATATAGACAAAGAAAAGGGAACTTTTAAGTAAAAAATCCTCAAGATATGAAGATTTAAACGTTTTACCTAATTACTCTATTTCTACTAGTAAAATTACAAAGTTAGAACTGCTCTTAATTGTCTTAGAGTGCAGCAGGATGGTTATAATTTATACATGGTTTAGAGTCAATTTTGGGTTCGGAGTCTGTCTTTTCCATTTATTTACTGCATAAACTTGAATATATTGCTTTATTCTCCTGCTGCTCAGTTATTCAAGTGTAATAAGAAGATAAAATACCTGAGAGATCAAAAATAAGTGGGATAACACATATAAAACACTGAATGCAATGCCTACCCTAGAGCAGTTATCCCCAAATCATAACCATTTTATTAGTAATAAATAATATAAAAATACATATTAAAAAGCATACAATTTATATTTGATACTAGCTGCAAAATGGATAAATAACCATGAGGACAAATGTTCCTTAATGAGACTCGGTTCAGACTTATTGTCAATATATTTACTTTCAGCCCTCTTTGGAGTTTAGCTTAGTGAGTTTTTAATAGAACTATTGTGGCATGGGACTGGAAGTTAAATTTCATGATAGAATTTTCAAACATCACTGCTAAAATTCCAGTTGTCCTCATTCCACTCAATTATATAATTTAATTAAGTCCAGGCACTGTGATACTTCATTTTATACTGTCTATTTATTCCTTCCGTTTACTTTATTATCTACTTCCCCCTGTCTTCTTAACTCCCAATTATGTTTCACATATTTTGAGCTTCAAGTGTCTGGAATCATACTGAAACAAATAAACACATAAACTTAGACTATTATAACTAACAGAAATATAACTACAATAATAAAATAGATGGAGTTCTAAAATGAAGGAGAATATTGTCTGATAGAACACAGTGGATCATGTAGTAGCTGGTCAATATAAATTGACTAATTGATGGCATCCTTCTCTCTTTCCTTAGGGAAGAACTCCCCACTGTCTTGCACCCAGGGGAGACTTACATTCACATAACATAAGATGAAGGGCATTTGCTTACTCTGTTAAAATCATCTTACTTCCTAACTATTTTCAAATGCATATATACCCTTTAACAAGTTTCCCAGCACAGTCACATGGTAATGGAAAAAGGGGCTTCAGTTCTCAAGCCTTTTGTTCTGAAGTTAAAAATGAAATACTTTCCTCCCTCCCTAAAACAATAACAAAAATAATAATAAAAGAAAAGCTCAGATCTGATCACAACTCTCTTATAGTATATAACAAATAGGCTTATAAACCCTTTCTAAACTTGCTCCTCTGTTACCCAAATTAAATTTATTAGAAATTACAGATTTGGAGTTGGCTTTCAGTAAATATTTTGAGTTGAATGGACTGTGCCTAATTCTGTTTCCTAGAACTGAAGTGGAGGATGCTCTTTAACTTTCACCTAGTTCTTCGTTATCTTAGATAATTTTTTTCTCTGTTTATCATGTGAAGGAGGGCTAATTTCTAGTAAGAGAGCTATTTTGTCACCCATATATAGGTAATCAACAGTAAGGGAAACATAAACACACTTGACAGCCCCATGACTTTTATTAAACTTTTTTATTTTTCCCAGAGACCTTTTTCAAGTGTCTGGAACCATACTGAAACAAAATATATGCACAAACTTAGTCTACTATAACTAACAGAAATATAATTACAATAATAAAACAGATGGAGTTCTAAAATAAAGAAGAAAATTATCTGATTTTTTTTCTATCTTGGAGATCATTTCTATGTGAGTAAAGAAAAATTATAACCTCCCTTGGAAATGTCAGTATAAAATGGTGCTTACTGATGTTTGAATCTCAGAAGCAGGCAAACCACCATAGATAATATCCTGATAAGGTTTAAAAAGCCCTTTTATAGAGGCAATGAAGTATTTTTCTTTTGAAGTCAAGAAGATGGTTTGCAGTGGACTTTTACAGTTAAGTAATCTAAGACTTTGATTAGATAATTAAAAATGACCTGCTTACCCAGCAAGAGTACCAATGAGGGGTGTGTGTGTGTGTGTGTGTGTGTGTGTGTGTGTGTGTGTGTCTTTTGGAGCTAGAAAAGGACTGAGATTTCTAAGGAAAGCATCTTAGCCTATTGAACAAAATTAATACACATTTTTATCACCCTCATTTTCTAACAGATTACAAGAAATGACTGGATGAAAAGTTAGTACATCTCCAAAGGACAGAGAAAAGCAATACTAGACCCTGGTGAATTATTAGATATGGTTGAGTAGAACCTATTTTATGCAGCCTTTAATATGTACTCCTATGTCACAGCATTTCTAGTAGATTCTATAAATGTAAAGCATGAACTGAACAAAGATTTGTCCAAAATAAGATAAGGTACAGGGCAGAGTGTAATTAGATCTTTTTGAAAATTAATTTAGATCAAATGTATACTGTTGGGCTCCAAATAAAAATAAAAATAAAAAATAAACCTAGACAATACTGCTTTGTTGACAAAATTCTATAGGTGATATTAGAATCTATGTTATACTGCACTTACTGAGACAGATCTAGACAGGTCAATATGCTGCTCTTACCTTCACTTACCGACTGTATGTTTAAAGTATTTTTTTTTAATAGGTAAAAATGACTTACTCTTATACTCTTTGGGCAAAGTCCTATCAGATTTCTGACCACTCCTCATTCACATACCTTGGCCTGACCTGTGGGATTTCAGCATTTCTTATCAATAAGAATAGATTCTGATCCTATTACTCTTTACTTTGAATCTTGAAATCTATATGTGTTGCAGTGCTCCCTGCCTACCTGCTGCTCTAGACTCTGTCATTAAGTCAAATTCTAGGCACTTTTTGGGTGTGGTTTATTCTCACAGTTGTCCCATTTATTTTATTTTCATCTTTGCCCAGAAAACTTCTGCTGGTAATTGAGATCACAGATATGCCATTTTTATAAAGTAGACTGTATAAGTAATTTTAGCTAAGTCGATTCCTGTAATAGATACTCCTTGTGTGATGCTAATTTTTATCTAAAGCACATCATTATCATTCTTTGTCTAATCTTTTGCTTATAGTGCTCCGCCTGCTTGAAATAATTTTAATTTCCTTCATTTAACTTCCTTATCTTTTTTTAAAAATTTTGTCTCCTTTATCTTTGCCCCTTCTTTACCTCATTCTCCTCCTCTACTTTTGGAGATTTACTATTTCATGACCCCTACTACCTTACCCTACCTTGGTTGCAGATATGCCATCTGGAGCTATAGCAATATCTAGTGAACAAGAGGTAGTAGTAATGGGGCTGAAGCCAACCCACTAAGGATATAATGACTGATAGAAATGATCTGAGTCTCTGATGGCATAGTCAGACCTACCATTGGTTCTTAATATGAGAGAATAACAACAATAAAAAACTGTTTACTTTAGCCAATCTTAGGTTTTCCATTAAT
Organism: Eidolon dupreanum; assembly: GCA_028627145.1. NCBI lineage: Eukaryota > Metazoa > Chordata > Mammalia > Chiroptera > Pteropodidae > Eidolon > Eidolon dupreanum. The sequence continues at coordinate 67,181,448 of CM053504.1, read as the reverse complement.
TTCAGCAAATTTATTTCTGATAACATAATAAGAAAATATTATTGAATGGGTAAATAAATTGCTCATTGCTTGATTTAGTTCTCAATGATATTTCTTCCATAAATTCCATAAATATTTTGTTTGATACCATTCTATAAAGAATCATTACTGGGTATTTTATGCATCTGTGCTATCCCATCAAAATGAATTATAGACTCTTCAGAGACAGAGGATATGACTTATTCTCCTTTCTATATCCACTAGATCAGTATAGAGCAAGGAATTGATGATTATGATGATAATGATGATGATGAGTCTGATAAAGATAATAGTAATAAAATCCCTGCCGTGAAAAGAATTTAATTCTACTGTCAAATGCTCACATACTTCAAGCCATGACTGACTGTATTCTACCATTTTCAAACAAAGCATTATGGTAAACATTGGAGTTTGTTGGAACTAAAACGACAAGTGACCTTAAATTTGCCACTGCTTCAGTCTCAGGTTGAAGAGATCTTTGAACAAGGTCTCCAGTAGATAGCAGCTTTGGCAGGAACTTCAAGCCCACAAATGTGCCTGAACAAGCTTACAGGCAGCCTGGTGACTCTCAGGGAGAACAAAAGTTAGTCTGAGATAATTTTATTACTAGCACAGCCTGTTCTTTTAATTAAAGGGTTTTTATTCTCAATTTTGCTAGCAAAAAAATATGGTACCTTTTTTATCACTCTGTTTAAGGTCATTCTGCCTTGCGTAGAATAAAAATGAATAACGATGGATTCAGAAATACAGTAAATGAGAGGACTTCTCCATTAAAATGTGCCAGAGTAGCTACAATCTTCTTAAAGTCAGTGCCTATTAAAAAATATGGTACATTTATTCATCACTCTATCATCAGTCTACCACACATTGTCACAGCTCCGTCACCTGCAAATAGTTCTGAACTAGGTTCTGTTAGAGTTAACGCAGCTTTCAGTGAGCATTCTTAAGTCTGGGGCTTTTCTTGAAACTTACAAGTATAACTTCAGTAACAATAAAAACTTCTAAAGTTACTACTTAAAGTCAGTTAGAGGGAAGGCTCATGGAGTTATTGATTCCCCTTTTACCTTTTCTATTAGGTTTTTGTTGTTGTTGTTTTGTAAACTATGCATTAGGACTTATTTACTCTGGGTCAGACATAGTCATCATAGCTTCTGTCCTTGACCATATAATTTTACCCCAAGTGACTATTAAACTCTAGAAATAAAGCTATTTAAAGATAAGAGGTTGCTGGGTTGATTAGAAAAGACTTGGAATGAGGTTTTGAAAGTTTGTCAATTTGGAGCAAGCTTTTATACCTCTAATCAACACAAAGTGATGTCTTAAGCATGAAGTAGTTACTGCTTATCCACCTTCATACAATATACAATACCAGGCATCATTTTTCTCCAGCTGCCACAAGAGTTTAGCTATCTTCTCTACCCCATCCTAGCTCTATTTTCTTGTAACTTCTAAGAGTTATGCCTTTTCTAATTCCTGAAAATAAGCAATTTCTGAGCCATTACAGCCAAAAGACATACAAATGAGTCTAAATATCATAAAGCAAAGCATATGTGCATTGGTGGTAAAAATGCTTTACTTTGTTCTGTCTTTTAAGGCAAAAATGGATGGATGGATGGATGAATGAATGAATGAATGAATGAATAAAGCAAACAAGCAAAACAAAATCTTTTTTTTTTTTGTTGCTGTTGTTGGGTCCTTAAAACAACTCTGGGGAATAGATAGAGAAGAAAATCTATTCTGAGACTTTAAATGAAGAAACTGAGATTCATAGGACTTTTTCAAAATCTCGCAAATATTTAGTGGTATAGCTGAAACATCACTTTGGTTCTTCTGATGCTGAAACTGCTGCCACACCATGCTGCCATCCAGTCTCTGTGAAATATTGGAGTGATTGCTTTCAAACACCTTGCAAACACCAACTACAATTTAACTGCTCTTGCAGGATTTATAAAAGCTAATAGTCCTTTTCCTGTCCTTCACAAATAGCAAGTGTTAATATTGTACAACACTTCCAAAAACCTGGTAAAGACACTTGTATTAGAGTAATTTGAATGTGTAAAATTGTAGACCAGTGGTTTCAAATTGGTAGATCTTATGATAGATCATAGCGATTTGCTCGAGTCCCCTTTTCTGTTTCTTCTGAATATTTTTTCAGGCAGAAAAAATGACAATGCCACTTAAGAACTGTCAATAGGGTCCTTTCCAGAATGATAATCAGTTGAAAGGATGGACCTTAAAACATATTTATAAAAATTAGTCTTTCTTCCATAATGCGTATGTGCAGGTATGCATGCTGTGTGTATGTAATTATTTTTATTTACATAGGTGATGCTTATAATAACCTATGTTCCATTACATTAATTTAAAAGTTTCAATCATTTAATAAGTGAAGATACAAATTAATTTTTTCAAAGAAAAGTGTATTAACTCTTTCAATGCAGTTTCTGTAAATGTAAAAGTTGCTTAATGAGTACTTATCTAAAATTGATTATCATTAACTACAGGCAGTTTTATTATTATTTTTTTAAAGTCAGTATATTACAGTGTGCTAGAAAGAATACATAAATGGTGGAATAAAATACTAAGGGCAGAGGGCAATTTTTCATTTTTCCTTGTTTCTGGGGTGCTTCCTCATCACCTTTCACTGCATGTGCTATAATTTATGTTCAATGCATGAGTAGAATCATAAAATTTTGAATTAAGAAGGACCATGGAAATATTCTTATATAACCCATCACGCAGAGCAACATTTCTTGACAACCTGTTTTCCCCTACAAATTTGTCTTTGCTTGACTATCTCAGTAAGAGTTCTGTGTTGTGTGATAAAGAGGACAAGCTCTTCAATTGTTGAAACCTCTCATTTGAGTCAAAACCAGAATCCTATAACTTTCTTGGTATGGTTTAAGTTTAGTGGTTTGGAAGAGAAGAAATAAAATTTATTGCCTTTCTATTTGTCAGTGTTTTTAATATTAATGAGACATAGTTTTGCCTTCAGGCTAGTTTCTTTGATATCTATATAAAGCAATATAATTTCCAGACACTTTGTAATATTGAGCAACTTCCTCTGAATCCTTCATTTTCCTAGTGCTTTCCTAAAAATGAGAAACCACTAATGAGGCATGAGCTTCAGAGGTGATATTATCATGCAAAATACAGTAGAACAATGACTTGTCATTATGTCAACAAAATCCATACATTAATAATGTCTAAGTTTATTTGCATTGCATTATGGCTTCCTATTAATTGACAATGAGCTAAAAATCCCAGATATTTTTACATATCAGTTTTTAAGCCAGGTTTTCCACATACAAAACTTTTAAAATTAATCTTTTTTGGAGCTAAATTCAAAACAATAAAATTTATCCCAATTTTATTTTATCCTATTGATGTATTATTTCAGTCAGGAAGGCAATTTTGAATCTAGAATCTGCTATGGCATTATAAATTTTTCTTAGTTTTGTATAGTTACAATTTTGATAAATAAACCTCTGATATTGTCATTTAAATCTTTAATACATGTCTGCATTTTGGAAGACCAAAGGCAGAATTATGATAACACCATTGCTTTAGAGTAATAAAGAGCTAGTATATGACATTTTACATGGGGAGGGCAGCTGGAGTAATTTTTTCACTAATTATGAATCCATGTGTCAGCATTTTAATATAACTAACATTTTTCCATTTAACAACAACAATGTTATATGAGACTGAGAGAAGTTATACAGAAACAAGATAACCTATATCTAAGTAATTCACTTGTTCTAACAAACTACATTGTGAAACGTTTGCAATAGCAGTTTGAGCATGACAAATCTGAACTGAATCATTAATTTTCTGTTTAAAAATATACTATGGAATTTTAATTTAATAAAACAAAACTACTCCTCTAATCCCAGTATCCACTTTTTTGGTTGTTCGTATTTTGTTTTGGTAGAGAATAGAGTGGTGCAAGGTAAAAGTGATTAATATAATTCTGTTTATTGTTTGACATTTTCTGTTTGTCATTTGTTAACCATTTTTTAGAGAAAAGATGTTTTTTTTTTTTTTCTCAAGATTAAAAACAACAATTGGTGAATAATTCTATGGTATGGTGTTTTCAATAGTTATTTTTATTTTTTAATATGGAGAGTTTAAACTGATTAGAGGCTGAAAGATTTTCCATGTTCTGGCCTCAAATGTTTTCTAAAGTGTAAAATATGAATACAACCCACTTGTGAGAGAGATCTATAAGATTCTGCTTTCCGTCTAATATATTTTGAAGATACCTTGCCTCTTTCAAGTATTAACAAGTATCTTTAAGGTTTTCTTCCCTCTGCTATAAGCTTATAAGCTTATTTGGCTTTGACCACCTAACCAACCAATAAAAACACCACTGCCTCGGGATATTTTTTTAGTTCATTGATTACCATACTTATTTTATCAAGCCTTGTTTAAAATGTTCAAAAATAAGTTCCTTAACCTTCTTTTGATAATCTTTTTTTATATGTGATTATTTGAGCATGAAATATGAAACTAGGAGGAAAATACTCTGTGTAGTTTTAACATTTATTTTTCTATCATAAAGACAAAGGTGGACATTAAAGAGTAAAATCACATATATCTACTTGCCCAGATTAGGTGAATAGGATAATATGAAGTATTTAGAAAATGTGAATGAGGAGTGTGAACAGCATTATTATGAGAAGTGTTAAAGAGAAAGTTCAAATAAAGTTTCCATTTGGATACCTATTGTCAAGTGGACATTTCCTCTCTGCTTTCTGTCTTGGTATTGTGATTAAGAATAAGTTTATAGAAAAGGGAGCAGGATCTCAGGTGAAAGAAACAAAAGAGGAGAATCAAAAACATGATCATGGGTCATTTTGTCTTCACTTTTCAATCACCATTCGGTCCAAAATTGTGTTGTGGGGTTGTCAGACTGAGACTTTTGAGTCCAAACTCTAAACAAATTGCTGTGGTATGGATGCAGAGCTCTGTTCTTTCAATAGTTAAGACAGCATACAAAGAGAAGGTAATTGACTCACTCAATAGTCACACAAATATGTAGCCAGAAAAGGAGGCAACAGCCTGCGAAGAGTAGAAAAGACATATGGTGAAGAGGAGGAAAGAGGAAGACTGCAAAGATCTAATTAAGAAGCAGAATTGAGTGTCATCTACCAAACATATAACAAATCAATGTGGCACTTCAAATAGATTTCTTTAGGGATTAAATTCTTGGCTTTATGTGAAACTTGGCTACTTGTACTGGCATTGCAAATGGATTTATCTGTGTTATTATCTTTATTTGAACTCACTCATTTTTTCTTTCACTGTGCTCCCCATTTTGCCAAGAAAATTCACTTTCAATTACACATATATCATAACACTTAAACATTAGTTTCACTTGCCTCTGGTTAATAACTCACCTTATATTCAAACATCCATCAACATAAAATCAGCATAACAACTTTTATGAATCCCTTTATCATCAGCACATTCTAAATGCTTATACAATTCACTCTCTGGATTCATAGAGGAACTTGCTTAATAACCCTTAAAGTTACTATAAACCTTGGTTGCTTTCAATCATAGGACTACAATTCATGTTTTCTGAGTGAGCACAGTTTTGGCAGTTTTTGAAGTTTAAAACCACTGGGACATAGATGCACTTACCCCTATAATAAAAAAAAAAAAAAAATCTGGAGACAAATATATATACATACAGATAATGAGAGTTTTCAATGGAAAAAACTCCTGAATGTCCAATTTCTGGTTTGGCAGGCCAGTGGGACAGGCGGCTCTGTTTTAGCGTCAGGCTCACTCACACACTGTTGTGAACCTCACCTCAGATGCCCCACAGGGAAGAGACCTTGTTCAGGTGGCATTACTGAGTGCCAAACTAGTTTTTAGGCAGCCAATAAGCACTAAAGAGGCACTAGGTATGGACAAAGGGATATTTCTGACAGGATTAAAGAAATATGAACAGGTAAGATTGAAAGATGACCAATGGCATATTTTACCTAACTTCATTTATATCCAGAGCCATTCTTGAATGATGCTAGCTGTTTTTCCTGCAATTCAACGATGATGCCTATGGAAATGGTATAAGCTATTTAAAAATAATTACATTCATTGAAAATGACAATAAATATGACAACAATAAATATAAAATAAATTTTAGATGTCATAATTTTTCTGCTTGCCCCTAGCATTTTCAATTTATCTAAATATTCAGAGAGTAAGAAATAATTTAACAAAGTCTGATCCCTATAATCAAGTCGTAATATTTCATATTAAGCTCAGTCCATATCTTCAAGATGACATGTAGAAATTGTTTAGGAAGGAATAGAACAACATATAAGATTACATTTTTTCCTCCATTCTTTTAACATAAACTTATGAAATAATCACCGTATGTCCACTATGTATATACTTAGATAAACTGCTATGGAAAAGTTAAGAGGAGTTGATGTCGAGGCTCTCATCTTTGAGGTTTCTTCATAGTTTAGCAAATAGTGTATGAACTAGACATTATTATAATCAAATATGTTTGCCGCATTGACACAAACTAGTGTGATGACTTTTGGTTTCACAACTCAAGTCTCATTTCAAATTATCTGTCTTTAAGTTTCCTCCCATACCTAATGTTAATGATCATATGCTTTGATATTCTAATAATAGAGTATTATGTGAAAATTTCTGTGCTAGTTTCTGGAGATACAAAGAAGATAAGAACATGCCTTTGGTTATATAAGCAGGATATATGTTTTCTTTCTTTTGTTGTTTTTATTTTCCAGTTCTCTTTTTGCTTTTATTTTAATATAGAGAAGCTGATATTCTATTCCTAAGGAAAGATTTTGTGAGTAATCAGATTTGTTACTGTAGAATGAGTAGGCTTCTACTGTTTAAAGATTATGTCTTAACAGAAAGTTTTATGATTTCACCAAGGTTGTCACTCTCTGAGACTAATGGTAAATGAAACTGACCCTTGCAAAAAAGTTGGAATAATGTTGCTTAAAGAGTTTCATTTTCCTAAAGGTCTTCTAGAAATGAAAAATGTTGACTCCTGATGCTCAGGATTTGAAGTAGACCTAGCCAGTGAGCAGAATGACATTTCCCAAAGCCCAGGAGAAAGAAAAGACAATGGAACTCTCTGATATAAATTGCACTGAAAACAGTTAATCCTAGATATAGGTTTAAGATAAAGCTGCAGGAGACACTGGGAGGAGAGCTGTTTCCAGTCAGGCAAGTGTCTGAAACTGGAAGTTATCTTTGAGCCAGTCCTTTTGTTATACAAAGTCTTCCAACATATGTAGTCAAGCAGAGTAATTAAGAGCGATCCATTATTTTGTGACCATCTTGTACTAGAACAGAATAGGGTATACAATTGCATGTAATATACAAGGACTCCAGATATGGAACCTTATTAATGGAACTTAGTCCTGAAGGAATAAAGTTCTTTTTCCTTCAAAAATCCCACTGCCTACACAGGAATCTAAAACATTTAGAGAAATATTGATCCAAGACCCAGCTGTAAATGATCACGCTTTATCAGTCATATTATATGATGGCAATAAGCTATGATAGAGATAGTCTTACTAGACATTCCCTTCTCCACCCCCAGGCTTAAATTATGAAGAGACAAGGTGGCTGAGTCTCCAAAAGGGAAAAAAAAATCCTGTTAGGAACTCTTGAGAGAAATAAAATATTAATTAGAAATATCAGAGTGCTTTAACTGTATTTGTGTTCCATGTTGTAAAGCAAGTCATAACAGTTATAAAATTGGATAACCAAATATATATATATATATATATATATATATATATATATATATATATATATATATATATATAACAAATGGTCTTCCTTGAGTTGTTAAGAACTAAATAAGAATGATGTTGACTTCTGAAACTGCCCAGGGAAAGATCAGCTTTGTAGGGGCAGAAGGAAGAAGTCATCCCAATAAGATTGGAATTTGGAAATGAGCTGGTATTTGAAAGCCTGAAGGAATTCAGAAAAGCAGAGACAACATGGCAGAATATACTAGTCAGGAGAGTGGCACATAGAAAAGTATAGAGAAAAGAATACATATAACATATGTTTAAAAATAATGAGAATATAGTAAAAGATAAAGTGCAGAGAGATTGTTTTTGTGTAATTGCCAAAGAGATAGAACAGAAAGGAATTTATTAAAAATTGACCACATTTAGAACCAGCTCATTAAAATAGATGTCTTGTTCTAAATTACTTTAGCACATAGTGTTAATATTACACATGGTATATGATTTACCATCAATAGACCATATATATAAATGAAAATGTGCCAGATTGATATTTATTTATATCACTAGACCAAACCCCAGTTATGACATTTAAATAGAATAATGACCATTGCTGGTTTTGATAATTTAGGATCTGGCAGACCCTATTTGGAGCTGTTGCTTTTCACAATTCCAGAGGGCATCTCAGTTTGTGCTCTAGGTGTATCATATCCCTGGATTGAGCACTACACAGCATGTGTGTCAGTAGGTGGTGACCCTGATTGTGACGTCTCTTTCGTTGCATATGTGTATGAGTCTGTGGGATACTGAAAAAAGAGGTCTGGCATTACTTGGGCAAAGCATTTTTTCTTAGCTTTTTACAGATGTACTTCTAAATAATACTCATAAAATCCTTATTGGGTAGCTATTATACCTCTCATTTGACATGAAAAACTGAGCTTTATATCATCTCTTAACCACAGTCATAGTTTTGTGCTTGGTGAAAATGGGTTTCATACCTATGTCTATCTTAATCTTTGATATATCAAAGTACCTTTGTGTGTGTTTCCTTAGGAGATGGGTTGCCATTATTATATGCATTGTTTTATTTTATGGCCTGAATATGATTCCAGATGGCATAAAATCAAACTTGTCCTCAAAATGATTACTTAAAGGAAACAATGATAAACAAATAAGACGTTTAAATTACAGTATGAGAGATTGAAAATGAAAGAAAAGTAAAAGAAAAAACAATGCATAACTTATTAAGGAATGAACCTTAGTAACATTAACTATTAATGAGACTTTATCTTTAAGGAGAGAGGTACTATAGCATCATTCCTTATTTATTTTTTTATTTATCCAATCACTCATTTCTTCAGTGTTATATTGCTGTACCTAACATGTCATATCTTGATAACCAAGGCATTATTTTAAAAATAATTTTTGTTGTTTTTGTTGCTTGTGATCCAGAAGTTCATTCTTTCCTAAATCTTTTGCATGAAGTCATCCCATGAAGGCTGGAGGTCTCATACTAGAAGTGACACTGCAAATTTCCTATCCTCCTGGTCTTCATTTTACTGTATTCTTTTATTGTTGCTTTTTTTCTTGTAAGCAATGTCTACATGGAGAGCAGATATAGCTGGTAGAAAGTTTGTTTATAAATTGAATGATACATACAGCAATCTGTGCTTATGACAATATAAATGTATCGAACACTGGATGCTTTTTTCTTGTCTTTCTCCTCCACTACATTGTAAACTCTTTGAGGGAAGAGATTGTGCTGTGCTCATTATTTTAATCTTCATCACCTTTTGCAGTAGTTACTAATAAATATTGTCTTATTAAATGAATGAGTCAATTATATAAAAGTAATTACTTTTTGTGTAATTACTTTTTATGCCATATAGCTCTTTCTTTTTTTCCAAGGTTTTGGATCAGCCACTTTTAATGAATTTCTAAAATAGTAAATCTGCGCCACTAAATATATTATGTAGCTATGTATTATTTTGTAATGTTTTCTGATTGTTTCATGTGCATGGAATTGTCTCCTAATTAAAAAGCAAGTTTTGTGGGGAGTTGAGTCTAAGCAGTTAACTTTCCTATATTTCCTATCCCATTGAGCCTTGTAACATGCTAGACATATGTCAATAAAGTCATTGATTGCGTCTCTGTCTCTCCATCTGTCCATCTCTCTCTGTGTCTGTTTGTTCGCTTGTCTGTTTATCTATCTATACAATACATACACACACAAACGCACACATATATGCATATATGTGCATATATATATATTTTTACACAAGTTGTATAAAATATACAACTTTAACACAAATTTAATGGATTTCAACTCAATCATTTGACAATACCTCACAATCATCAGTGCTCTTTTTGAATTAAATAGAAGAGAGAATGTAAATGAGCAATGCTCTTATTTCAGTGTAACCTTCACAGGAACTATTTCTCCTCAAACTGTTTGGAATTCTGGGTTTTCATAAACTTGCCTACAAGACTTAGAGTTCTTTGATTCTAAGACTCATCAATATAACAAATAAAATAAGCAATTTGGTTTGTAAGACTGCCAACATAAATGTGAATTAGAACTTTGTGATATGAGTAACACTGTATCTTTTTACATTTAGCCCTGTCATCATGTGCTGAAATAACTTTATCTGGTGATACGCTGATCCGATCACTCTTGCAGTATACATCTTCCTAAATATCCTCTGGCTTGGAACAGAAAAATATTGTCATGATCAGATCTACTTCTCCAGTTTCCTTCAATGTAAACTTTTACTAACTTCAAGGAGAATTTTGCCAAATGAGTGCTACTTATTTCTGGGCCACAGCCATTATTTCACCAAGACAGTACTTTTCCAGACTGATAGTATTTTTATAGTTGCTCATAGAAAACAAATTACTACAATTTGATTTTTATATTGCTGTGGTTCAACAGAGGTTGATGTCAGCCACCTTGCTTTAAAAATTGAACAAATCTGAAACAGTTTACAAAATCTGGTGTTCTCACAAAGAAAAGAAAGAGATATAAGTGTGGGGTCTAGTTATAGGGCAATCAAGACTAAACTGTGTAGCCACACCATGAATACTGAAATCTGTTTTTATAAAGTTGAGCTTAATAAATACTTATCTAATTTGACTTTGAAATGCTGTTTTTCAAAGCTATAGTCTTAAAAACTTCCTTATCTGTCCATGCAGTGCTCATCCCTGCTATAAAATTAGTCACTCTTGGCAACAGAGGCTTATTAAAGTGATGATATGATCCTGGAAAGGGAAAAGTTTATAGGAAAACGTCCTACAGAGTTAGCAGGAACCCTTGTCTTGTTATCCAGGATTCACTGGGAAAAGCTATATGGCTTTGCTTAATTTTCCAGTTTTTAGAATGAAAACCCTAAATTACTTTAGCACATAATTTCTAGAACACAGCATTACTAATGACTACACCATCAAGTGTTGTATTTTTATCTGTATTAATATATTGCTTCTTCACCTAGATTGAAAAGAACTTGGACTTCGGAATCAGTTTTGTAACTGTATAAGATAGGTCTTTGTAAAATAGGATTTTTGTGAGTATTAAATAAAATATTTATATAAAATCCTTGCAGTGCCTAGTTTATAATAGATGTTCAATAAATGCTTTATTATTATTATTTTTTTAACTTGTATCTCCTTAGGTGACTAGCAGGGTGATTGTGTAGTAGGGTATTAAAATGATAGGTTTTGTAGAAGACCGAGTTCAATTATAGCTGCTGCTACTTATTAACTCTAAGACTCTGAGCTTTACATCTCTGTGCTTCAGTATTTTCATCTATAAAATGGGGAATATAAGACTTTCTATATCGTAACATATTATGGAAAGTCCATGAAGTAAAGGTGTTAAATGCTGATAGCAGTGGCTGGTACATAGCACATGCCATATAAATGCTTACTATTTAAGAGGATGATTACGTGCATCCAGGGCTCTGAGTTCGTGGTGAATGGGAACAGGGAAGCTGCCACTGTGAGTCCTGAAGGAAAACTTTGGGAACTGAATAGAATTGGGATCCTGAACCAGTAAAGGCAAAGTATGTTAATCACCTCTTTTTGCAAATGAGTTGAGAATTCAAGATTTTGCAGAGGCAGACAATTGGACTTAATAAAAGGTTAATGGGACTGCAAACAGACTCTGAAGTTTTCTGATTGTTATAGAGTTCGTGAGTCAAAAATAGACTTTAGTTCAGATAAAACCTTCTACCGAGTTACTCTATCCCTAGGAAAACCAGGCTGCATCCAGCCTGGAAGTCCAAGTAAAAAAGGTGGAACTCAAAAAAGAATAAGTGTATCCCTGACAAGCTTTAAGCAAAATATGTCCAAAATACGCTTTTGGGTACCTGGTGTATTAGATAAAAGGCAAAATAGTGTTTCTAGAGCCCAGACTCAGATACTTCATGCTGGATAAAAAATACAAGAAAAATAATTGCTTCATAATTTGAGAAAATGAGTCAGATGAAACTGAAGTTGCCTCAAGATTTGGGAAACGCACACACATACACAGCACCAGAACAGCATAGAAAGTGAAGAGCCAGTCACAAAACTGCCCAACTTTCCTTACTAGTATAATGTTAAAAGCAAGCTGAGATACATATTCTTTAAATGATAATAGCCAAGGTAATACAGAAGATGTAGAGTATTTAATAAGGTTTAGCAAAAGTGAAAAGTGCTGCAAAATGGGAAGACATCAGGATCCAGGTCAAAGTCCAGTTACTTAATTTCTCTCTGCCTTATGTTCCATAGTGAAAATCAGAAGTCATCTTTTCTCTCTGCCTCTCCCCTACTGACAGTGCCAAGGGCTTCTTCTAAATAGATTATGTGATAACTGTGTCATCGATTATTATATAGGATCCTCTCCATGATGTGTAATCTTTACATTTTCACAGGAGACTCTTAGGGAAAGGGCAACTGTTTAAAACACAAAAGAATGCCCTTCTAATGATGGACTTCGAAGCAGAGCATTGCCATTTGGGAGAGGGGTGGTCCTCCTGGTCTCAATCACTCTGCCTTTCCATAAAGACCAGCTCCAACTCAGGCCACACGCTCTCTCCTCTCACAGATTCCTTCTGCATGAGAGAAGAACATTTAGGTCACTTCAGCCTGGAACATTAAAACAAATGCTGATAGTTCAAGGTTAATAGATGCATAAAACAAAAGTAATTCCATGTCAAAGCTGAGATGACAGGCGATTTGACTTGAGGCAGCCTTACAATCACTCTTTTACATGTGCTCCGTGCTGAGACCAGGCAAAGGCGTTATGTTTCTGACATTTACTTGTCAAGAAGGTACGACAATAGAGATTGTTTCTATCTCTGCTGCTCCCAGATGTTAACCTTCCAGCTTTAGTTTGTAATTGGGGTTCTGTGGAGGTTTAACATTTTCTATTGATTCAATAGAAGCGATAACATTTCCAATCATAAGACAGCATTATAGAAATATCAGGCAATTCACATATCAGAATGTTTGATAGCTGGGCTCACCGCATTAATTTCTGTCACCTTTGCTAGGAACCCTTTATCCTCTTTTTAATACTGAAGGACACCTGGGAGTAGTTGCTGCCACTTTTATTGTTCAATAAAGTAGACAAAAGTTTCAATTAACAGCCAAGGGGCCTCTAGGAAATTGTGAATGAGAATATATTTTACTCATTTTACTATATTTCTTTTTTCTAATGTGCCATCTGTGACTTCGAGGCTGTACTTCACTCAGAAGACACACATACACACACATTCACAGTTCTTCTAATCTAGTTTGCATTACATCCAAGCATTTAGCCAAGGACAGCCAAGAAGAGACCAGTGAGGATGTGGAGAGAAATTTTAAGTCAAAAAGCTCAGGTAGGCAAATATATCCAGGGGGATGAAGGTCTCTAGGTCTGCAGGACTGTTAGGCAAGGGGTCCCTGGACTCCACTTCCTTGCCCTTGTCCCTGAGACCGAAGTTCCTAAGAATCCTGTTTCACTGTGTAACTGGTACCTCCTCAAGTAAAAAAAAAAAATTATCCTGTACCATTTATTCACCTAGATTCTCATTCTTTTATTAAAGATTCATATTATAAGTTTTCAAAAAGTTTATATTAACTGCATTTTGAAAATGATCAATGAAGAGGAATGAAATGGAGGATCTATAAAGTGAAATTAAACATGTGATAATATTATAATTTTTCAAGTTGCCCTGTTTAGTCTCACTGCACTCCAGCCTTTGTACCTCTTCATGAATAGTCTTTGCATGTTTCTATAGGCTGTGTACATTTTTGATTCTACACCTTTCTTCATTATATTATTTCAATTTTAAATAATCTAAACAAGCACTGTCACTTGTCCACTTTGTCCATCTGTCTGACAATACCTGCACATGGGCAAACTCCAGCCCACCTCTTTGATGAAACACTTCTCTACTCTCTCCTCTTTCTCCATATCTTGGACTGCGTAAAGAATGATTTTTAATTTCTAAAAGACAGAGACCCCTCTGAGATTCTGACATCTTTTTTTTTTCCTCCTTCAGGAAACTATTCATTTGGTTTTATGAGTTAATATATTGAAACTTTATTGTTGACCTTAAAATAAGGATGGTTAGACAAAAGCATTTATTGGTGCTTTCATAGGTTCCATATATGACTTGCCTCTTTAGCTTATTGGTATCTTTGCTGTCTTATGCAGCTCAGTGATATATAAAATGTAGATGCCAGTGTTTTCTTTATTTTAATTATCTAATACATTAATAGAATGTTAAATAAAAAGAAATAGACATAACCCATTAGTCTAATTCTAGAAACTTCTACCCAATGTACCTCAATCAATTAACTAATCTATTTTGATATGGCTTTTCAAGTAATAATTGGTAAAACAAATTTCCTTCTATTTAATTTTTTTATGTTTTGTCCTTAAATTCAATGAGGGAGACTATCACATGTCTTGAGAAATCTAGACCTGCTCTGTCTATTGCCAGAGAAAGTAGGCTATTGGAATATGACTTGTGTGCAGCAAATATTCAGGAGTTTCTGCTTTTTTGATTGCCCTATATTAGGTACTTACAAGCCAGCTCTCTAATAATTATTTTAGAATGTGTCTGGACGTTAGATTACTCTTACTAGTCTATCGCTTGTAATAACTTTTTTGATCTCTCTTTTAAAAATGGCAATGACATTTTTTTCATCTCCAGTTTTTGAATAAATGAATAAAGTCATGCCTAAGAGAAAGTAAAATAACACTGCCATTGCATTTGAAGATAGAGATCACATATTGTCACCAGTTCAGAGAGACGAACTCTGTGTAAAGAAAATGGAACACAGTTTCTACTTTGTCAGATTTACTTGTTATTTCATTCTTTTGCCCTACTCACAGGGTTGGTGAAGATGCTATATATTATTAGATCTTAAGTTATTTGTAACATTCTCTTGCCCTCTCTAAGTGTGGTTAATAGGCCAGTATATTTGGCATCACATGGGAGCTTGCTAGAAATGCAGACTTTTGGTTCTTACTCTAGAAATTCTGAATCAGAGTTTGGATTTTATCAAGATTCCCCAGAAGTTTTAGATCCATATTCATGTTTGAGAAGCATTGGTGTACATGATGTCTCTGTTGTCAAACTTGTTACCTTCATTCTAAATATCCTTTTAATCAATCACCTACCTGATTCATGTCTTATCTGACAAATGAAAATGTCTGAATTGTATAATGTATGTTCATATATCATCCAAACAATCCTCAACAAGAGAAGATTATTCTACTGGATATAATCTTTATGCCATAATTATTTTTGATGTTTGCCTCCTACAAAACCTCTTTTAACTTCCAGTACACATCGGAAGATTAAGATCTGGTTGTTCTTTTGAATTGCTTGACTAGCTTTCCATGAGGTAGTTCTTTATTCAAAGAGTATTTGTATTGCTTTAGCCAATCAGAAATCAGGCCATTCATTTTTAAGTTAAAAATGAAAAAATATTACTCAATATGATCAATGTTTGGGGATTATGTTAAAGTCAGTTTAATTACATAATTAAAAGTTATGAGTGCTCAAAGGATCTTAACAACAATCTAATTCTTAATGATATTTTACATAAAGTTATGTGTTCAATAAATGTTTACAGAAAGAATTAGAAAACTGAGAGGGACTTGGGTTTGTAGCAACATAGATAAGCCATAGCGTTTCAGATGAACAGACTGTGTGGTCCTATTTTATTCAACAGTAAATAAAAAGACGAGGGCTCTTTTTCTTTAAGGTATATTCAGTTGACCTCTTCTACCTCCACCAAGGAGAGAGTACCTGCATCCTCAGAGGTTCTGTCATACAGGAGACAGACATTTCCCTTAGACACAATATAGAAGCCAGACACCCATTTTTTTAAAAACCGAACAAATATGCAGTTTGTCAATCTTCAGATAGAGTGTTTCTGCCTTCAGATTCAAAATGGCTTTCATTTATTCATGTAAAAAAGAAGCATTTCAGTTATAGTTGTAAAATTTACTTATCTGGTTTCCTCATGATAGATAACAAATGTAGCCAGAACTTTCATGCATCAAAAAGATGCCACTTCATAAAATGACAATACAATTCCATATTACAATAAAAACAGATACAATTCAGAATGCCTCAAATGGTTCCAAAAGCAATTATGGCATTTCAGAAGTAAACATTACTTACAAATTCATAACCACCCATCAAAATTATTTCACTAGGGTAAGTTAAGGAAGCATCTGCTACAATTTATGCATTTCAAGTCTTTCTTATTTTTTCATAGCCAACTATGAAAAAAAATACTTCTGTCAAGTACTGCAGTCCAGAGTGAAGTCAAACAGTTTGCCATTTACCGAGGAACATATACTGTTTTATAAGCAGCAGCTCAATCTTATTACTGTAATAAAGGTATAAAATTCACATTTTCATTTAAAGGAACTAGATCTGACCAGTACCATCTGCAGGGGAATAATGTCTAAGATTAGCAGTCTTATTTCTTTGCCTAAAAGAATAGCAGAATAAGCTTCCTTTAAAGGCTAAAAAGATTCATTCTTCATATCCTGTCCAGAATAATGCTGAATTATTTCTCAACTATAAGTAGTGTTTCATAAATCATAAAAAGGATAAATCTTATTAAATCAGTTGTAGATTACAGAAACCTAAAGGCAAGGTCCATTCTCCAAAGGACAGTGCTGTCCTCACTGATTTTTTATCCTTTTACTTATTTAAGAAGAGACATCTACTTTGAGACCTGCTTAACTGAAATAAGAGCCTTTTTCCTTCTTTTTATAAGAAGTCAAATGGCAAATAACTATGGCAGTAGACATTTATCTACTAAATGGTTAAATATTACAAATTTCAACATTTTATATGCATATGTATAATGAACAGTGTATACATAATATATAACATGCAAATAGATCATTCTTACATTAAAATTTTGAAAAATTGTCATATCTAGTACATTCATTCAGAAAATCAAAGGAACAATAAAGTTTGATATACTATAAGCATGTTGGAAAGCAAAATACATTTATAATTAACATAACTTAATATTCTAAAATTTATTCTTGAATAGTCAAAGTATTTTATACAATAAGCTCTTAATCTGAGGCAATATTGTATTCTCAAAAGACTAGTTTTATGTTTTAGAAAAAATAAACTAACTTTTGCATGTCACAGAACAAAATATGAATGCAAAAGTTATGGTTCTCTTAGTAGTGTGAACTATGCACAGTACAAATAACACATTTAACAAGGTAGATATTTTATAGTTGGCCTAGTGAAGAAAAATTCAATATGCATATGTTTACATATTGAGTAGATTTATAGCCAACACTCCCACTGCCACTTGGCCTCAGTTCACTATTTTACAACCTTGAAAAAAACACATTTCACACATTTAAAAAAACATTTAGAAGATTTAAAAGCATTTGCCAATGCCACAAAGCAACAGCCATGTTATACGCATATATAATAAGTTTGTGTAGAAATGTGGAATGTGAAATATGCAATGGGGTGTTTTGTATTCTGAACTGAAAGGCTTTCTAACTTTATCGACTCATATCGAGGGTGAGGACTGGTTTTACAAATTTAGGGGTAGATGAGTTTCATTTTGCTCTAACCAGGCACATATGTGGTCCCATTACATCTGCATTTGAGAAATTAAGCTTTATTGAAGGTGTTCCTCCATAATAGAAAATAGTTTAATGATCATTTTTTTTTACTGCACAACATATGATTTACTCAATATTTGAAATGGTGATACAGAGTGTGACATAATAGAGATATTTTATAGGGGAATTTTACTATATATAATTAATACTAGCATATGAAAAAACAGCGATAGGAAAAATTTTTACTTTGTCCCCCATTATCCATCCTATCGGTGCTTTGACCCTACATGTTTGTCCACACTTTGTTGCTATCATATTCCCTGGTTCTACCTATGATCTAAAGTAAATGTTTCTCTCATTAATGCATTCAACAAACATTTTTTAAGCACTTTCTATGTTTCAATCACTGAACTAGACTTGTATGTATGGAATTATGAACAGGCTAGCCACAGTCTCACCCTTAAGGTTTATAGCATAATGAAGTATACATGCAGATAAACAGGATCTTAGAATATTGGGTTTGATGAATGCCATGACAGGAAGGGATCTAGAAGGCATATAGAATCCTGACTTTGTCCTAAAAGTATTAAAGTTATCACTCAGATAAGGTCCAAAACAGAGTTATGACATCACATGTACTTTAAATGGTTCTATTTCACTGTATTGTGGGAATTAGATTGGTAGAGGACAAGATGAAAGGCAATGGAAGGCAATTTTAATAGCCCAGAAAAATATTGTGGTGGTCTGGCTAGAATAAAAGAAGAAAGAAAAAAATGAAGAGAGAAGAAAGAAAAACGATATCACATCAATGGTTGCTAAGGTTAGGGTTGAGGGATGATTTGACTAATGAGGGGTAACTAGAGTATGTTTCTTTGTCATAATGGATATGGAATACATAAGTATTTTGATAGTAGTGGTAATTACACAAATCTGTCATGCGATAAAATTTTATAAAACTCTGCAACCCACCCAAAAAACATGCACGTAAATTATGGTGAACTCCAAATACGATCTGTAGTTTAGTTAATATAATTGCACCAATGTCAATTTCCTGGTTTCTATAATGTACTCTGATTATTTGAGATGTTGTCATTGGGGAAAGCAGATACAGAATACATGGAAACTCTCTCTAATATGTTTGCAACATCCTGTGAGTCTAAAATTATTCCAAAATAAAAAGTGACTTAAAAATGTAGAATGATTTTGAGGAAAAAAAGTTTATCATGAATCCAGCACAGGCTCTAAGTGCCTCCCCAGATCTTTCTGAGGTGAAACTAATCCCCCTTGCTAAAGGAGGTCAAGGCTCTTTTAATGTTCGCTGCATGTGGGAGAGTTGAAAGATGGACCCAGAGGATTGAACCCTGAAAGAAAGATAGACCATGACTCTGACATCATGTTTTAGTCAATGACCTTGACCTTCGTCCATTCTTGCCCATGTACCTCTTCTTTACATTTGAGTTAGTTAAGTGCAGAGGGAGAAGAACAGGCCGGAGCTTTCGCTAATGATCTGAATGATGAAAAGAGTCAGGGAAAGCTACTGAGGTACTTTATAGAGAGATTTGTAAGTGTTTCTAATACATTAAAAATCAAAACAAAACAAAACAAAACAGTGATGCCATGGAAATGAGCATCTGTCATTTTACTGATGGAAATCGTATACTGTATCACTCAAACTGAGTTAATTTATTCACAGAAAGTTATTTTTTAAAAAAATATTTAGTTACAATAATAATCAGATTACCTGATGATTTTTTAACAACCCATTATTTTTCTAAGTGTGAGAGTTTTTTTTTTCCTCTTTAAATAATTTCCAAGTAGAAGCCAAAATAGAACTGGAAGTCTGACATTCTTCTTCCTACTCTTAAGTTTGCTAACAGTCTAAGTTTCCTCAGGACAGAAACAAGAGCATGAGGCTGATCCCATGGCGCTATGCTCTGGGACCATTCTGAGGGACCACTGCCTAGTATGTGGCTAGAACCGATTTAGAGCAAGTTCATATTGATACTTTTTAATTTTAAAAAGCACTCTCATCTCATTTTTGTTTGTTTGTTTGTTTTTCTTTGTTTTTCTTCTTCCATAGGTCCAGTCTGATGAACTCCAGAGTTAATTCCTTTTTATGGTGAGTAAGCTTACACAAATTTCTAGCATAATAGTAGAAATGCTAACTTCCATAGCACTGATTCTAATTTGTAGGAAATAATGTTTAATATGTTGCCCCTGTAATAATATAAATGCTAATCACTTTGTTAAAACATTGAAATCCTTTATTTAGCCAAGAGTTCTATAGTGAGATTCCAAAGGAATAATAGAAATGCTAATTATTTTGATTAGCACAAAGGGGAGAGTCTTATTAAAAGTTATTAAAAATAGTTGCCTCATTAATTTTATATGTTTTATGGCTTCTTTTAAGGCCAAACTCAAGTTACATGCCAGAATTTTTTTTATGCAAATTATTTCACTCAAAATTAACCCCCCTCAAGTCCTTATTTTTAAATGGTCTTTATGTGAGAGACTGAATCAATATCTACTGTGTATTTCAAATCTCCATAATAGTATTGAATAGCTATAGAAACTGATGAATATTACTTTGGGAAAAGTAGCTCGTATTATCTAAAAATCTGTTTGATGTGTGTGTGATATGTGATTCTTTAAAATGCTTCAAATGGAAGCTTCACTGAGGTCAGTCCCTTTTCAAAGTATTTAGATTTTTGTTTTGTTTTGTTTTGTTTTTGTTGTTGTTGTTGTTGTTTTTAAGAAAATCTGCAGGCGAAGAGTATGCCTTTGCAGAGATAAGTGTTTTGGATTAAAAATGAGCTGTTCAATGGAAATATAATTTAACTAATACTGGGAAAAGGGAATCAGGGAGTTGGGATAATTAATGAATAATGAAATGGACTCTCTGGAATTAGACAGGCGTGGCCTGAATCTCAGCTTCACCAATATGTGATTCTGAACATGCTTATTTATTTTTTTAACTCTCTAAATTTCAGTTACTTTATCTGTTGTCAAGATCAAATATGATAATTCATGCCCCCTGCCTCCCACCCTGGAAAATCTGTACAACATTTGGTACATAGAAAGTGTTGAGCATTTTTGTTACCATTACTGGTGTTAGCATTTAATATTACTATTATTATTATTGTTATCTCCACTTCAACTGCTTTTATATAAGCAAAGTACTCCCAATGGAAGAGCACTCTAATTTTTTACTTTTAATTTTCAAGTACTTATTTTGTTTTACTAATTTCAGTACAATTTCTAAAATAGAAATTACTGAGTATGTACCAGATGTCAGGCCTTCCGATAAAAACCATATTTACAAAGAGACAGGAGAGAGGGAACTGCTGTTTAGAGAAATAGCCCATTTTGACAAGTGCCTTAATGAAGTATGTGTGGGGACAAGGAAGTGAGAGAGGGGTGGCTTTGTTGAGGGTGACAAGAAAGGATTCTGAGGAAAAATGAAGATGAGAATCAACTTAAGGGAACAAGGGAAGGAATGGAGGAAAAGTATGTGGAAAGGCCAGGAAGTTTAATAAAGCTGACCTTTCTTAAAGCATTTATTATTGTTGTGAATTGTTGGAGAAAACAAGTATGATCAGAAAGTAGCAGCACATGCATTTGGAGAATTAAGCAGGGACCAGGTTATGGAAGGAATCATGATGAAAGTCATAATGAAAGGCTTAGCTATTCAATAAAAATACCAAGTAATTGAAAAGTTGCAAGTGGGCTAGTAATGACTGTGGATGGCCCTATAGAGAATGAGCTAGAAGATATGTGTGTTTTGTGGGGGCAGTACTTTAAGTGGAAGTGGGCAAAAATTATGAGGTTATG
>CM053504.1:66982288-67159646 GCA_028627145.1 Eidolon dupreanum | reverse complement strand
CTTCTTCTTCTTCTTCTTCTTCTTCTTCTTCTTCTTCTCTCTCTCTCTCTCTCTCTCTCTCTCTCTCTCTCTCTCTCTCTTTCTTTCTTTCTAATGCTCAGTAGAATTTGGGTGTAGATTGAGTAGGCTCTGAGGCTCAGAGAAGAGGTTTGGACCAGAGATTAGCTTTGAGATATACTAGAATACATAAAATTACACTGGTACAGAATGGAGAGAAAGAAAGAAAAAGAAATGAATTTGGTACTGTTTTTATCACTTAAGCCAGTAATGTAAAAAAAAATTGAGGCAGCAATGAAAGAGGTCAATAAAAGCCAAAAAAAAAAAAAAAAAGGAGTTTCTAGGTGAAGAGAGAGGTCAGTAGAGTTGAATTCCACAGGCAGGTCAGATGGGAGTAGGGTGTGAAAAATGTCCATTGGACTGATAGTGTGACTTGAGGAAGATGGTTTTGATAGAAGGGCAGCAAGCAAAATCCAGATTGTCACATTTCGTAAATGAATGAAGGGGACTGAGAATGTTGGTAGTTCTAGGACGTGAAGTTATAATTCAGCGTCAAGAATGGCACTAACAGAGCTAACACTGGCCAGAGCAACATGTCTGATGTAGCAACTGCTGTGCTGAATCTCAACTCACTAATCTTACTGGTCACTATAATAGCAAATTGTCAACGAGAGCATAGCTTTGCTACATTGTCTGTTATTAAGAAGGGCCAGAAAATGGAGGTGAGTTTTCTGACTTCCAATATCAATCAAATATGTGAGTCTCAGGTTACTTAACTATCAGCTGTCAACTTGAAAATGGTTGGTCTGGAAACATTTAGATCTATAGCCACAGTCCCAGTTGGCATGTTCACATGTGAATGAAGTTTGTCTTTACAACTTTCCAAACTGTTCCGCTGTCCTAGAAGGGTAAAGTGCATTATCTCCTGCTATTTCATTTTTATTAAAACTGTTTGAACTTGGAAATGAGGCCTGATGGTCCTATTTTCAGAAGGCTGAAGGTCACTGGGTGTTTCTGTTCAAAAAGAGAAAACAATGTGTAACCCCTCTGGCACCATAATCGAAAGAAATAGTGTGGTGATTACAGCCTTGCGCTGAGCTGGCGGCTGCTACAAATACTGGAACCGAATTTGATAGGATCCTGTATTACCTTATAACAGAGTATCATTCTTTACAGTTCCAAGGTCAATGTCTCTTTCTCAAATAACATTTCAGACCTATAATTGTTCATCTACATGCCAGCAATTATGGGGGAATTGATCAGCCAGTAATTAATGCCATGCTATTACACTTTTTAATTTGTAGATTATGCAGCTGCAAGCGTTCTCACATTTTTAATTTGTATATTATACAGCCACAAATGTTTACAATGCCCTTTTTAATCTCCTTACACCACTACTGCCATTATTCACTATAGATTAATGATACCCTGGGTGCTGGGGTTTATTTCATTTACCATTCTTACCAGGAGAGCAGTTAACATTACTGTGCTCTATTACCTAATGCCTTACTGCAGCTGCTAGTAAGCATTGGTTACCCTTTAAAATATTATCAGCCAGTTATTTTTCCTTATTTTTTTAGCTCTCTTGTTACCAATACAACTCTGTGGTAATATTATACTTTATGTCCAAATTTACTTCAACTGGTTCTATCAGAGACATTTAAATAATTCATTCTAAGTAACACAGATAAACTGAATCCCTCCCTACCTGCCCTTATCTATCTTAGGGCCTTTTTAGGGTTTACATGACCAATACAAATTTTTCTTTTTTCTTTAAACTTCTATTATTTCCCTATAACAGCAAGCCAAAAACATATAAAGAAAATTTCAAATTGTACTCAAATCTTTTTTAATTAGTCAGAAATAAGTATGCTCAATCTTGACTGAGCATAATAAGTCTTAATAGTTTATGGTGATACTGCTGGCTTCAGTTGAGGTTATTGTGGAGCATACACATCCTTTGGTTTTCTTCAAGGTGATCCAAAGTTTCAAAGGGAGGGCTGTATCTCCTTAATAAAACGTAGTGATGACTTTAACACTGACACTACCCTAAGCCACAAGGACATGCAACACCCACAACACAGTAGTATTCTATGAAATAGATCATACGCATGATGTTGTATTACTTACTGGGCAGGATATACAGTAGTAACAGATATAGAGTATTTCAAAGTATTTCTATTTTTCTGAGTAGGGATAAAAGAAATATGTAAAAAAATTCATATATAACTATAGGAATTAATAATTATATGAGAGCACAGTGAGCAGGGTGACCCCAAGGCACGTGATAAAGGGACAAAGGAGTTTTATAACCAGTTAGGAGAGTGGTGTTTCAGAGGGAGGATAGTGTGAACCCAGCGGAGGCAACTTGACTTGAGCTGAACTCTGAAGAAGGAGGCAATGAAAACAGGCTGAAAGTGGAGGGAAGCGCTTTCCCTGAAAAGAATGCAAAATGAATAGATACTTCAAGTGCTACATGTTTGTTATACAGTCAAGGGGCAGTAAAAAGGTGACTGTTGCAGAAATAACGAGGCTTGAAGCCAGACGTTCTGCCATGTCCCAGAGGACCTAACACACCAGTATAAGGTCTGGTTGGCTTTATTCTGTGCAGAGCTTCTGTGAGATATTTTTGATTGGCTTTTATTTTTTGTTTGTTTATTTTTTGTTAATTTTTTTCTTATGGAACTGTTATTGTAAAAGCAGTTTTCTAAGGATAATAAAATAGAAGAGGCTGATGTGTTAATTTCGAAGTGAGACAATAAAGGTACGGACACTGGTAGCATTTACCCAGCAGTAACTAGACACCTTGTGTCTCTTTTCTAACACTGTGTGCTGGATCCCTCACCTCCTCTCACCTCTACTCCAACTCTACAAATATTGTGCACTTTTAAAGGTTTGAAACTCGAATCCTGAATTACCTTTTAATCAATAAAAGATTTATTGTTTTTGTATTTTAATGTAATATTACACATATATGTATCTTGTTTCCTAAAATAAAGTATTATAACAATGATTATAAATTAAGCATTGTAATAAGTATTTTATATACGTTGCTGTATTTTATTTTATATTATTTCTACAATTACCTCAGAGGTAGGTGTTTTCATTTATTTATTGTTTTACTAAGAAAAGTAACTGAGGTTTAGTGATTATCACACAGTAACATAAATGTCATAATTTAAGCACGTCTACCAATTATGTTCATTCCTTTGCTCATGTCTCTCTTTTTTTCATTTATTCATTCATTCACTTATATTTTTTACTAAGTGAATATCAGTCTTGATACCAGACTGAATCTTGTGCTCTGAATACCTTAATCACTTATGATAGGTGAGATCCCTGTTTCTTGGTGCTTATGGCTGAGCAGAAAGCAAATGTAATCTGTTGAGCAAGTCCTACTCACAGAATGTAACCAGAAATCACATTTATAGTACCGCTCTATGTCTCTTTAATATGTAAATTTACTATGTAAATTTCCATGATGTGGGGGTGATTTTTAATAATAAAATATTCCCTCATTATTATTAAAAACAAAATTTCCAACTTCATTGAGGAATAATTGACAAATACAATTGTATATATTTAAAGTACACAAAATGATGACATGATAGTTTGATATACATATGAAGTAATTTATTAAAGGCAATACAGTGACTATAAGTTAAAGAGTACTTTTGAATTATAAAGCACTTTCAATTTGTTTCCGAAGTATTTTCACACGTACTCATTTCAAGTAATAAAGAAGGAAAAAATGTTTTTTCTATTTTTTCCAAATAGAGTTATAAGGAAAATTTCATGGAGAATGTACATATGTTTGTTTTTTTAAGCTAGAGCCTAAAGAATAGGGAGAAGATAACTAGAAGTGAAAAAGAACATTCCAGGCAACAGTGTCCTCATGAGTAAAGGTTGAAAATGGCTTTGCATGTTTAGGAGAAATGAATATTTTAGATTATTTCTAACAGAGAGTTTGCAGAAGGAAGAAATGGGTAATAAAATATAAGTATTAGAGAATGCCAAATCATGGATAACCTTGAATGTCCGGACAAGTATTCTGAACTTTTAAAAGCAAAACTGGCAAAAGAGGAGAAAGGAAACTTTATTCTTTCCTTGTCTTTGTTTTCATAAAGATGTCTAATGTCACAAAACTAAGATGACAGTGTGGTTCACCCAACTGAGCTCTGAACCTTGCTTAGAAAGGAAACTATGTCTCTTTAAACTTATGGCATGAACTGAGTTGATTTCTAGAGGTTCCCTGACAACACAGAAACTGCTAAATGAGAGAGCTAAAAAAGGGTTCTTAAGGACCAGTATAATGCCGATGAAAAGAGATCTAATGAAGTTTCAATCCATTCCGAAGATAACCCACTCTGGAATTAAGTCATGTAAATGGTACCCCTCAAATTGCATTCATCTTAGGATGTCCTCTTATTAACACTACCCTCATCTACTTTCACTCTCTTACTGTCTCTTGCCTCTGTCAGATTGATCCAAGATTTATGACTTCTGACTTCGCTGGCTCCTTCTTGTGGCTGTAAAAGGAATTTAGCCCCTGATAATACCAGATATTGGGGAACATCATTCATTTCGGCTCGAGAATCAAAATAAGTCACCATTTTGTAACTGAAATCAGTTTATGGAGAAATGTTTTTACCTATCTTTTCAGCTTCTAAAGTTTGAACATGTGAAGTTTTCAATTATGATTCATACCAGGAGTGGGATTTTTGGAGCATCCCCAGGCCCCTTAAATTGGTTTCCTTCTCACCCTCTCCCATCACCTCTTTTCCTATAGAGATTAAGGAATGTATAAAATACAACCTGTTACTGCCAGGAGGGATTACTACTATATATTATCACTCACAGCTCATTAACCTCGAAGCCCTGCTAACTAAGAAAATCCTCTCTAATGAGGTTTCCCTTGACTGCACTAAAGTACAAAAGGTCTAAAAGTTTTCCCTATTACCAATGTTCCTCAAATTATTGCACTGTAATTAAAATGTAACTTTAAGGCCAAAGGAGAAAAAAAAAGGTTTGAATTTGGTTTAAACTCTAAAAAAGGCCTTGTTAAAAAACTTCGGCTTTGTCCTTTGGTAGCAACTAAACTGTGGGAAACCAATCAGTTTGGGAGAGATGATTTTTCTTAGTATACCTGGATTGTATCTACATCACTCAAGACAGTTAGGCATGAATTCATGCAATTTAGATAGAAATACATTTATAATATAGAAAGTAAAAGTACATTTCTCACCTCAGTGATCTAAACAGGCTCCTTATTTTGGCAAAACAATCCTTGAGATAATAGTACTAGTTGTCTTGGCTGAGAGAGACCTAGAAACTAGAATTGGGATTAATAAATTGATGGGGCCTAATATATTTCTTATTCAAAGCCCTAGAGTCTGGGTAATTTGTATGGTTGTATCACTGGAATCTTAAGGAGTAGAGATGTAGATAAAACAAACAGAAGGAGCTGTGTTCCCAGGAGAAATTTATAATCTGGTGTAGTAGCTAGAATTAAGTATCCTCATCTCTGAGCTTTGAGTTTTTAAATGCCCACAATGCAAATAATAATTACCTCTTTTAGCTTCCTTAGAAGCCTGATTTATGTGTGTAGCGTATCCTCAGAGGAACAGACTAAAAAGGTAGGGACTCTCAGTCTGGAAAATGAAGGCTGACGGGGGAATACAACTACTGCTTCTAAAATCGTTAAGGGACTGGCTTGAGGGAATGCAGCCTTGACCACTAATCCTGGAAGACTAATCACCAAGCTGAGGCTCTCTCAAAATGCAAACAATTTAAATTTATAACATTAAAGATAAGTTTGACACCACAAAGAAAGAGTAAACATATGGCACTCATTAAGCAAAAATCATTGCAATTTGAAAAGAGAGAAAACTTTAAATGGGAATCATACTTCATAATAAGGTTCTAAAGGGTGCTAAAATATTTAGGACACATCCCTTGATCTCAGCATTCAGGTTAAGAAGAAAAATCTATGAACCATATTATAGTGCAGTAATAAAATTCTGGGTTATGAATAACACTGGATATATTCATGGTAGTATTATTCATGTCTTCTTTGGAACTACAGAAATGGTCTGATGAGAGATAATGCTAAAGCAATGCAATATGAGATGTCTTCACTGTGTCCCCATGAAGGAGAAAATGTGAAAAATAAAATAGATGGCTAATCTGCTAAACAGTAACCATTCATGTTCTTTAATTAAAAAAAAATTTTTTTTCAAAGTACGAATAGGCAATGAAAATTGGAACACACACTTCTCTACTATCAAAATACTTACAGTTCATAGCATTTTGTGAAAAAAAAAACAAGTAAATTATGAAACCCAAAACATCCATTCTAGTTTTAGTTTTAGCACTAATTTATATTAATATGAGAAACTGATTTGTTCACACTGGGCTAAAATCTCTTCATGCTATATTGGAGATAATAATATCCATATTCTTATATCACCAGAGAATTTTAAAAACTAAATATAATCAACACCATGAGAGTACTTTGAAAGTAAAAGACACTCTACAAACCTATACAAATGTAAACATATTTGTAACATTGTCATAATTTAGAAAATATCTTTTTGCTTTATTTATGCAGGTATTTAATTAAGCACAATGACTTTTTGTGCCATTTCTGTACTTTTGGCAACTTGAGCAGTTGCTTTTGGTAAATTTGGTCTTAATATTCTAGTAATCATGGAATGTCATCAGCCAGAATACATAAAATCTATCGTGGGTAAACCCAACGTTTATGAGGACAATACAAGTGACTTACTAGACTGAATAGAATAACTTGTTAGCCATAATATATTCAGAGCTACCATTTTTGCCATTGAAGCCCTGGCACATGGTGTCAGTCCTAGGGGTTTGACAGTATGGGGCTCCTCTATCAGGAATGGAAAGTGCATCTTCACCAAGCCCCAGACTGCATTGGATACCTTGTGTGATCGTGTAATGGCAATCATAGTCCCTGGCCTATAGCTGTTTTTAATTTCCTACAGAAATAACCAACTGCAAAAACCTGCTTAGAATTCCATATACAAAAGTGTGCAATTGAATATTACTTTCTGTAAGACAAATTTTAAGCGATTAGAAGAAAAAATTGTGAGCTTTAATCATTGTGATTGAGAGTGGCAGGCAGAGAGCTAGCTAGCTGACCTCCAAATATTTCTATTTCCCCACTTTTTGTTTTCCCTTATATAGTAAGTTGTGGCAGGAAGCAGATATTCAGCTTGGGATATTTTCCAGAACCCTTGCATCCAGGGCTGACCACGTGACTAGGAGTGGAATGGAAGCCTGCCTTTTTTTCAGTCTCTCACACCAACCACTGACAGACATTCAGCACAGGACTCACAAGTCAATAGGGTAATGAGCAACTGAGAGGTGCAAGAACCCTGGGCCTCTGGGTTACAGCCCAGAGAAAAGCCACCTGCAAACAAGGAACACCTGTACCAATCTTCTATGTAAATAAGAGATAATCTGTTATTGTGTTAAACTAGCATATTTGAGGGGTGGTTTATATAGTATTTAGGTTCCTCTAATGAATGCTTTGGTAGTTAAACATGAATTAAATTGGAAATAATTGTTCATTAGATAGAATTCCCAAAAGAAATTATTTCAAAGACAGTTTTCACAGAGTGACAAAATATGAGCCAACTGACAAAAATTGATGATTTGAGGGAAATATTTCTTACATAAAATGAAGGTATAGCTGCAGGGATTATCATGATTCAGACAGTAAGAAACTGAGATCCAATCCAGAACTGAGTTATTTTAACAACCTTCTGAGTAGGGAGTAAAGTAGAAAATACTCAGCATGAGGGCACCTGTTCCAAATACTGGCAAAACCGCTCTCCTAAATTGACTCTTGTGCCCCTCTGAAAAGTTGAGTCCTGGAGAGAGGTGTAAGATAGTCACTGAATGAATAGTTCTAGAGCATGATCCCATGTAGAAAACACACATGATATAAGTCCTGTCCTCAGGGAATGTAAAAAAGACAAAAAAATAAAGCACAAAATCTGAATGAAATATCATACAATTTTGGGAGCGAGGTGGGGAGTAATTTTTGTTTTAGAAACTGTTTTCCCAACCCAAGAGTACTGTGTACCCATTCCCCGAGGAATAATGCAGAAAGGGAATAATAATGGTGGGTTTGAGCCCTTTTAGTGTAGGACTCGAGAAGAAGCACTTTGTGTCTGCCTGTGTCCCATACAGCCAGTTCCATGCTGGTACTGATCCCTTATTATTTAGCACTTAAGGAGCCCTTGATAGTTCCAGAGAGCTCTCTCATTGCTTATCCCCAGGAATAATGCCCAGACTAATAAGACACTGATTAAAAAAACAAGTTAAATTATATATATATATATATATATATATATATATATATATATATACATGCATGTATTCATACATAAACATATATATGCTACATATAATACTTCTTTCAGTTTTAAAAATGTTCTTAGCATTTTTTGTAAATACCTAAATTCAGATGCTCTTTTGTTGATGACATGTTTGAGAACACACACACACACACACACACACACACACACATCATTAACTGAACATATTTAGTCTCCCAAAAGCCATTATAATTTGGCAACATGTGTTGAGTTACTTACCAGTTGAAACAAATTGCTAGTTTTTTTTCCCCTCTATGATAAGTATTTGCTCTGTGGCACAAAAAGTTGTGAAAACAAATTCTGGGAAAACTACAAAGACTTCTCTGGCAATCCTCTGTGATTTTATACAGTTGCTCAAGTAGCAGACAGATATTTCAGCCTTATTTGCCACAATGCTGGGTTAGACTCAGAACAAATCTTTGGTAGGTGTCTCAAATTCACCTGCCCGGCCTGCTACAAATGGTTTAATTCTTTCAGCTTACTCAAAGTGGAAGGCCGGATACTTTAACCTATGGAGAATGTAGTATTCTCAGAGAAAATGACAGTGATGTAGTGATGATACTCTTTCAGCTACACACACACACACAGACACACACACACGAATAATCATTTTTAGTATATTTTCCCACTAAATATCAAGAGAAACAATGAACATTGCTAAGGAGACAACTGCTCATATGATATGAGGATCTTAAAATATCGTTTCACCTACATCTTTAATGTAATAGACACATAGTTCATTCTTTTCTATACACCTTAACCCTTTATTAGGGTTGGTGTTATCCAATATGGCAATAATGTAGACATCTGCTCCCCCTTATCAATAAATCTAACAGTGCTGTTATAACTTTGAAATGGAATATAACTGGTATAAATCCTTCTCAACTTTTTAAGTCAGGATATATGACTCACTACTCTTGCCCAGGAAGAGAATATAGATTGTAGCAAATCAAGATCTTAAAGTCTCAGTTACTGATTTTATAGATTTGAAATCATGTAAATGTATATGAAAGAAATAAAAGTATTTAATGACTAAATTATTTCAAAACTTAATGGCATTAAGAGAGTATACATGTATCATTTCTGTTGCTGTAGGTCAGGAGACCAGAAGAGATGAGCTGAGTCCTCTGCTGTGGAGTGTCTCACAAGACTGCAGTCAAGGGCGAGTCCCATCTGCAGAGGATCTGCAGAAGAATCAACTTCGAAGCTCACTGGCCTGGTTTTTGGGAAGGTTTAATTCTTTGCACACTATTGAACTGAGATCCTCAGTTCATTGTTGGCTATTGACTAGGGGCTTCCCTCAGTTCCTTGCCATGTGGGCTTCTACAATATGACAGTTTATTTTTAAAAGCCAGCAAAAGAGCAATACTACCAGCAAAATGGAAGTCACAGTCTTATATTACAGAATCACAGAAGAGACATCACATCACTTTTAGCATATTCTACTCCTTAGAAGCAAGTGACTATATCTAGCCCACACTCAAGAATTGCATAGGACATGAATACCTAGAGGCAGAGATCATTTGACACCATGTCAGAAGCTGCCTGCAACAAATTTTATAAACATATAATCACATCCTAATACTATATTTTTCTTTCTGAAATGTATTTGCTGTTAAAATTAAGCAAATGCAATGCTATATTTACTTTCTAACAAATGTAAATTTGGAACTATAGATTTTTTCCCCTATGTTCAACTCATGTATTCCATACACTAAGTTAAATCAATGAATTATTGTAATGTATTCATTGGCAAAAAAAACCACAGTGCTAGATGCTATAGGGAAGGTTAGATACATAATACAGTGAAGTCCTCCTCCATCAAGTTATAATTTAGAAGGAAACTAAATTTTTTATATTTTTTAAAGTTAAATAATATCAAAATATTTATAAATCCTAAGACTCTACAAGGTAATTTGAACAAAAAAAGCAACATAGATATTAAATGCTGTGATTTCAGGAGTGGAATAGTTTACAAAACTTTTTAGAAGGGAGAGGATTATACAACTAGATCACCAAGATTGTGTAATGTTTTGAAACAAGAAGAGGATAGAATATATCTAGGTGGAATATGAGATGTAAGCAAAAGCAGCCAGGGTGAAATTGTGTGCAGTGCCTTGTCTACATATTATAATAATATATGGTAATGATTTATCTTAGAATAGTAGGGCTGACCTACTATTCCTGAATTTGTTTAGAGGCTTGAATTATAGCATCATAACATTCTTTTCATAAGTGGTTAATATACCAACTTATTATACTACTTTTCCTGTACTTACAAATATTATCTCTATTTTGTCTGTATCACTGACAGTGCTATTTTCTGAGATGTCTTGGCAACCTGTCTCTTCAAAATTGTTTGATATGATGTCAGTTGAAAAGTCCAAAGTGTTTGGTGGTTATTTGCTATCTGGGTATCTCATGGACATCTATGAAAATAGAAAAATTCTCTCAAGAAGCTAGAGTTAGTACTTTAATCTTGTAAAAATAAGATAATTCTAAAGATCAAGGATTGATGAATCAGAAACAATTTGAAGAGGCAACCCGCCCATAGAAATAGAAATAGTTACTTTTGAACAAAGAGAAAGCATCCTGTTTATGCCACTGGATAAAATGTGCTACTCAAACAGGGGAGTTTTAAAACTTCCTGGAGCAATGCCTTGAAATCAGCAGATAAAAGGCTTTAAAAAAAGAAAATATTACCATTTTTCACCAACATCAATGTTTCTGGGTAATTTATTGCAAAAGTATTGACAATGTCTTCTGTCTCTGAATTTACAAGCCTCATTGATCCCTTGCTTTTGGTCAGTGTATACAGAATCAAATGGAAACTTTACAACAGTCTGCTCTATATTCTAAACCAATTTTTTCATCTTTTTCATCCGATTGGCAAATATATCAATTCCAAAGTCACTGTCAGCAGAGTCTGTCCATAAAGTGTAAGGATTAGTTCTGTGTCTGAGGATACCCTCACTCCAAGTTCAATAAAGGCCTTCCATTGTCCAAGCTGACAACGCAAATTAGTTTAAGAGAATTTTAAATTAAAAAAAAAAAATCACTTGAACATGTATCATAAGGGTCAGCAAACTTTTCTGTAAAGGGCTATATAGTAAATATGCAAATACAGCTTTGTGGGCAACATGGCCCAATCCTAGCTACTCAATTCTGCTATAGTAACACAAAGACAGCCATAGACCACAGGTAAATAAATGAACATGGACCTGTTCCAAAGAAACGTTTATTTATGGGCAGCACTGAAATTTGAATTTCATATAAATCCCAAGTGTTGTGAAATATTATTCTCTTGATTTTTTTTCAACCATCTAAAAATGTAAAAGAACATTCTTAGCTTGCAGGCTTTATGAAAACAGTCAGCAGGTTTGCTTTGTGGGTCATAGTTTGCCAACACTTCACTCTAATGCAGTGTATTAAAATGTTCTTGCTGTAGCCTCTATGACAGCTGTAAAAATAAGAGCCAATTTGGTTACATTATATAATAAAAGAGAAGTAAGCCTATGCACAAGAGTAACTTTTGTAAGAAGTGAATCTAAGGTTCTGGAACCTGAAATAGCAAGGGCCTGAAGTAGTTACCTCAACCAGTCTCTCATCTCCAGACAAGTACAGTTACCCAGAGATTACATAGACTTCTTCCAAAGACTACTCTTGTCTTAGTAGGTCATCTGGGAGAGAAGAAAGTAATTTTTAAGTTCCAGAAGAAGGAAAAGCTTTGTGGCATAATATAAAGAGTATGTCTCTTGGCCTTGGTTTTACTTCAAAAAATAAGATACACTCTTTAATTTCCAACAGAGTTCTTGTTTGAGGTCTAAACAAATAGCATTTCTTTCATTTGAGTATGTTGTAAAATGAATACATTGCTTAGTTTCCTTCTCATAAAATCTATGTTTTATGAGCAGGTACTCATCAAGGTGACCATTTATTGAATTCCTATAGGTTTTTCCATTTATAATCTATACTATTTATTTGGCTAACTCTGCGAGATAGTGCTGCATCATAATGAGTATAATACAAATAAACATGTCTAATACAAGGTTGGGGACTTAGCAAATCCTCAAAAAATGTCTCTGAATTTCTATCCTGACAATGGCCTATCCTAAGTATTCAACAATGTGACTGCATGACTTAATGAATTTCTAATGATGATGTCTATAATGAAAGCATCCCATATTTTTTATTTTTTAACTTAACCATTTCAAGTGTGTGTGTGTGTGTGTGTGTGTGTGTGTGTGTGTGTGTGTGTGTGTGTTACCAGAGGAAAGAGATAACACAAAATCGTCTGGTGAAACAGTGACCCTTTCCTTTTCATTCCCATTTTTGTCCAATGAGAACAATCCTTAAAGCAAAATTTGACATTGATTTTTTTTGAAGTACAACTTAGCCTTTTTTTATTTGTTTCTTTTTTTAGCCCTAATCTCACAGACTGGATAAAATAATCATAGACAGTTGATTCTAGTCTTTGACAATGTTATACTGGGTTATAATGGAGTAACCATAGATGACTTGAAAAAAAATATAACAAAAAATGGACTTTCCATATCTTTAGAGAAGGTTTTTTGAGTTGGGGTTGACTACAGAGGGTTTCTGTCAGTATTTCTGTATCTGCTCTTTGTTTTAATTCTAAAAATAGAACAAAGTTCAAAAGAGGTCATAGTCTTATTTTTTTCTGAAGCATTTTGCCCAGTCTAAATATATTTCTGGATTATACTGGGCCAAGAATCCCATACAATTTCTGGATTTGATAAACTAAATTTCAAGACAGAAAAGAAATTAATAAAATCTGAAAATAAAGCTTTGGTCAAGCAAACTTTTTTTAATAAGAAAAAATCTGATTCTTGCACTGTAATTTTTTCTTGGCTATATAGTTATTATGCTCAAGTATGAGAGAGAAACTGAAAGTAAAAGTTAATGGAGCCTTATTACAAGATATTAGAAATAAAAAAAATATGTCCTTTTTTAGTATACTATAAATGCAAATGCTATGAAATCTGAAAGAGTTGGAGGAAATTGAAAAATTTATCCTTCCATCTTTCAGGGAATAAATATGGGTAAATTAAGAAAACAAATTAAGATATAAAAACAGCAGGATTAATGGTTTCAAGGCAAGAGATAGCAGATTAAAAGTCAGGAAGAGACAGAAAGCTCTCTTAGCTTTCAGCAAAGTTTGTCAGCCTTAACAGAAACTAATATGAGGTGAAAGCATAAAAAATGAAATGATCAGAGAAAGTGAATATGGACCTTCAGAGTAAAAAGATTGAGAAAGTTTTTCTATAGTTAATGGAGAGGCACAAAGAGAAAGACAAAGAACAAAAAGTGTATTAAGGATAAATTTTTGGCAAATGTCCAAAAATTGAATAAAATAGAAATTTCTGTGTTACTACCTAAGACTTATGTTTTTTTTTCCCTCGTAAAAGAAAACAAAAAGAGAAAAAGAAAACGGGGAATTAAATATATTCTAAATATTCTCCAATAAAAAGATATGCAGATGTGAAACCCAAACCACCATCTTTATTTATAGGTTTGTGGCTGATTGTACAAGGTAAATCAATCCAGTTTGAAAAACCTGTGCTAGAAATTATGTTGATATTTGCACATTCCCTGTGGTAGACTAAAGATAGCCATGTATTTTTTTGATACTGCTTCCATTGAGAAATGGGGAGAGTCTATGTCTCTTACATTTGAATCTGGGCCATCTCTATGACTGCTTCATCAAGAAACAGAAGTGATGTTGTGCCAGTTTCTGGGTCCAGTCCTTAAGTAACAGGTAGCTTCTGCTTTCTGTTTCTCAGAATACTCTACCCTAGAGTCCTGAGCCACCAAATGAGAATTCCAACTACCTTGCTGAAAAGAATACTTAGAGATGTCCTGAGACTACCTGGAGAGGGTGAGAGGTTCAGATCAACTCATTCTCCCAGCCATCCCCACTCATGTACTAATCCTGTGAGTGAAGCCATTAGGTGCCAATCAGTTCAGCCTGGCTATCAGCTAAATGTCAGCAGAGTCCTGTGCTAGCTCCTCAGCCATAGATTGACAAAATAAAATAAAATCACTGTTGTTTGAAGTAATTAAGTTTGGGGATTATATCTTCCTCAGCAGTAGACAACACAACTGGAACAGAATTGGTTCCTGGGAATGGAGTGCCAATATAAAAACAAAACAAAACGAAACAAAACAAAACAAAAAAACCTAAAGCATGTGGACTAAAGGGGAGAGAAAAAAGGCCCTCCTTTATGAAGTGGTCAAACATTTGTCACCACTTTCTGTGGCAATATGAGAA
Organism: Eidolon dupreanum; assembly: GCA_028627145.1. Lineage (NCBI taxonomy): Eukaryota > Metazoa > Chordata > Mammalia > Chiroptera > Pteropodidae > Eidolon > Eidolon dupreanum. The sequence continues at coordinate 67,144,943 of CM053504.1, read as the reverse complement.
ATAGAGAAGAGACCTGATAAACTCAGTGGTAGAGTTTCGAGACAGAATGTAAGAATTGCCAAGTGACTTTTTCTAGCTTTCTATGATAAAATATGAGGAGAAACTTGAAGAAGCTGTTAAGCAAAATTGAGCAGAATTTAGAGGCAGTATAGAGGAATCAGGAGTTTAAAAGTTTGAAATAGAAATGTTTCTCATTTCTAATCTCTACCAGAAAATAGATTCTTAAAATAAGAAAAAGTTTTAGAGAAAACTCCAAATGCAATGGGCTATTGGAATAGGATAGCCTAATAATAAAAGTTTTCATGGCATGACTGTAAGACCTATTTTTTTAGAACTCAGAAATATTTAAGGGTATGAATAATAGGGCATCCAATCTTAAGATGTGACTTGTAGTTAAGCAGTAGGGTTTCTAAGAATATTAAAGGTGCTGTCCCACAGTAGCCTCTTCGGAACCCAAAGTAAAGAAGAACACATCTTAAAGAGATTAGTATTGAATAGATTTTATCTAATGAAGTAAATTATAATTTGGTCTACAGAAACTCTTCCAGCTTTTTAAAATTAATTAGAATGGACTTAAAGATACAAACATAATAAAAATAAAAAGAGACTTTTTAGCCCCTAATTTACTGTACCAAAAGAAGTTTAAGAAAATTAATCAGCTGTAAACACAGTGAATTTCTGATGGAAAGCAAAGGATAATTCAGAGTGAAGAGCCAAGAGCCCTGGAAAATCATTCCCAGGGAACTAGAATGAACACTAATCAATGAACTGGCAACATGCACCTAGCTAGGTTTCAGAAATGCTGCAAACCAATGACTTTTATGTACAACCTAATTCTCCCCTTTCTCAATAAGAGGGTCTACTGTAGCTATTCTGTCTCTTGTTATATATTCTTTATAAAGGGTCAAATAACTTTTAACTCATAAGACTTGGAACACTGCTGCAACATTGCTAGAATGCTCCAGCAACCCCATGGAGAAACTCACTTTTAAAAGAACTGAGACCTCCAGCCTAACTCTCAGCTGACATCCTACACCAACTTTCCAGGCATGTACGTGAACCATTTGGAAATAGACACTTCAGCCTGGAGCTGCTTAACTGATGCCATATGAAGCAGATATAGTTCACCCTACTGAACCCTGCCCAAGCTGCAGATTCATAAACAAAACAAAATATTGGCATCATATTAAGCCATTGAGTTTGTTATATAGCAGTAAGTAACCCGCACAGTTTTATGAGGCTGAGGACAGAATGAATCTACTATCTCCAGGATTATAAGCAGACAGAGCAATAAAGAAGGTCATAAAAATAGATCTTTTTTATAGACAACACAAAAATGCAGTTCAGGGAGTAAGAGAAACACATAAGGCATTGATATTAATGCAGATTACATGATAGTTACCCATGAATATATATAAGATGATTCAGAATTTTATAATGTTAATTGTATATAAAAGCCATTACTATGGCAAAGTTGAAACTACTACCTTGTTCTCCTATATCCCTGAAGATCTGATTACCTATAAACAATAGATTATATCAGTATTGGATATGCCAGAATAGAGAAACCTCTGAATTGAGAATATGTAGTCCTTACCAAAATGAAGGAGAAAAATGAATTTCCAAGAAGAAAAGATATTATAAGCAATTCTGGTGTCAAAAAGCCTTTGGTTGCAGGTGAAGGAGATCACTCTTGTCTTGAAGAATACCATTTTCTTGGACAGATGATAAGAAATGATCTAGGAGCAGAGATTACATAAAAGCTCCTAATAAACAAGTGGGAGGCTTTTTAAATTCATAAAAAATGACAGTGGATTGAGTCTGTACCCCAGGATAATTTAAAATTATACCTAGGAGTTTAAAGAATAGACTTATTTTATATACACTATAGCTTCTGGCATTATTTTTTTGAATATATTATTTGAGGCTTCAGAAAATATAAGAAAACAAAAAAATTATAAATTTAAATATGTTCATTTAAAGAGGATAAATCTTTGAGGAAAAAAAAGCTTTTCATTAATAATTATAACTAGAATTTTGAGGAAGAATGCATGGCTCTTGATAACCATAGTTGTCTAGGAGGTAAAAATGCCCTGTACTCTCTCTAGTTCATCTCTATGGTTCATTTTGTTGGGCAACTGGATTTTATTTTATTGCATAACCTAAAGTGTATTTGAAGGGAGTATTGAGGAACATACTTCAGATAAGAAAGGTATTTAAACACAGTTAAATGCAGTGTGGAAAGCAAAGTTAAACACAAATGATATACTGTGGCAGTAGTTACTTTGAACTCACTGGGCTCTTTTAGGAGTAACTGGCCATTTAAACATCTGAGCACAATCCCTGTCATGTATGTTTTTAGTTTAAGAATAGATGAAATGAAAAGGCACCAGTTAATTTGCAACAAGAGATTCAATGACTAAAAATAAAATAGTTTATACTTAAGAAAACATTCATGACCCTGATTTATATCATCTAAACTAGAAAATTCTAGATGCTCATGTTTTTTATGAATTTAAAAAATCTCATCAAAAGTGCGTTAGTGATAGGATAGCGATGGTGCATGAGTAAATGAGAAGAAAAGAATTTTGTATTTCCTATTCATCGTCATGCTCATATGTTCTGTTCACTCAAATTGACTGTTCACTGTATTTCACATATTTCCACATTCCTTCCTTAGTAGCTGTGTTACATCTGGAGTTCCCTCATCATTGCTCTCTATATCCATATGTTTGCCCATATACAAGATGCAGAGAGTGTCACTCAGACTCTGAGAGGCCTGTCTGGCCACTTATTTATGGAGTTCCTTATCTCCTCTAAAAACCTAAAACATTATCTCCATATTATTCATTAGTCATTATTATTTATTGTGTATTTATTTGATAGTTTTGAGTATGTGTCCATCTTCCCAGATACATAGAAGCCACAAATATTTCTGGGATGACTAAATGGCTAGTGAATAGAAAGAAACTAGAGATATGTGGAAAATTTGCAGCCATAGCAGTTGTGAATCTTAGGAGAGCATGTTTTTCAACCAGATCTCATGAAAACCTGGAGTATAGGGAAAAACAAGAAAAAGAAAAGAGTGTGTTTTATTGAAGATCAATGACTAAAAACAAAATAAATTAGATTTTTACTTAAGAAAATATTCAAAGTCCTTATTTACATCATCTTATATTTATTGAAAGTCTTTATTAAAAATTTACTATATGAAATTAGTAGGTATAACTTTTTTTCTTACCAGATTTTTCATCTATATCAATAACAATATGATTCCTTAGTAGTGTAAATTTTCTTCATAGCCTGAGGGATAATGAACATAGTTCTTTATTATAAAAGATATATATGAAGGATATCAGTTTAAAAGGTATGAGTATTATAATATTGGTGTTTTAATTTCCCTTTGATGGTTGAGAGGATGAACATTTTTAATATATTTATCAATACCTCTCCATTTCACTCCATAGAGAGCACAGCCATTGCATTTTATGACTATAGTAACGAGAAAACACACCTTCCTTTTCTTGTTTTTCCCCTCGCTCTAGGTTTTGACTAGATCTGGTTGAGAAACATGCTCCCCTAAGAGTCACTACTCCTATGGCTGCAAATTTTTCACATTTCTCTAAAAGCTCATCAGCTTTCACCATCCCTTGGGCCCTTTTCATTTGATGTGTATATTGTGGATTGTTCTAGCTTTAGGAAAATTGGTTTGCCTTAAAGTTAAAGTCAAACGAATACACAAAATTTCATATATGAGAAAATGCAGTCTCTACTAGATAGCTTAAAAATAATCTCCAACATGAGGGTGGGCAGCAAAATCAATACATTAGAAAGAGAAGTAAAACATCTAAAAACAAGTTATAGTTTGAACATTTAGAAATATGCTTAGAATTTGAATTTAGCATTGGGAATTTTGATTCTAGGCTACCTTTTGCATAAAAATAGTGACCATATTTGTGTCTGCCCAAGTTTCCTCACAGGGATTACTGCAAGGACCCAATGAGAAAACATATGTGAACATAGACTTGCAGTCCCAGACTTTAAAAATATGTTAGACATGATAAATGTTTAAGTATTAGATGATTAAAGCAAAATTAGGGAAATATAAGTTGGAAGGAAAAAATGATATAAAAATTATTGCTTAACTTTTTAATCTTATCTAAGAAGCAGACACACAGTTTAAAAAAATGGCAGTTTTAACTGTCACATTTATTCTTAGTTGTTCTAGTGAAACATTTTTTCCTTTTCACATCCCTTTGTAGGAGACAGGTAAATTCAATGATATATTTGATTTTTTTTTTTCTGTAAAGTTACATCCATTATGATTTTTAGCATCCTATACCAAGGTTGTTAGTTTCATTTCAGAACCATAAAAGAGGATGTGGTTTACTGTTTTTTGGCAGAGTTGGCCCATGAGTCATCTCTAGTTGCTATTCTCTGGGAAGTGAGCCTTAAGGCCTTTCATGGAGCAGAGTTATCTCAGGAAAGCCTATTGATATTTAGTCTTTGGGTTTCTGGAGAAGGCATGTCATTCCTCTGCTCCACTCTCTAGATTCTGAACTAACATTATTATTTGGGGAATATATTGCCAATTAGTCCTGAACGCAAAATGCTATTTGCATAAAGCAAATTTCAATTGCTCTTGGGGAGGAAAATGTAGTCCAGTGTTTTCTTTTGTATCTAATATGATGGTGCTTAGCAGCCTCTAAGAGGGAAACATGGTGGGAAGAGTTGGAATTGTTCAGCTTGGAAAAGAAAGAAAAAGGAACTCAAAAGTCAGATTAGGAAATTTCTGGCTACTCACTAGATGAATGTTATATCAGTCATATCTGCCTTGAAAAGAAAGGAAAAACTATCATAATGGGGGCTTCCCTGAAAGTCAGTATCCTTAAGAATTTAGGATACTGGCATCTGCTGTATATTCCCCTGGGGAAAACAATCTGATGCAAAGAGATCATAGATATAGTGGTGACAACCAAAGGTGACACTGGAGAGAATATACCCAGACTAAAATCACACCTTAATAATTTACTTTTGAATATGTTTTGTGATATGATGTTTCTTCACATTTCAAAAGAAAACAGTAAAAAGAAATCAAACAGGAATGAGGGAAAGAATTCCAGGTTCATAGTAAATACAGGCTATGATAGAAGTCAAAGATGCAACCAAAAGGAAGAATCACCTAAATCCTGGGGCACAAATATTTGGAGTCCGTATAGTAAACTCTCTTCATCACCTGGGAGACAAGTTATTGGCTAGAAAAGAGAATAAACCAAATAAGGAAAAGCAGGCTGAAGATGAGGCTCATCACTGCTGCAGCAAAGGAGGGCAGTTCCTCTGTGAGAACGCTGCCCCTCTCAACGCTCTGTCTCCTAAGGCTCTCAGAGTGAAAACTGCTGAGCTGTCACACAGAACTCTGTCCTTTTGGACCACTCAAAGCCAGTACTAGGCAGATTTTTCTAATCATGCGTGGTGGAGATACACAGTGGTCAAGGCAGAGAAAACGACGTCAGTCTTTATCCTTTGTGGGGCTCAGTGGGGCATCTGTCTCCAGGTATGGCAGCAAACTTTAGTCTTGTTTAACTAATGTTTGAATGAAATTCAGACACAACTATCTTCAAATTTCCCAGAACTTGGCACATGTAATATTGAATTACTTATTATTCTCAGGAGTTTCCTTTTATATTTTCAGCATTTACTAGTACAAACATATGAGTGTGTTTCAGAGACAGCTAGTTGAGAAAGAAATTAGAAAAGTTCATCATTTTTTTTTGACTCTTAGAAGAAATCATTTTATAGTGAATATGAGATAGTGGCATGCTGAAGCTAATTCTTACCGGCTGGTAAGAAATGACTATGCACAGCTCTTCCAACTCTGCACAGTATAGTAGTGTTAGTTGCTTGAAGTCAGCTACAGTGGGAGTGTTTATACCAAAAAAATTGAGAAATGCTGTGAGTCATTGTTTCATCCCAAGAGACAGAGTCAGTTATTAAATGCTCAGCAACATACAACTGATGATAGGTGATGGCAGCTAAAAGATATTAGATATATCAATCACTAAAGCCTGGAGTAAAATTAAGGCCACTGATGGAATGACAACACAGGCCAATAATTAACGTGAAGAATATTTAATATAAGAGACTATTCTTCAAACATACATAAATAGATGACGGATGATAGACAGACAGACAGACAGACACACAGATAGATAAATTCAAGCAAAATAGTGGATATATATATACCTATAGGAAAAAAGCAATGCTTGCCATTATATTGCACTGTATATTCTTACATAACAGTTTGTAGAGCACAGGCAACAATATCATCTTAATTGCTATAAAAGTAGAATTTATGGTATTAAGAATTATTATTTTCCATATTTTACATATGAGGAAACTAAGTCTCATTAAATTTAAATGTTGCCCAAGATCACATAGCTGGTATATGACATGATAAAAGCAAGAGTAGCAATTTTCAGTTGATTTTCATACTATTTGATGCCAGAGAAAGACCTATATATTATAACTCAAATGTTTTCCTAGAACGCAGCTATTATTATTTAATACTATTCTCAGCTCATTTTATTTTCTTAGGCATGCGTGAGGAGATGAGCTCCAGCTCATTCCCCTTCAATTGCACACGCTCAGCTTCATTGAGGTTCCACACTGGTTGTCCACCAGGTGTTCAGTGTTATCTCCCTACTAAAGGACGTGACAAAACCCCAGAGAATAAAACAACGGCAATTGTCAAACAGTCATCATGATATATATATATATATATATATATATATATATATATATTTATTTATTTATTTATTTTCCATTATTCTCCACCTTATATCATTGTTTTTAATGTGTAAATTTTTCATTGTTTATTTCTGCTCATTTCTTTCATCACTATTTTTAATTTTAATAATATTAAACTGTTGAGAATATTCTTCAGAGCAAAGCTATATTTTTCTTCAGTAAAGAGAAAGACAACTAGGACATATTCATTACTCTGAGAAATCCAGAGGTGCAGGCTGTTTACCATCAACAGCCCAAAGTGTGATGGATGCCCTTATTTACATTTTAATCCCATCAAATTGTTTCTGAAAATTATGATAGAGTGGTTATGTATCCACTAAAACTCTCTCAATTTAATTGAAAAAGATTGAATTTGAATCATCCTGCAAGCAACCAGAATTTTAGTTGAGTACTTAGAAATGTGCCATGTTAAACTATTACCTCATTTTTTTGTTTGACTCCTCTTTCTAAATCTAATTCAAAAATCAATGTACTTTATTAACCAAAATTAAATACCATCTAATATGTTAAGTACAGGCCATACAAACATGAACATATCAATAAAAATAATCCTACTCTATGGAGTTTATATCTATGTTACAAAAAAAAAACAAATAAAACTATTTATAATAGTTTTTGTGTGTGATAACAAATACATTAAGGTAGGAACAAAATGACTATGGGATAAAAAAAGAGAGGGTGATTAATTTTTAGCAGGAATTTAGAAAACCTTCATAGAACTAAAGATATTTCATCTGGACTTTGAATTATGAGAGCAATTTATATATATATGTAAATGAATTAAGAAGGGCATTCTGTGTACTAAGTAAAATGTGGCTAAAAGTCACAGAGGGAATGAATGTCAATCTAATAAAATAGTATGCAGTGGATTTGGTACGATGGTTGGAGATAAAGATTAAAAATGTAGTAAAAGATAAATTGTGAAGAACTTTGAATGCTGGGCTAACTTTTCATAAATGTATCTAATAGGTATTGCTGGCCCCAGTGGAAATTTTTCATCATTCTCCTTGTTTATGTATGAACCCTGCAAAAGATTGGACTTTAATCTCATTCTGATTCATATTCTGAATATTAACTAAAAACAGAACATATTCTTGGTTGAGTAATCCTTGAAGAAAAATTCTCTGTTCGATTAATTTATGCTAAAACTTTTTCAGTATTTTCTCTCTCCCTCAGGTTCTAGCAGGTAATAAAGAATAGTGTGGAACAGAACAGAAAAGGTTTGTGACAGGCCAGGATCATTCTATGCAACATTTAAAAAAAAAATTTTACTCTGAATATTCTTCTAACTATGCAGAATGATTTTGGTTTAAATATTCAACATTTAAGAAAAGTTTTGGGATTTTAAAAATGAATCTAATGATTTGCCTAACCCATTCTACTTGGCATTTGTGGAACCAACTTCTTGTCAACAAGTAGTATGACTAATTTTTAAAATCCACTGGTTAGTAGTGGTATTAACTGTTACCTAAGTATTAGTACATGTAGGTACCCACCATCTGCTGCATGCCTATCAGAAACCAGGCCTTGTACTTGTTAGTAATTTAGTTAACACAACCTTGTAGGTTAGGTAGCATTGTTAGCTTTACTTTGTACATTAGAAACCCAAGATTCTGAGAAATTAGGTAAATTGGCTTTTGGTAGTTGTTCATTTCTGCAGATAAATGCAAACCCAAATGTGGCCCCTACATCAAATTCTAACATTTTATGTACATATTTATTTGTTTATTTGTTCGTAATATTACATAGGGAACTAAAGAAGTCATCAAATGGGATGGAATAAGTCTTTTAATTTATATCTACACAAATATTAGTAATCAAATAATTATTAAATTTGAGTTAAACATCCATAATCCACTTCAAAAATATAGAGATTAAATAAAATCTAAGTGATGTGATATTTTATTGTTTCTTCAGGAAATGACAGATAATTTTTGCAAAGCCTATCAAATCCGTTATATAAAGCCAAATCTTTGTTTTTGTTTTAATAGAAAAACTGTCTTGAAAGATTCATAAAATCATGTCCATTTGATGCAGTCTAATTCCTATATTATTAATATTCAAAAATTAAACATTTATTTAACTAACTGGAAAATTTTGCTAATTAATGAGGGTTCTTTTAAGAGGAAAGATATTGATTTTATTACTTGAAATATACCTAATTGAAGAATTATAAGAAGGGAAGTATCTTCTTAGAAAACATTAAATATACATGCAAACCCAACATAACTGTTTGATTCTAGAAAAAAAATGGAGTTTCGCATGTGTATCTGAAAGTTTTATTTTCCAATTTAAAAAAATAAGAATTCTGGCTATTAGAATACAGAGATGGATGGATAGATAGTAGATAAATACAAATTGAAAAGATGAAAAGCTAGCAATTATTCAAGAATGGTTGTAATATTCTATCACAACAGACATTTTCCCAATAATCTTCATCTCCTGTTATAAATATTGGAATTTTCATATGGCATTAGCTGAAACTTTATTCACAATTTGTCTGTCTCACTTCCCTAAGACTCTGTAAACATCAGAGCTATTCTACTGAGGATAGAAACTTGAAAATGGCATTGTGAATGTAGATGCAAATTGAGTCTGCAAGGGTAATTCTTCTGCTTATACATTCAGTGCAACAAGGTTTTTCTTGTGTAAGCATCGCAGCATTAAAAATGGGAAGTGTAAACGTAGACTTGCTGTACTATGATCTGTGATCATTATAAATAAGAACACTAGAAATCTTGAAAATAAAAATAAAAATAAAAACCCATTACCCCAGCTCTTTTTGTTGGATTTTTCTTGAATTCCCCATTATTTGCTTATCTGAGATTATGTATCATAGCTCTTCTAACCAGGTATCATCGACCTCTTAATAGTTGAGATAAACTGCTAAAAGTTAAATATGTGGGTTTTTAACAGGATCTGGTTTCTATCTTTCAAAAATATTAAAATGAGAATTGTACAAAGAATCAATGAGTTCCAGTCCATGAGATGGAGACTTAACATTAGATCTAGATTACCTGCTAGTAAGTTTTTGGTGAAAGTTTCTTCCTTTTATGCCCAGAGATATCACTTAACCATAAAATCAAGTTACTTTAATTTCGTTTCATGATTATCCTAGGAAAGGACACAGTATATTATTCTCATTGCTGGACTCTTCAGATTCATTCTCATGCATTAACCTTCATGGTATTTGTTGAGTTATTCAACTCCTTGTATATCATGAATAATTTCATTAAACATTAAGAATTTACCCACACTGTATCTTTGTGTATTTTTAAATATTTACAATTTGTAATACTGAATAAATATGTAATAGTTGGGGCAGGGTTTCTAGATTTTAATATTGCTTAAACCTGTCATGTACTATAACCTTTTGGGGCTTATATAATATTCAGCTCCTTAATTCAGCGTCAGAGCTGTTATCATATGTTGATGGGAAAATAACAGCCATGTTGGGGCTCTCCAGTCACTAATAATTCCTATTTTGATTTGATTAGCATATAAATGTTCCTAGATTTATGCAGTGTCAGGGGAAAATGTATTAAAAATACTCCTCAGGGTTCTCTCTCTCATTTTAATCAGGCGAGAAAGAAAGAATCATGTCACGCATGATGTCTAACTTGCCTTACTTCAACTCTTTAATTCCAGGAGCTCCCAGAAAAACATTTGATAAAATATGACATCACAGGAGAATTTATTACACAGTTATGAGCAAGAACCATTGGTGAAATAAACTTTTTCTTCAGTTTGCCTTTCCCAGGATGTCCATAAAGTAGTGGAAGAGTAAATAAAGATTCTGGTCATAGAGACGACATCTCAACTAAACTCTGGCCAAATCACCTAATAAATGGCAAGGTGTCTCACTAGAGTCATCTTAAATAATGACAGCTTAGGCAACCAAATTTATAGAATAGATTTCTGCACATTTCTCATTCTCTATACATTAAAAAGCCAAATTCATCTATTTTGTCTTTGATGATACATTAAGAATGCTTCTCCTCAAGTATATGAACAAAAAGAATTTTGTCATACCATAAAAACATAGTTACAGTCATAAAGACACAGCCCCTTAAAAATCTCAGCACTTATTGTATTGGAAGCAGATTAAATAGAAAGGAAGAGGCAATGCTAAATGTTACCACAAATGAGCATCAAAGCTCTATTAAATTAAAACTATCAAGTGGAAGTAAAGCACCCCATCCTGTAAGTTGGCACACTAACTCCCAGCACTGAGCCTTCCTATAGAAGGAATTTTCAAAAGAAGGACTGAACTTGAAACATATGAATTGTGAATAATATCTCCTTAGAGGTGGAGGGGTCATCTCTCAATAAATACATTGGATCTAGAAAATATTTTTAATTCAGGTGAAAAACAAAAGGCAAAAAAACAAAAAAAAAAAAACAAAAAAAACAAGGATAGAGATTTTAAAAAGATAAAGTTTAGAAAGATATGCTTTTAAAAAAGTAATTTTGAGGTTATGTTTAGATAAAAATATCAATGAAATAATTATCTCACCTTTATGTAATTAAATTTATTTTTACCTTTCTGATCAGTTTGACACTTTTATGTCTTTTTTTGTTGCTGATCCTTTTTTTAAATGTTCTTCTTCTGAACATATTTCTAAAATCAAAATTTGAATATTCAATAATCTTTATTCCAAACTTTAATCTCATTTTGATTTTAATCTTTTTTAACATATTCAGTGCACATTTCAGAAACCATTCAGATACATGCCAGCACTTATCAGGCAGATCGAGCTACCCTCTTATAAAATTATCTTTTTTTCCCCTTGCCATGCAGAACACATATTCTTTAAAAATCTTAGTTCTTGTGAATGGAACTTCATTGTGCTCATAGGCTATTCCGAATTCCTTCTTACCAGTATCATTTAAAAATGGAGGCTTCTGAATTATTTAATAGAATAATCATGAATCTGTTCTTGAGAATTTTGTTATTTTGAGGTTTTGTTTCTGTTTTACTGAAAAAAATTGTAAAACTACCATTTGTTTGAATAATTTGCATTTTGCCTTTTCAAGTCTAAGGTAAAATCTATATTTCTTCTTCAGCCATCAGGCTCCAAAGATGTCATGATAACTTTTTTCCAATATTTTTATCATTTCCACTTCACCAACTTATGTCTTCATATTGTGCATAATTAAGGCTAGAGCCATAGTTCTATCATTTCCTTGCCTTTCTGAGAGACGAAATTGTCAACTAATATATTAAGAACTTATAAGATTAATTAAAGTATAGCTCCTAAATTGAATACCAGGCAAACATTTTACAAATATTTACTTCATAAAAATGTGCAATGCCTAATGGCACAATTTTATAATATACAGGAAGGTGCAGAATTTTATATGCAATATGCTTAGAACTCTGTGAGAATGAATAAACCTATACATAGGAGAACAGCCTAGATTCATGAGTTCATTTGCAAGACAGCTAAGTAACATGCTATAGGCTCACCCTATATGCTTAAAAAGGCAAAATAAATTTGACAGAGAAAGGATCATGTGTAGAAACAAGATAAAATGGTAAGTGTCAGAAAGACAGAAATGAAACAGACAGGATTTTGTTAAAAAAAAAAAAAAAAAAAACAGCTTGGATACTTGAAGGCATTTCAGGAGAGTAAGAATAGTAAAGACAAGATCAAAGCCAGTAGATTGCATGCCTATATGCAGTAGAGGTCATAAAAATGAGGGGCCTGATAATCATCTGTCAGAGGTGGGCATCCTATAGTAGTTGCATTCAGACTGACCAGGCCCAAAGCATAGCTGATACTTGAAAAAAAAAAAAAAGAAGCAGTTTTAAGATTTTATGATGTCTGGCAGGGACTAGGGATATGGCATTGGAGTTGTGCTATGTAATGGAATTTCCTGGAAAGAATGAAAAGCAATTGATCATAAAGTACCATCAGTGGAGGCATCAACCTGAAAACATATTCAATCCTTTCCCCAATACCCTGCAACTCAATTAGAACCACTTGCCTTACCAGTGGATTTTGTTCCATATCTCAATTGCACAAGAGAAGGAACATTTTTAAAGAATTACTTAAGTGCATTTATGAACTCACATAAAGGAACCAAGAGATAGCTAAAAACAACTGATGCATTGAAAGAAGAAATTAAGAGAAAATCTTATACCCAAGTAAAGTATCTAAATTAACAACCATGCAGAGATTTAAATGAGTAAAATTAAGCATGAGATGTGGCAGACACACAGAGTGGTAATAAAGGGAAGAACATGAACATATGTAAATCAAGAACAAGTAATTAAAAAACAGCTAAATACTTTATAATTAAATTTTATTTTTGTTGATGTTAAAAAAAAAAAACAGAAACAAACAAAACAAACAAACCCTAAATATATATGTTGAAAGCACAATGGAATAGAAATAGCACAATGGAATAGAAAAAACCCAAATTATATAACTGGTAGACAAGATCAAACATTACTACCAAAATAAATCAAGTAGAAATAGGAGAAAAATAGGAGAAAAATTCGAAAAAAATAAAGATATATTTTTCAGTGCCAATATTAATCTAATAGCATTAATAAAGAAAAGAGAAATATAATAATTAAAAACTACCAAGAAATAAATCAAGATATGAATAGAGTAATTGATGGAGACCTCCAAATGGCATGGGAAAAACACATTCAGCCATATTATAATGGTATTTTGGAATCTTGAGGTTAAAAATAAAATAAAAATAGATCAAAGTAAATATATATTTTACCATAAAGTCATAAGCATTGATGACTAATTTTTCTATCAGTAACACTGGATACAAGATAGAAAAAATTTGTCAGTGTTAAAATAAAAACTTTAAACCTAGACATGCAATTTCCCAAATTATTTGTTCAAATATAAAGATATGATAAAGTTATTTCAAAGTATAAAAAAAATTGAAAATATTGGCACTGTTCTCAACTTTCAGATTCTAAGAATTACCAATATCATACTGTAGAAAGATAAAACTATAAGGAAAAAACAAGCAACAGAAGGCAATGTTTAAAATATTGGTGTAAATTATTTGTAAATAAAATTAGCCATTGTGGTGTTAATTTTTCCATAAAAATATACAACTAAAATTTCACATGACATTAACATGAGATTAGAATCAGAGAAGGGAAAAATAGAGAGATGCTTGGGTTGTTACATTGTATGATAAAGGATAAAGTTAATAAAGCACTCAACTAGCACTTTAGGAAGAAAAATAATTTTATGTGTTAGCCTTTTATATGTCAAATATTGTTTTCAAAATGGTGGCATAAGTAATTTGGATCAATGCTTTTATTAAGAACTATAAAGTTTGATAAAATATTTTTAAACACATATATTTAAAGGGACAGGAGAACTAGAAAAAAAGTGAAGAATTACAGAGCCAAGATCTAGGAGACAAAGAAAATCTAGCAAGAAAAAAGCAGTATTTGAAGCCACTGCTTCTTGAGGTATTGTCCAATACCTAAGAAGAGAAATGAAAGGCTGGATGGATGAAAGGGCCTAGCGGTCCAAAACTAGAGTTCATGGCCTCTACTGTGGAGAGAGGGGTTGTGGTCTATGTGGTAAGAATAAACATGGAACAAAAATAAGCTTTCTTAGGAACTAAAATCCAGATTAGAAAAATATCTCTGATTTTATTTACGTTAACCAGCAGTGCGAAATTCTTAGCAATTGGCAATATAAAAAAATTAAATGTAAATCCTCTTGATTTACGTAGATGAGGGTATCATTGTCGGGTGACTGAAAGTATCTCAATTTTTCTTCATAAATATTATCTGGTACTAGTTTGAAAATGATCAAGTGTTAGAGGAAATGAACATTATAAAAATCCAGGAGAAAAAACAGATAATGAAGATAAATTCACAGTCATCCAAATAATGGAGTTATTAGACATGACTTTAAGATAAATATGCTTACTAGTGCAAGAAAATAAAAGCCTAGACCAAGAATATTGTCAGAGAAATTGAGACCTTTGAAAAGATCAAAATGAACATTATATAATTGGAGAAAAAATGATGAGATTAATAGGACATAAGATGAAACAGAAGAGAGAATTAATGAAGTGAACAATAGATCAGCTATAAATATCCAAAATAAAATAGAGATTAAGGAAACACTATAATAAAGCATAATATATATAATGTAAAGGTCAAATATATATTCAATTTCAGTATGGGAAGGAAAGGAGAGAGAACAGTAATAATTGAAGAAAAAGCAGCTGAGAGTTTTCAAAACAAAACAACTATACACAATAAATTGAGGTAATACAAACCCCAAGAGGAATAAATATGAAAAATATATTATAAAACTGATGAAATCCAAAAGCAAAATGCAGTTACTAAGCTGAGAGAGAGAGAAAGAAAATGATCAAAGTTACAGCAGTGAGATTTAAAGCTACCTTAGCAAAAGAAACAATAAAAGAAAGAAAATATTAGTGATTAAATACTAAAAGCAGTGAGAAATATATTACTATCAAAGGGTCAACAATAAAAATTTAAGCTGTTGTTAAAATTAAATACTTATGTTAGAAAAGAAGAAATATCTAAAATCAGTAATCTATGCTTCCATTTTAAGAGACTAGAGTAAGTAAATCAAAATAAATAAATGAAGCAGAAAAAAATGAATCAAATTAGAACAAAAATCTCTAAAATAGAAAGAAAAAATAAATGACATCTATGACACTCAAAAGTTTATTTTTTCTAAGATCAGCAAAATTAATCTGTTTCCATATTGATCAAGAAGACAGAGATTACTAATATCAAGACAGAAAGAGAGAACATCATTTGATTCCACAAACATTTAAATGATAGAATACTGCTACAACTTTAGGAACATAAACTTGACAATTGAGATCAAATAGGTTACTTTTTGAAAGACACAAACAGTCAAATCTCAGTCAAGAAGAAATAACTAATGCGAATATTATGTCTATTAAAGAAATTGAATTTGTCTTTGGCCATGCTATCCTGAACATGCCTGATCTCTTCTGATCTTGGAAGGTAAGGAGGGTCAAATCTGCTTAGTACTTGAATGAGAGACCACTTAGGAATAACTAGGTGCTGCAGATGTTTAAAAAAAAAAAAAAATAGAATTGAATTTATAGCTGAAAACATTCAAAAAGATCCAGACTGTTTTGTTGAGTTTTTGGGAATAATTAGGGAAGAAATATTATCAATACTAAGTGAAAATAAAAAAGAGAACCTCTCTCTACTTATTATTTGAGGTCAGTATTCCCCTGATATAAAATTCTGGCAAAGGCATTTTTGGAAAAGAAAGAACCATGCCCCTCATTGAAATATACCCAAAGGACCTCAACAAATTTTAGTAAATTGAATCCAGCAATATGTGAAATGATAATATATCATGACTAAGTGAAGCTCATTCCAGTAACGTAAGACTGGATCAGTATGAAAAAATTAACTAATAAAATTCACCATACTAATAGACCAAATAAAGAAAACGAAATGAACATCTTATTAGATGTAGTAAAAAGGTAAAATAAATTCAACATGCATTTATGATGAAAAAAAAAAAAACTTCCCAAAAAACTGAGAATAGAAAGCTTTCTGAACCTAACAAACATTATTAAAAGAATGAAACAAAACAACAAGTAAATAAATAAGTAAAATAAAAATAAAAAAAGAAGAAACAAAAACTCTACAGCTAACTTTCCCTAATATCAGTAACAGAACAAGAATGTCCTCTGTCACAACTCAATTAGACATTCTACTGGAAGTGTTAGTCATTGCAATTAGATGTCTATATGCAACAAACAAACAGGCAAACAAACAAAATTGACAGACATGTCTTAACTTATATATAATTAACTGTAAATGGTTCATAGCTCTAAATGTAAAACATAAAACATTAAAAAATAAACATAGTAGTGACCTTAGGTTTAGTAATAAATTTTTAGATAAAATATCAAAAGCAGGCTCTATAAAAGAAAAAATTATAAACTGAAATTTATAAGAATAAAAATGTTTGAGTAGAAACAGTGTATGTGACTTCAAAAAGCTTTCTCAAAGTGAGGAGGCATACCTTCCATTTCCTCCCACCATCTATTACCTGGAATAGGACCATCCTGGACCAGGGTTGGAGGCTACATCAGAGGGATATCCTTTTAAGTAGAATCACTGGATTCTACTCAAAAGAAGGGTCCTGGGTTCCTCCCACCAGGTGGAAATTCTAGTTCTCATACTGATTTCTCTTTAAAAGAAATATCTCTCTTGCTTAAGCTGTTATTTTTTAGCTCTTTTTACCTTGAATCTAAAATTAATTCTGAAACCTATTAATTTATAATTATTTTGTTTTATTTTACTCTTCCTGCTTAACAATAAAGTTCTGCTCCTCAAGTGACTATTATACCCCCTCAGAGGGACACAAAACTCACTACCCAGTTTCATAGCAATAATCAATAAAAACTAATTTGATCGATTGATTAATCATCACTCTACTCCCAAATACCTAAGGGCAAGATCATACTGTGGCAGAATTGTGAAATAACCCCTATAGGCAAGTTTGTAAATTATTTAAGATTTATATTTCTCTATGAAGTTTCACTGCACTGCTCTTTGTACAAGTATGACTCCTCCTGCTTCTCAAGGTATTTCAAATCCACATAGCAAATATTTAACTCTATAATGAGTTCACTGTTAAGAACTGGAATGGCTTTTTGTGTCTCTGTTCATATATTGATATGGTGGCATTTATTGATTTGTATGCTCTGCTTATCACTATGACATTAATCCTTATTAACACTAATGCAGCTTACCATAAGTCTAATTAAGATTCACCAGGATAAAAATTAGGTTGGGACAATTCTTATTTTTGTTTAAACCAGCTTTTCCATTCCCATTTGTTGGACTTTTCCTATTCGTCTATTGGAACTGTTGCTTTTCATTAACTCTGCAAAGTAATGAGCTGTTTTACTAGAAAGGTGGATGTGAAATCGCAAACTATTTTCCATAGTGGCTGCACCAATTTAAGATTCCACCAATAGAGCCCAAAAGTTATCTTTTCTCCACATATTTAAAAATTCATTTATTAAAATAGAGAAAAATTTATTATTAATGTTATTAATAACAACAACTACCTTTGAGAATTTTTCTTCATATCTGGGAATTTTGTTAGTCCTAAATCTAACCGCTTGGGTGCTAATTAGAGACAACCATAATTTTTACATATTGAAGGAGGTGGGGTTGGGGGAGACGTTATTATGATGGTGTATCACTTAGTTACACAATGAGAATTTTACATTGAATATTTTCAGACTGTAGTTGACCGTAAGTAACTAAAACTGAAGAAATCAAAAGTGCAGATAAGGAGGACTGCTGTATAGGTGTCCATTAAATCACAGCTGTTATCATGTTATTGTTATTTAGAAATTAATTTAGAAGAATAAATGTTCTTCAGATCTAGGTGGTGAGTTTATATCCTATGTACATTTGTGTCTTGGGGCACTGTTTACAAAAGAGAAATATATGACAAAAGATATTATATGCTGCCAGATGAGTCAGGTTTTACTCTTAAGATATAAGAGGAAGAAGTTTTTCTGGAGAGTTGCATTGTATATATAATTTATTGATATACATTCTACTACTCTCAGATGCACCAACTAGTCATGATATTGGGTTTATTTCCATAAATTAACTTGATAAATAATTGAATATAAAACTACTTCTTCTATTCTGCCTTTGAACTCCTGGGACATTGAGAATTCATGCCTTTCTCGACCTGCAAGCAAGTTTCTACTCCTATTCTAGCAGCTCTGTGTGGTATCTAAGGAGATTTCTCACTCAAATTGAATTACATAGTGGTTTTCTTTCTTTTTTAAAAATTTTAACATTAAAATTTATTCACTTATTTATTTATATTTTTAATTTTTTAATTTTTACTTTTCAATTAGAGTTGACATTTAATATTATTTTGTATTAGTTTCCAGTGTACAGCATAGTAGTTAGACATTTATATAATTTACAATGTAATCCCTTGATTAATACACACCTGGCACCCTACATAGTTGTTAAAATATTATTGACTATATTCCCTATGCATAACTTTACATCCCTGTGACTGTTTCATAACAGCAATGTGAACTTCTTAATCCCTTTATATTTTTCACCCAGCCCCCCAAACACCCTTTCCATCGGGCAATCACCACTTGAATCTTTGTATCTACAAGTGTGTTCTCACTCATAGTTTGTTCATTTTTTTTGTTCCTTAGATTCCACATATAAGTGAAATCATATGGTATTTGTCTTACTCTGACTTATTTCATTTAGCATAAAACCATATAGGTCCATTCATGTTGTTGCAAATAGTAAGATTTCATATTTTTATGGCTGAATAATATTCCATTGTATATATGTACCTCTTCTTCTTTAATTATCTACTGATTGACACTTAAGTTGCTTCCATATCTTGGCTATTGTATATAGCACTGCAGTGAACATAAGAGTGCATGTATCTTTTCAAATTAGTGTTTTGACTTTCTTTGGATAAATACCCAGTAGTGGAATTGCTGAGTTGTAAAGCAGTTCTAGTTTTAATTTTCTGAGGAATCGCCAAACTATTTTCCATAGTGGCTACACCAATTGAGAGCACAAGAGTTCTCTTTTCTCCGTCTTCTCCAATACCTTTTGGTTTTTGATTTATTAATGATAACTATTCAGATAGGTGTGAAGTGATATCTCATTGTGGTTTTAATTTGCATTTCTCTGATGATCAGTGACACTGATTTCTATCAGCTATCTGTATGTCTTCTTTGGAGAAATGTCTATTCAGCTTCTTTGCCCATTTTTTAATTAGATTGTTCAGTTTTATTGTTGTTGAGTTGTATGAGTTCTTTATATATTTTGGATATTAACCCTTTATCAGATGTATTATTGGCAAAGATCTCCCATTCATAAGGTTGTCTTTTTGTTTTGTTGTTGATTTTTTTGCTGTGCGAAAACTTTTTAATTTGATATAGTTCCATTTGTTCACTTTTTCTTTTCTTCCCTTGCTTAAGAAGCTATATCAGAAAAAATATTGCTAAATGTCAGAGAGTTCACTGTTTCTTCTAGGAGTTTTATGGTTTTGAGTCTTATATTTAAATCTTTATTTAATTTTTAGTTTATTCTTGTATATGGTATAAGACACTGGTGCAGTTTTGTTTTTTTGTACGTATCTGTTCAGTTTTTCCAACACCATTGTTTAAATAGACTGTTTTTACCTCATTCTATTGTCTTACTTTCTATGTCATAGATTAAATGGTCATGTAGGCGTGGATTTATTTATGGGCTCTCTATTCTGTGTCATCGATCTATGTGTCTGTTTTTATGTCGTTACCATGCTGTTTTGATTAATATAGCCTTGTACTATAGTTTGACATTAGGTAGTGTGATACCTCCAACTTTGTTCTTTCTCAAGATTGCTGTGGCTATTCAGCATCTTTTATGGTTCTATATAAATTTTAGGATTATTTGTTCTAGTTTTGTGAAAAATGCCATTGGTATTTTGACAGGGATTGCATTGAATCTATAGATAGCTTTGGGCATTTTAACAATGTTAATTCTTTCTATCCATGAGCACAATATATGCTTCCATTTATTTGTATCTTCTTGTATCTTTTTCAATTTCTTTTTTCAATGACTTATAATTTTCCAGGTATAAGTGTTTTATCTCCTTAGTTAAATTGATTCTCAGGCATTTTATTATGTTTTTGGTGAAATTGTCAATAGGATTGTTTTCTTAATTTCCCTTTCTGATAGTTCATTATTGGTTCAACTGATTTTTGAATATTCATTTTGTTTGCTGCTACTTTACTGAATTCATTGATCAGTTCTAACAGTTTTTGGGTGGAATCTTTAGAGTTCCCTATGTATAGTGTCATGTCATCTGCAAATAATGAAGTTTTATTTCTTCCTTTCCAATATAGATGATTTTTATTTCTTTTTCTTGTCTGATATGGCTAAGAATTCCAATACTATGTTGAATAAAAGTGGTGAAAGTGGACATCCTTGTCTCATTCCCAATCTTAAGGAAAATAACTTTAGCTTTTCCCCATTGAGTATGATGTTAGCTGTGGGTTTGTCATATATAGCCTTTTATTATGTTGAGGTATGTTCCCTCTATTCCCACTTTGCTGAGAGCTCTTATAAATGAATGCTGAATTTTGTCAAACATTTTTCTTGCATCTGTTGATATGATCATATGATTTTTACCTTTCAATTTTTTTTTCTTCCCCTCTCCTTAAAGAGGTCTCTTCACTATTTCTTATAATACTGGCTTGGTGGTAATGAATTCCTTTAGCTTTTTCCTATCTGGGAAGCTCTTTATTTCACTTTCAATTTTAATTGATAGTCTTGATGGGTAGAATAGTCTTGGTTGTATGTCCTTGTGTTTAATCACTTTGAATATTTTGTGTTAATCCCTCCTGGTCTGCAAAGTTTCTGTGAATAAATCAGCTGTCTTACGGGACAGCTCCCTTGTAAGTAACTAGCTGCCTTTCTTTTGCTACTTTTAGGATTCTTTTTGTCTTTAATTATGTCTTTTAATTATGTCTTTTTATTATGATGTATCTTGGTGTGGGTCTGTTTGGGTTCAACTTGTTTGAGACTCTCTGCCCTTCCTGGACTTGTATGCACCTTTTCTTCACCAAGTTAAAGAAGTTTTCAGTCATTATTTCATCAAATAGGTTCTAAATTCTTTGCCTTCTCTCTTCTTCTTCTGTTACTCCTATGATGCAAATGTTGGTACACTTGATGTTGTCTCAAAGTCCCCTTACATTATCCTCATATTTTTTTGATTCTTTTTTCTTTTTGCTGTTTCAGTTGGGTGTTTTATACTCCCTTTTATTCCAAATTGCTGACTTGATCCTCTGCTTTATCCAAACTACTGTTAATTCCTTCTAGCGTATTCTTTATTTCAGTTATTGTATTCTTCATTTCTGACTGATTCTTTTTTATGGTTTCTGTCTTTTTTATGCTTGCTATTTCTTTGTTGAAGTTCTCACATTTATTCTTCCCCTAAGTTTGTTAAACATCTTTATAGCTAGTGTATTGAACTCTGTATCTGGTAAGTTGCTTGCTTTCATTTCATTTAGTTTTTCTCTTGTTCTTTCATTTTGGACATGTTTCTTTGTTTTCTCATTTTGGCTGCCTCTCTCTGTTCATTTCTGTCTATTAGATAGATCTACTATATTTCCGAGTCTTAGTCAGGTCGCCTTATATGGTAGGTGGTTTGTGTAGCCCAGTGGTATAGTCTCCTTAATCATCTGTACCAAGTGCTTTAGGAGTGACCCTTGTGTGGTTGAGTTGTGATTGTTGTTGGTATGTCAGTGAGTGTGATTGACTCTCAGGATGACTGGTTGTTAGGACTAGACATGCTCCCACAATGTATAATCTGCTATATTAGAGTGAGGTTTGCCTCGGTGAGTTCTTGTTCCTGTTGAGACTACTCTTTGGGTGTACTGCTTCTGGAGCAAATCAGGTAGTGCTCTGTTAAGGTCGAATGCCAGTCTCCTGGTGTGTTGGTTCTGGAGTCCCTTGGGAGGGTCCCTCATGCAGGCCAATGTCAGCCACTGGCCAGGGGCTACCTGGTAGGAACTACAAAGCTATTGTATTTGATTGCTACCTGAGCTGGACCTGGACGTATGTGAGAGAGGCCACATGGAAAACTGAGGCCACCTGCCACAAGTACCAGGCCTGGGGAAGCTCAGCAAAAGGCTCAGGGCACCTCCAGGCCTGAGACTGTCTGTCAGCTCCCTGTGAGGCTCAGCAGCTTTGTGAGACTCAGCGGGAGCAGAGTTGGATGAAGCAGGGTCTCAAAAGGTCACAAGGATGGGGCAAATGGTGTTCCCCAAGTTGTTACAGATTCAGATTTGTTGTCAATGCTGAGCCTGTGGTCACTTTTAAAAGTCTCAGCTCACACCAGGGCCAGCCTTGGGCCCATAGACCCCCAAGATTTGTTCTCAAACTAGTGAAGGGCCTGGGCTAGTTGCCCATCACTGAAAGTGTCTCTGGGGGTGCTTATGCCAAGGACTGTTGATTGCTTAGAAGGGACCTCCTACTGAGAGGAGGAGATGGGGCTGGTCGCGTGGCAACAAAATTGCTACCAGTAATTTGCAAGTTGGGTGGGAAGAGGTCTCAGGGAGTAACCAGGATGGAGTAAGCAGATCTCACCAGAACAATGGAGATTCAGTTTTAGTCCTGTTGGGGAAGGTTCAACACTGGTAAGAAGGCACTTGCCTGTAGGCTGTACAGGAGGAGAGTCCAACAAAGGGAAAATGGTGGCTGTCCATCCAGCCTGCACCCTGAAGTCACACAACTCAAGCTTTCCCTGTATGTCTCTGGAACTTCCCGAGCTGCTGTCTCTCCACAGGAGACTGGGATGAGTGCCTGTGAGCGAGTGAGTCTGTGCATGGATCTTTAAGGGGATGTTTGGCTTTCCAGCTACCTCTCATCTCAGCCAGTTGGCCAGAATCCCCACTGATTTTCCCAGCCAGACTTTGTGAGGACTCCTCTTCCTGGCACTGGAACCCTAGGCTGGGAAGCCCCGGTGTAGGGCTGGAGCCACTCACTTCTCCAGTGGAGGGGGTCTCTGCAGTTGAGTTATCCCTCCTGATGCTCAGTCACCACACATGGTTATGCAATCAGCCTATTTTTACATCTCTGCCCCTTTTACCAGTCTTGATGTGGTCTTCTCTTTATATCCCCAATTACAGGAGTTGTTCAGCTTTTCTTCAGATTATTTTCTGGGTCAACTGTTTCATAATTTAGTTGCAATTTTAATGTATTCATGGGAGGAATTATGCATAACTTTTATCTATCTCACAATTTTGACCAAAACTGTGCCTCATATAATCTTTTTCTCATGTGAAAATTTGATTCATGGAAAGCCCTGGATTCATTTTCATTAGTGAACTAAACACATTTAGAAAGTATGGTAGGGGGTGAGAAACCGATTATTTGCCTCTTAGCATGGCAAAACCACTCTTTTTGTCACTGTCTACTGGCTTAGAAGAAATCAGCCTCCTAAATCTGATTGTTAGTGGTCATAGATTTCAATGGGCTGGTTTGTGCTGCTCTAGTGTTTTTGGCAATTGTCATTGAAAGCCAGATCTTTACTGATTAATCAGGCAAGATGGAGCCCCAAGGAACAGGACTGGTTCTTTGTTTCTGAGTCTTCATTTGCACCCACCTATCTTAAGTTCTATGCATAGTAAGAATACAGCTAGCTTTTAATAGCATTGGACACAGTAAATTATTGGACTAAGTTATCAGATTCTTTGCTACTTAATTATTTATTATCTATAAACCAGCTATTAGCATATTAGAAATCAGAAAATTGTTTCTCTTTTTTTTGTGTGTTTAGGAATTATTATTCTTCATCTTAGAGGCTGAGTTTAGGGCTCAGCTTGACTATAACACTCTGTTATATGCATTGCATTGTTATAACCTACTATAGTTTGAAGAAAATCCACTAGGTTAGATATATGGTAGTCTACAGTTAGAAAGGAAGAGTTGTGGAAGAGGTGAACTCAGCATGGATGACATTCATAATGGAAAATGTTGCCCTAAATATTTAAAGGTCAGAGACACAAAGCAGCATCACTTCCAGAGAGAATGGTTCGGTTATGTCACATTATTTACAAAGGACAAAAACAAGACATTCTTCTCTTACATTTTCGAAAAGACTTGTTTTTCTTTTTGCAGCAGTTTTGTTATTTATCCCAGTCTTTCATCCATAAAGATTTTTTCCACTAAATAAAATTTTCAAAAAGCCCAAATAACACAATGGAACACAACTGTATAAAATTTATTAGGACACTAATCATATTAATTTCTAAATTGTTCCTGGTATTGTTGGAGATAAGGCTTCAGCCTTGGGCAGGATTGCTTAGTAATTGAGCCAAACAACAGCAGGGGCTGAGCCATTTGGTTCTTTTCTCATGTCCTGCAGAGATGATCACAGGTATGGGCTTCTCCTTGACCTCTGCTGCTGTCTCCTCACACATCTCTCCATCTCTCTCCACCGTTCTCTTTCCAACTTTTTCTTTTAACCACGAAAGACAAACTTTTATTCTAACTCTCAGTGTTTTTGATGTAGCCAAGATTTCATTTTGTTGGGTGTGGCAGATTCCCCAGGCCCAATCCATACATATTTTGAAGCAAAGTGGGAGGGTTATCAAAACATTTTTAACATCATTTGAGTTAATTCAGGTACAGCAATTAGTAACATGCTTGGAGCAACACTGCTATAAGGAAAGGAAGCATGTTTTTGTTTTTGTTTTTTTTTTCAATGCCTAATTTAATCAGATGGTATAAGATTATATTTGTTATCGCATTTAATACTCACAATTTTTTGTAAGTGTTAGTATTAACTGCATTAATCAGAAAAATAAAAAAGCAAGTTTAAAGAACTTTAAGTACTTGCCCAAGGTTACACAGTCAGTACACAACAGAGCCGGGATAAAAACCCATGTTTGTCTGAGTCAAAATCTCCTGCGTCATGCTGCCCTTCCAGGTAAGATGTTGCCAAGATGCTTACCGGTGAATCTGGCATTCTCTCACTCTGGCATCCTCTCTTTCTCCTCTCTATATCCTTCTGTGACTTCATAAGGGCTAAATACCCATATATTTTGGGCTTCATCCCAAATAATGTGGGTGAGATCAAAGAAAATTGAAAATACATTATCTGCTCTCCAGGATTATGAATTTTATTGGCAAAGACAGGTGTCACACATAACAGTATATACAAAAAATAACTGTTAATAAATGTAATTATGACTTGGATCCAACTGAGTTTTGAGATAAATGGTGCCCCCCCCTTTTTTTTACTTAAAATTAATGTTGATGTTATGGAGATATCCAATTTAGCAATAAAGACATGTTTCAAGGTCAAACATACAAGTTTCTAATTCAGATTTTAAAAAACATCTAAAATATTGTGTCTCCTAAACTTTTTGATGTACATTATTTCTTAGAGAATTTTTTGAAGAAAAGAAAATTGAGTAGCATTTCACAATTGAAATCTATCAAAGGTAGACATTATTAGGTTAAGAAAAGACTGATCATTTCAGTGTACTGAGCTGATGAAAACAGGACACACTTCGACTAAAAATACAGGAAATGAGTCATAGGTAACAAATAAAATCTATACCAAAAAGAAAAAAAAAGGAGTGATGCAGAGTCTATACAGCAAGCTAGGGTTTTAGAACCCTAGGAACACAAAGTAATAAAATGAACTGAAAGACACTATAAAATAACTATGAAAGAAATACAAATTTAGAGCTGAACTCTAAAGAAAGAGAAATACCAAGGTGCTAAAATTGAAGAATGAAATCAAGCCAAAAGCGTTAAGGAGAAGCTGACACCCTTAAGATTTACAGTAAACAGCAGAGCTTAAAAGATATAGAATGGGATTCTAACACTCTGAAACCAGAGGAAGGAAATAGGAACTTGAACCTGAACAGAGTGCTTAAATTAGAACTGAATCTGTTGCATAAACCCCAGGACTCCAAATTCTCCATCATTTTGGGATAATGCTTTGTGGACCCTGCACTAGGCTGCAGGGATCCTCTTAGGAATAAAAGATTTCTTTCTCCAGCTACAGCAGATAGCCTTCATCTATTAGTCTCCTTTGGGGATTACCTCAGCTGGGGAGACTTTTCTCAAACTCATACCTTCTTCCTGAGGTAACCTGTGTCTAATGGCTGGACATAGAGAAACAAATGCCTGGCTTCTCGCCCTAGCTGAGAACAAATCTGCGGGGTCATCCCACCTCTAGAACTCCTTGTAGGAGCAGTCAAGTCTGCTGAGAATGCATTGAATGTTAAGAAGGTGGGAAGAGGAGGAGTAGAGAAAAAATGAAAAGGAGAAAAAAAACTTTAGAAATAAGAAATTAAATCCCCAGGACATTGCCCTGCTTTGCTTTGGGCTTGAGTTTATACTACCTGTGCAGTGAATAAACAAAAGCCAATAAATTAATCTTAAAATTATTCTTTGATAAATGAAACCTCTGGACCCAAGAAACTTCTTCTGTATCATGAAACTTCACTATATCATGGCACACAGGACTTAAAGAATAAACAACCTCACCAAAGAAAGGCAGACAATAAAAAATTCAATATTACATAAATGAATAAATAAAACTGACAATGTTGATTTTCAACTTACTTGTATTCCAAGAAAAGAGCAATGGTCAATGAGGACTTTCACTTTTTTTGTGTTCTAAGAACTAATTGCAAAGAACTGCCCACTTTTATATAGTCAGAAATAAGACCTCTAATTCTTTCTCTTAACTCCCCTAAGGACACCTTTCCTTTAAAAAGTTTTTCATTAATGAATATTCTTTCTATTTTAATAGCCTGAACAAAACTATCTCCTTGATTGTCTTTTGCAATTTGTTTTTCATTAATTTGGTATTATTACACAGGTCCTTGGCTTCAGATCACTATTTACTCAGCCCAGGTAATGAGGTGTCTTGGAAACCCTTTTCTCTGTTCCTGACTGGTGATCTGGGGACTTAATTCTGAACACAACTCTTTAACCTGTGTTTCTGACTTTTATTCATTTGCTTCATGATAAGGAATTGGTTTTGATTCCCTCTGATTACTCACTTGATTTCTGGTACCAGCGTCTTTGGTCTTCATTGTTTGATCATTTGGCAATTTCTATAAATAGATTGATGGTTCATAGAAATCTTATATCTGTTCGGGGGAAAAACAGAATCTGGTTTGTTAGTCTTTTCTGTTTACCTATTTTGAGCTCAAATAAATTAAGAAATTTATGACCACTAGGAAGTACATATTTGAATAAATAAGTGTATTGTGTGTTTATGCTTGACCTATGGCTAAATTTTATCTATTTCTGCATGCTGTGTGTGTGTGTGTGTGTGTGTGTACACACATATATATATATAATCTGTAACTCAGGCCTTTACCTTTCATTGTGTGAATGGATAATATTTTCTCATTTCTAAAGGTATTTTCAAATTTAATTATATATTCTTTTAAAGGAGTTCTAATTTGTGTAGAAGCAAATAAGTACCAATGTTAAATAATTCTAAAATTTTCAGAAAATAAATGAAATCTCTGATCCTCTTAAATGTAGAAAATAAAAGTTATTCTTAAAACTAATGTTGAGAAGTCAAATTCACATAGTTTAGTAAAATTTCAGCAAATGAGACTAGTTTAATATGTTTGGTTTAATAATAGCAGTTGTTTCTTCTCTAATTTGTCAGTGTTGAGTAGAATATACTGAAAGACTTACTTTTTACTTTGGTTTATTCTTCTAAATTTATATAGGTTTACCAATTGAATAAGCTAGCATTACTTTTATCAAATGTTTAAGATTATTAAGAATGTAAATTTGTGAAACCTAATTGAATTATTCTAATAACTTTGATCTCAATAGCAATTTTGTTTTGTAATAAGTCAGTTTGAAGATAATTTGAAGGCCTTTAAGTACTTAAAACTTGAACTGATACTAAATTGAGTTAAAGAATATTCAGTTTATACCTAGAAATAGTAAAGATTAAAGTACTAAAACATTAATTGCTAAGTATAATTTTAAGTTTATATATGTTCTGCCTCATTTTTATTTGAAGAGTAGCTATATATATTTAGGACTCCTAATGAATATTTTCATTTTGCCACTTCGAAAAGTTGTATTACAAGGGATGTATATAGACACAGAAAGTAATAGAAGTTTGTGAAAAGACAATTTTATTAATTATGGTCAAGGCTAGGAATGGTTTGATGATTTTTTAATAAGACTTTCAAATGTGAGGGCTAAAATATTTAATTAATACTCCCCACCGCCCTCCAGCTTTGACTTTAAGCTCTTTATTAAGAAGCAAACCTCGGAAAGAACCTTTGAACCTCCCTGCTCTCCTGCTCAAGAGATTCAGACAGACATTTGCTTCAGGAAGGAAATCTTAGGGTGCTGCCTTAGACTAACTGAATTAAGAATAGTAAATAAGAGGACATCAGGCAAGGTCCCCATTAGCTAGATACCCTGTTCCATTGTTTCTGAGTTGTCTAGAAAGGATTCATCTGCTAGTATGTTCTGTTCTTCCTCAAGTACCTGTAAATTGCCCATTCTCACTTCTGAAGTCTAAGACCCCATTTTCCTCCTTTTCTCTTTCCTCCAAAATGTCTTACATACCCAATGCTGCCAGTCTTAAGAATTTTCATGCCTATGTGAATTCCCCATAAGCATGTATTAAACATTTGATTTTATCCTAATCTGTCTCTGTTAACTTGATTAATAGCCCAACTAGAAGAACTTAGAAGGTGGGAAGGAAAAGCATTAATTAAATCTTTTTAGCCCCCACAACAGGTTCAAGATGGCAAATTTTTAATTCCCTTTACAAAAAAGCATCAGTAGCAAGTATTATACTAATAAAAATTTGAATTGTTTTTTTTCTGTTAAAATGAATAAATACTTTTGGATTATTGGTCTGCCCTTAAAAGATACTGTAAAAGATATACTTGACATTCTTTTTAATCTGCCTAGATAACAAAGATTCTGTGATTTACCAGAATAATTTACAATGGTTTACATTTGTTTCATTATATCCTTGATAATTTAGGTAAACAGAGGTTTCTCAATTAGGAAAGACTAAGTTTCTTTAAAAATCATGTTACCTCCCCCATTTAGTTAATTTTAATATTTTATTGTCATTTTGTTAAATGAGTAGTAAGGTAATATTGCACAGCTATCTATGATTCTATATTAAGCAAATGTTCAAACCCCCCAACAACTTCTGCTTTCCCAAATAAAATTCTAAATGATATCTATTTTCTCAAAAACTGTCTTTTAAACATCCCAAAGCATTTAGAAAAATTGTTCTTAATCTCGTAAAAAGAGAGGTGCTAAAACTAATTTGGTTTATTTGATATATTACCATTAATGAATTTTATGACAGGTGTTGTCAAATCAAAATACACGCTTAGCCTTTTCTAAGTTAAATTTGTATAGGTAAAATGATAGTCATGTAAATAGTTCATAAATTGTATGCCGTATGGGAAGTTCCTAGAGATTTGTTAAAGCCCTTACTGGTGTAGGGGTGGAAAAAATTTTTTTTCTACCCTTCTAAGTAATTGACATGAGACAAATTACATGAGAGAAATTGACATGAGACAGGAAAATATAACCAAATTTATTAGGTATGTACATATGGGGGGTTCCATAAGACTGTCAGACCCTGTGACAAATGGAACACTTCAATTCAGGTTTATATGTCATTCTGGACTAAGGAGAAGGAGGCAGGAGTCTGGGATTTCAAAGAGAAAGTAAGCAATTCACAGCTAGATGAGGTAGAGCAAACCATTGAGAAACAGATTCTCGCTGGGCCACCCAGAAACAATGGAACACAGAGGGGAGTCTAAAAAGGGTGCTTGGTTTCTCCCTGTCTGTCACATTTAGTTCATACTTGATGCTACATTCCTAAAAGCATGGTTTTCCACCTTTAGGTTGTGCTTGCTTGGGTGACACATACACTAAAATTGAATATGTTTAGGCAGGTAAGGGGGATGTTTAAAGGTTTTGGTTTTTTTTTAATTCTTTGTTTCTTAAAAATAACCAACATAAAATAATAAATATGCCAAAAAGGCATATTTTGGAGGGGTAAGTTATGCTTCCTCTCATAGGCCATGACATTATTATCAGTCATGGTGCCAGTATTAGACAATAACAGTACACATTATGAGTCATAATTTCAGTTATTATTTGAAATGTTAGTCACATCTTTATTTCAACATATATCTATCATATTCTAGATCATTTGTTTTCAATCATACATTTACTTCAATTACCTACTTTTATTTTATTATACAGATGTTACAGCCTACTCCAAACTTAATGAACTTGATATTCTTGATATATTCTAGGTATATTCTTGCAGTGTGTATCATGTATTCATGCTATATTATTTCTCATAATTATTTTGTAATATATAAAAGTTTCTTCTCTGTAAATATTGTTTATCCATTCTTAAAAATCTAGATACAGTATCTACTCTTTTACAAAAATAAGGTTAATCATATTTATAGATATTTTGTCTAATTTTTTTTTGATTGATTTTACTCTCTTGTATGCCACAGGAAAAAAGCAAGATTCCTTGTCAGTCACATTATTCTTATAATGAATAACAACAACAACAGCAGCAGCAGCTAAAGTGAAAATTATAGGACAGATTTGACAATAGTTAAATATTTACCAAATGTGACAGAGAGATAAACCGTAGAAATATTTGGAGAGTGGTGAAGCCTACATTGTCAGTTCCTTATTCACAGATTCCTCACAAACACTATTTATTTGCCTGTGGATGACTTTTTATTTTTATTTTTACTGCAATCTCCTTTGGCTCTTTGCCTGAAATTATTTCCTGGCTACTAGAATGTACCTAGACCACACACAGGAAATTCTGCAAGTGTCAAAGAACTAAAGTCTATGGGAGTAGCTTCAATAAATATGGTATACGTGGTGGTAAATAAATGCCCTGTGCTTTGAGCCATGATCAACAATGCCTTCCTTGAGGTCCCCAACAGTATCGAGCCCTACTTGTTCATAGTGGTAATCTGTCTAGGATTTCACTCTGTATTGGTTTCCTTCTTGTGTTAGTTTGTTGTAGCTGCCATAAGAAAGTACTACAAACTGGGTGACTTAAACAACAGAAATTTATTTTCTCACCATTCTGGAATTTAGAAGTCTGAGATCAAGGTGTCAGTTGGGTTGGTTTCTTCCAAGGCCATAGAAATAGAGGAAACTGGGATACAAGACACCTGGGATCTGTGCACATAGCAGAAAGACCACGTGAGAACAGAGCACAATAATTTTGCCTACATTCTAACCTCTTTTTTTTTTTATAAGAACACTAGTCATATTGGATTAGGTAGGGCCCACTCATATTGTTGCTGGAGAGCTCAGAACTATGGTGAGCAGGTCCTTGTCTTATGCCATGAGAAATAATTCAAGGCCAAGATGAACATCAAGTAGGAAATTGCAAGATTTATTAAAGTAAAATTTCACACACAAGAAGGTAGTGGGATTAACTCAGACACACACACACACAACTGAGAAAGAGAGAGACAGAGAGAGAGACAGAGACAGAGACAGAGAGACAGAGAGAGAGAGTGAATTGTGTCAAGGATGCCTGGATTATGAAATTTTGTTTTTCTTTGGGACAGGGCCCAGAAATGTGGTACTGAAGTAGCCTTGTTGACTCCTTTCAGTAGGTGGGAAGTTTGTTTTCTGCTCTTTCTTTCTAATATGGTGTTTCTGGAACTGTCATGTTATCTGCTGCATGATGGGAGCTGCAGTATTTGCAATGTGGATGAGATTATAATAATATTATAATTGGCCAAAGGTCATGCTTTAACCAAAGAATCTAAACTGAAAAAGACTGGTTTGGGCTTATATCTCCTTGCCAGGGCTAAAACAGAGAGAGGTCTGAAGAATGCAAAGTATTTCTGGAGCCATACTCTGGAGGGGTAGGAGGTATCCCTTGACTATTTATCCTGCCTCAGTTATATCTCATTTTACCTTAATTACCTCTTTGAAGGACATAACTCTAAATACACCTACATTCTGAGGTACTAGAGTGAGGATTTCAACTTAAGAATTCGTGAGAGGTGGGGTACATTTCAGTCCATAATACTTCCTGGTCCAGTCTCATGCTCTCCTCACTCCTACGTATGTTTCCCTGGAATCATTTGCTAATAAACCAGTTGTAATTTACTCTTTGTCTCAGACTCTGCCTTTGAGGAGTCTGAAACAGATGCAAATAGTTAAAAGACCTAGAGAAAAAGGAAGAAGTTGAAAAACTCATAGAAGAGAAGACTGGAGAGAATGAGGGAGAAATTTTTGAAAATATAGTGTTTTACAACTTAAAAATATTAAAGACCAATATGAGTTTTCAGATTAAGGATTACA
The DNA here is from genome assembly GCA_028627145.1 of Eidolon dupreanum. Classification (NCBI taxonomy): domain Eukaryota; kingdom Metazoa; phylum Chordata; class Mammalia; order Chiroptera; family Pteropodidae; genus Eidolon; species Eidolon dupreanum. Next base: position 67,112,203 of record CM053504.1, on the reverse strand, counting down.
TCGAGTTCTGAGCATAAATAAAAACTTCTTTATAAATACATTTTATTAGAGTAGATTAAATTGCTCTATAAATAGATCCTAAAAAATAATGACTCAAACTCTTTTGAAGCTTATTTTTCCCTCACAAATCATCCAGGTGAAGTGCTTTTGATTTATGAGTGGTTCTTCTATATAACAATTTATAGACCCCTATTCCTAACATTTTGTAGTTCTACCTTTGGACAGACTTGTTGCCATCCATAAATAGCCAGTGGAATGAGAAAGTTCATGAAGAAGACACATATACTTTCTTAAAAGCTGTTTTAATGTGGAGAAATTTTGTCCCTTGGCCACATTTAACTGCAAGGGAGGCTGGGAAGTATGGACTATTCAGGTGTCTGGCTATAGTATTATTGCTATAAAAGAAAGAAAGAATAGACTTTTGTGGATACCAAGTGTTTTTGCCTCATTTATCATAGTGGCATTACAGAATAAAAATTGCAAAGGTGAAAAATAAAACAAAACAAATTGCAAAAAATAAATCCGGAAAATGTCTCAGGCATCATAAAGAAAAAGATTATTTACAAAGGGACAACAATTAAATGATGAGAGAATTTGCATTAGAATCAATCTTTGAAATTTTGAGTGACCTTCTCATTTATGAATTCTATACCTAAATAATCAATATTGAAAAGTGAGGATGAAGTAAAGTATTTATACCAGTGAAGATATTATTGTATCAAATATACACCACTGGATGCTGAAACATAGAGTAATAATGACAAATTTGGGAGAGATTAAACAAGCTGTATCTGAATTAGTTGAAACCATGAATTTTTCCATGTTGAGAATTGGTTTCCTGCTATAGTGAGGGACATGTTGTTTTACATAAAAGGGTATGGATTTTATCAAATGATTTTATGTATTTCTTGAAGTCATCTTAAAATCATTCTTCTTTAATTTGTTCGTGTTTTGGATAATGTCATACATATTCTCACGTGAAATAATTTTCCATTTAATTTAATTCCTATGATAATTTTTAAATATATATCAAACCTAGAATTCCAAAAGTGGTGAGTACATCCCCTTTTAGGTCTATATAAAAAAATGTTTACAAATAATTTCTTCACATATTAAATCACAAAGGCTACCTCACTGAATTAAAAATAGAAACATAAATTGCAGTAAGAAAAATATAGCAATTAATAGAAAAATTTAAATGTCCTTCAAGTAGAACTGAATTAAATCTACACTAAACCTCCTGGGAACAATAAGAAAAATAAAATTAAAATTTCAGAATTTCTTGAAAATAATTATAAGACATCTTTAAAATCTATGGGCTATTGCTAGAGCAATGCTTAGAAGAAAATTTGTAGCATTAAATATCTGTATCAATGAATAAAAAATAAATTAAATATCCAACTCAAATTCTGGAAAAGAACAAAATAGTAAACAAAAAGGAAGCAAAGTAATAAAACAAAGCAGAAATTATAAGTAGAAAATACAAAGCTTAAACTTGATAACTACGTAAAATTTGACATTTAAAAAGCAGCCAAATGTAAAACTAGTTTTAATAATAAAAAAGAAGAGAATATATGAATTAAACAAAGTAGATAAATTTCAAATAAATTACAAAAGAGGATTTTTTTATAAATTATCAGTAACTCTTTTGCACAATTCTATTTATAAATTTGAAAATTTAGATAAAATGGATAATTTTCTAGGAAAAACATAATTGAGAAAAACTAGCAGTAGAGAGCATCTAAAACTACAAATAACCATTAAAACAATTTGAGGAATTACAATATAAAAGATGTCTGTCACAAATAATTTCCAGAAACAGTTTCACAGGGCAATTTTAGCAATTCTATAAATATCAAATAATCCAAAGAGGAGGTAGAACTTGAAAATTTCTAAATTATTTTGTAAACAAATATACCATGGATACAAAAACATAATTGACATTGAACACAAAATAAAACTTGACAAATATCAGTATAACTGCAAAAATATTAAAGAAAATAAAAGCAAAGATAATGAAACACTCATTAAAAATATATTTTTTCAAAAATTTTAGTTAGCAATCAAATATTTTATTAAAATATTTTAGAAAAAGTTAACAAGGAATGTGCAAAGCCCATATAAAGAAAATTTTAAAACACTGTTTAAATAAACTAAAATATATTTGAAAAAAATGAAATGAATGCTGTCTTTGTATATTATGACTACCAGTATCAAAAAAAGGTTAATTATTTTTGAGTTAGTTTTTGGGTTAAACTTCATCTCTACAAAATGTCAACTTCTATTTTGGAGTTATAGAAGTTATTATAAAAGTTATTTGTATGAATTTATATCTATATCTATCTATCTATTTATAAATAAATAATGCAATATAGCCAGAAAAATCCCTTATAAACCAAGTACTATGTTCAGACAAAAATTAATTTATATTTTAGAGCCCTTATAAAATAAACAAGTATGATATTTGTGCATCTATCAACAGGCAAGTTAAGGAAATAGAATAAGTCCAGATATAGAAGTTAAGTGCATTTAATAATTTGGTATATAAAAAGTTGCTGTCTCAAATCAATGGTTTAAAATTGGATAATTGAATAATATTTAGAATAAAATAAGATCATTTCCAAATATCAGACTATACAGTAATATATATTTCAAATAAATCATAAGTCTAAATGTAAAAGTAAAAATATAGGAAGTTTAGAAAAAGTATGAGAGAATTCCATCATTATCTGAGATACAGGAAAACATAACTCAAATAAGAAAGTAATAAAAAAAGAGCTTTGAACTAGTAAACAAATTAGCAAAGATGCATAATACATGATACAACAATAGTGTTTCCACATTCAATCAATTATAAGAAAATAAAAGTGAGTTGTTCTATTTTTAATAACATCAAACAAAAATACTTAAGAATAAATTTAATGAAAGATGAGCAATATTTTCACATTGGAAATTATAACATTGCTGATTAAAATTAAAATCTAAATGAATGGAGAGACATTCTACATTCATGTATTTGATGATTCATTGTCAATAAGATGACAAGTTTTTCAAAATTAATCTAAAGATCAATCCTTATAAAAACTCGGCAGCGTTTTGTTTTGTTTAGCAGAAATTGGCAAGTTGATCCTAAAATTGACATGTAAATACAAAAGGACCTAAAATAGTTAAAACAATACCAAAGAAGAACAAAGTTGAAGGACATATTTTTCAGTTTGAAAACTTACTATAAAGGTACATCAAGCATGATAGTGTGCCATTGGCATGTACATAGAAATGTAGAGGATTGAAAGTCTAGAAATTAGGTCTTACACTTATAGTTAATTGACTCTTGACATAGATACCAAAAGAATCTAATGGAGAAAGGATTGTCTTATTACCAAGTTTTTCTAGGTTGATTAGATATTCACGTGCTAAAAAATGAATTTAAACACTTAACTCACATAATACACACAAAAAATCAATTACAGTGTATAACAGAATTATATATAAGAACTAATGCTATGAATGTCTTACAAGAATACATAGGATAAATATCTTTGTGACCTTAGTTTAGGTAAAAACTTCTTAACTACAATACCTAAAGCACATAAATTTAAAAAAAAATTAAACTCCATCAGAATTAAAAACTGAATTTCAAAATACATTATTAAAAAATTGAACACATATGTCAGACTCAGAGAAATTATTTACAAATCATACATCCAATGAAGGTCTGTGTCCAGAATTTGAATTTGAATAGGCAATTGAATAAACACTTCACAAAGGAAGTTAGACAAAAGGCCAATAAGCCCAAGAAAAAATGTTTTATACAATTTTCATTATTAAATACAAATTAAAATTACAATAAAAGTATTAGAATAGCAAAAAATAAAAAGACAGTCAGCAAATATTGATGAGGATATGGAGAAACTGTAACCCTTATGCATTCCTGGTAAGAATATAAAACAGTGTAGTCACTTTGGAGGACAATTTGGGACTTTCTTAAAAACGTAAATATAAATTTATCATCTGACTATTAATTCCACTGCTAGGTGTTTATTCAAGGAAAGAAAAACATATCTACAAAAGACACAAATTCAAATACTTGTAGTAGCATTAGTGATAATAGCTAAACTGGAAACAATCCCATGAACTGGTGAATGGGTAAAGAAAATATGGTATATGCAACAATGGAATGAAATTCAAAACAAAAAAGCAAGGAAGTACTGAAATATACCACAGTGTGATGAACTTTAAAGATATGCTAAGTCTGGGATAGGCAAAACTTTCTCTCTAAAGGGCCAAATCATAAATTCTTTAGATTTAGCAGTCTATAATATTCTTATTGGAAGGAATGTAGCCATAGATATTATGTAAATGAATGAGTATTGCTGCAGCCAACACAAATTTATTTACAAAAATAGGAATTAGAAAGGATTCATTTATGGGCCACAGTCTGCTGATTTCTGTGCTAAGTGGAAAAAGCCAATGTGAAAGACCACTTAGTTTATTATTCCATATATAACATGTTCAGGAAAAGAAAATTTGGAAATGGCGATTGACTGAGAAAGGCATGAAAGGGATCTTTTGGAGGTGATGAAAATGTTCTAAACTTGGATTATGGAGATGGTTACACAACTCTGTAAATTTAATAAAATCTCTGAGTTGTAAAGTTAAAATTGAGCAATTTTATAATGTACAAATTATATGACAAAAATTAGTTCTTATTAAATATGTGTAGTAGATATATGATTGTAATATCCTTTCATGCACCTTTCTATATTCTTAAAGTATCTCATAATTAAAATGTGAAAAGGAAATTATCTTAGATTCCAAACCCACATATTGAACAGAATTAAAATAAGACCTGGAGAAGTTACATTACTCATTCAGAATTGCATAACCAATTAATGCAGAGTCAAGACTCAGATACAGACCTCCTTATGTTCTTTTCTTTCACACTGAATTTCATTGCTTTATTTATATAGAGGGAAAAAAATAAAGACAGCAGAGAATATTCTGTTTTCTGTTCTCCATTTCTTATTCTAATTTTTTCATGTTGATCTACTCCAAAAGAAACTAGCTCACAGAAACAAGAGTAAAGTCCTATAGTTTAGATGGGTAAATTCAAACATTAGATATGTAAATGCTGTATTTGGAAGCATCTTTGGTCTTTAATAACTCTCTTTAAATATTCTTTGTTAATCTAGTAAAATTTTGGAAAGACATTATCTTAATAACATCCTGACTTTTTCTATTTAGTCATCTTCCGTCAAAAACTTAGTGGCAGGTTAGGTACTAATTCAATGAATCAGCTTCACAGGGGTTTGTGTGATTCTTTCATCTTTTAAACATCTGCCTCACCCCCTAAAAAGCACTTTAATTCATCCCTGTTTGCACATGTTATAAAAGTTTTAGAATTATTTAAATGATAGAATATGACAGAACACTAAAACAAAATTGTGATGGAAAGTTCAGTACCCATGATAGTTATTTATTATTATTTATGGTGATTGCATTCCATTTACATGTTTGCCTTTGACATTTCTTTCTCTCAATTTATATAGCTTGTTTCCTTACTTGGTTATAAGATACTGACTTTATTTTTCATGGAGGATACTACAGACTATAAAATTTAGCAATATATCTCACAGAAATCATGTGTCCAAATCATTTTTAAAAAGTGCATTTACCAAATTTTTATGTATTAGTCTTTAAAAAGGAAAGAGGAAGTTTTAAGAAAAACCCGAATCAATTTGTATGACCTGAACGGTTGTTTCTCCCACTGAGTATAATCAGAACTATGCAGAGGAAATGAGATTTGGGGCACATTTGGGGGAATTTTCCATTTCATATTTCTCATCCATCTTTATTAGAAGGTAAAAATACAAAATGAAATAAAACAAACAAAAACATTAAAATGAAATAATTGCAAATCATGGAAATATGTGCAGGTGGGCAAGAGGAAGTATTTACAATTTCATAGAAGAGAACCAAGCTTATTTAGTGCCAATCTGAGTTAATTGGGATGAAATGTTGTTACTCATTTTTTCTATTAAGTTGAATTTGAAGTTATTACTGCAGATTAGGTCAGAGTATACTACAAAGCCAGCCTAATTTCATCTAAGTTGTTTATTTTTACTTCTGCCTTTTAACCATGTATGTACATAGATATAAAACGGTTCACTGCATACAATATATATATTTTAAAAGAATATTCCAGCTTTATTGAAGTATAATTGACAAATAAAATTGTATATATTTAATGTGGGCAATGTGAGATTTGTTTTTTATTATGTTTTATATTAATTTCAGAATACAGTACAATGGTTAGACATTTACATAATTTATGAAGTGATTCCCCTGATTACTCTAGCACCCATCTGACACTACACACAGCCATTACAATACTATTGACTGTATTTCCTATGCTGTACTCTATATCCCCATGAATGTTTTGTAACTACTAATTCATACTTCTTCATCCCTTCACTTTTTTTATCAGCCCCCTAACTTCCCTGTGCAATCACCAGTTTGTTCTCTGTATCTGAGTCTATTTTCATTTAGTTCGTTCTTTTCTTTTCTTTGTTCCTTAGATTCCACATATAAGTGAAATCATATGGTATTTATCTTTTTCTGTTTGACTATTTCATTCAGCATAATGCCCTCCAGGTCCATCCATATCTTTGAAAATGGTAAGATTTTATTTTATTTTTTTTTATGGCTGAGTAATATTCCATTGTGTATATGTACCATAACTTCTTTATTCAATCGTCTATTGATGATCACTTAGGTAACTTCCATATCTTGACTATTGTGAATAGTATTGCCATGAACATAGGAGTACATATATCTTTACAAAATAGTGTTTTGGTTTTCTTTGAATAAATACCCAGAAGCATAATTGCTAGGTCAAAAGGTAGTTCTATTTTTGATATTTTGAGGAACTTTCAACTGTTTTCCATAGTGGCTGCACCAATTTGCAATCCCACCAACAGTGCAAGAGGGTTCCCTTTTATCCATATTTTGTGTTTTGATTTATTGGTATTAGCCATTCTGACAGGTGTGAGGTAATATCTCATTGTGGTTTTAATTTGCATGTCTCTGATGGTAGTGATCTTGAGTATCTTTTCATGTCTATTGGCTATCTGTATGTTCTCTTTGGAAAAATGTTAATTAAACTCCTTTGGCCATTTTTTAATTGGATTGTTTGTATTTTCGATGTTGGTATATACTTGTTCTTTATATATTTTGCTATTAACCCCTTGTCAGATGTACCATAGGCAAATATCTTCTCCTATTCAGTACATTGTCTTTTTGTTTTTTTGATGGTTTCCTATGCTGTGCAAAAACTTTTTAGCATGATGTAGTACCATCTGTTTATTTTTTTTTGTTTCCCCTATCCAAGGATATAAACCAGAAAAAAATTACAATATCAGAGTTTACTGCCTATGTTTTCTTCTAGAAGTTTTATGGTTCGGGGCTTATTTTACGTAAGTTTTAAATTGCTCTTATTTTCTAAGTGTGATTAGTAGACTGGATAGCTGAAAATTTGTGATTTAGTCTACTATCCTAGCAATACTTTATTAAAGATAGAGAACATTCTTTTGACTCTCCAAAATGAGCACTGTGGCTTTGGCTCCTGTTTATGTAGTAAATAAGCTTTAAAATATTGGGTCAGCTTAACTGACAGTAGTTTTTAAAGAAAAGCAAAAACAACAACAACAACAACAACAAAACTTTTGTTTCTGATTAATTTTAAAGTTATTATTTAATTACAGAGAATAGAAACATGTCATGAATTTTAGACACTCCATTAAGCTGTCTTCTGAATTAATTTGAAGAAGATATCAGTGTAAACTTACAAAGTTGCAAGGTACTTTCCCTCAAGCTAGAAAAATTTTTACCCTTGTGATAATGTGTATCTGATAAAGAGCCTCTGAATAAAAATAGTGGGGAAGGTGGTAGACAATGATTCTCGCTCCATAAACATCTATAGTTTGTGTCTCATGATGTATGTCTCATTAATTTTTTTGCACCAGAAAATGTACTGCTCAATATTATCACCCGTATTTTTTTAACAATCTCAATAATAGTATTAGCTAACTTTTTAAAGTTTTATTTGTTTGTTTATTTTTACTCTATCACAGGCAGTATTTGAAGCCTTTAAAAGACAGGCATACCTTGGAGATATTGCAGGTTCAGTTCATGGCCACTGAAATAAAGCAAGTCTCGAAATAAAGCAAATATAAAAAGAAAGTGAGTCATAATCTTTTTGCTGATGGAGGTCCTTGCCTCCAATTTTTAAAACATACAACATCTATGAAGGGCAATAAAACAAACCACAATAAAACAGGTATTCCTGTATACTAATTTATTTAATTCTCCTAGTGACTCTAGGAGGTAAATACTATTTTATTCTAACTTTACAGATCAGGAAATTGAAGCATGCAGAAGATAATTGACTAGCCCAAATTCATCCCACTCTTAACAGAATAAACATAAACTGTTTAATTTTACCTTTAAAAAAAGTTGAAACTTTTTATAATGAATATTTGAAAGGAATACATTACCAGCTCTGAAGGCAAAATCCAGATGGGCATTCCAACTATATTTAGAACAATGCAGGATATTTAGAATTGCATATCCTCTCAGATTCACATCTTCTAAGAACAACACTCATGTGGATGCATATGAACTCATATGCTTTTCATAAACAAAAGTTATATCACCTTTGCCATCCTTCTGATGCTTATAAAAGTGATTTTTTTTCCTCTGGGAAGGTATCCTTCACCAGGCTGTCCCTCGATCTTCCAGTCCCAATACCACACACACACACACACACACACACACACACACACACAGATGCACACCACTCTAATCCATATTTCTGTGTCAAAGTATATGAGTAGTTGTGACAGATTGCCATGCAAACTCATTTGCTGTGGAAGACTTTTGTAAAGGATCTCACCTCACCTCAATCAACAGATCTTAACCCTGTAATTTGTCACTGAAGTTGAAGCCCATGAGGACATTGAGAGGGACTGACTCTGAAAGGGACTCTAACTTAGGTGTGAAGGCTACCCTTCCCCTGGCATCCATGTCAGTAGGCCAGATAGTCAGCATGTAGAAGTCCAGATTCTTTGACCTCTGGCTAATGAGAAAGGAAGCCCAGATAATGAGAGCAGATTAATGCAGACCTGGAGATAAGGCTGCATGGACACTGAGCTTCCCACTCTGGTCAAAAAGCAACAAGACCCTTTCACGGGTGGTGGGGTCAGTACTTACTGTTGATCTCAGTAGCCCTCAGCTTCCAGCTCAAACTCATCATATTATATAAATGCTATTATTCATATAAAATTGCCAGACCCTTCTACAGCACAGCTCTGTAGTATTTGACTCTGTGACCTATTCTTAAAGTGACTCTTAGGGGTTGACTCCATGCTGTGTACAGAGAAAAATTTTTATCCTTTATTTGTTAAACTTATTTCAGTCATTAACCTCTTGCTGTAACCCTTTGATTGCTCCCTTCCACTGGTTTCAGCATCCGCGTGAGAAATAACTGGACTGTTGTCTGGAATCGTCCTAATGGGAAACCCCACAGAGAAGCCTTCTTGGAAGCAATTTCCCTAGTTGGGCGCAATATCTCCTGATCAAATCCTTGCCTTAATGTTCTCTGCACCAGGGGCCAATTCAAGCACCCCAAGCTGTCCAGCTACTTGGCAAGTTATTCCACAGTTTTCTACATGAAGGAAAATGATCACACATCTGAGGATCTGGGTCACATTCTCTTCCCTAAATGGAGTTTAAGAACAAGGGTTCTGTATAACAAGGAAGGATAATATTTTCAAAGAGAAAGTTTAAACTAAGTCTCTTTTGTCAGCTAAATTTCCTGCCTGACGAGAAGGCATCTATCTAAGAAAGGAGAATATACTGCAGCCAGAGCAGGCAGGGCCCAGCCTTGTCCACTGGCAGATGCGTCAATGGCAGGAGGTCAGACCACTAGGGTCAGTCACTGGGTGCCAGATGTTCCCTCCTTAACCTGAAACATATGCACAAGTCCACTGAAACTGTCCAGAGAGAGCATTTGGCAAAAGCACAATATCCTCTCAAAATTTTGGACAGTCATTGTGCCACTGTTAGTGGGAGGGGTGAGAAGAACATTCTTTTGGAACTAGTGGGTGGTTGATAAATATCTACAAAAAATACTTTATCCCACAAATATTTGAGTCTTTTCGGAAAGTTCATTTTTTTTTTTTTTTTTTTTTTTTTAGAGTTTAGTTACTTTATTTGTCAAATCAGAAAGATAGACTGGGGCCAGCGGTTTTTAAATTTTGGAACCCAGAAAAAAGTAACATCAGAATTGTTTAGGAGTATATTAAAAATGTCCATTCTTAGGTCCTACTCCAGATTTATTCAAGCAGAAATGTTAGGGCTGTTTATTTTCTACCACATTTTGGAATCCATTTTCCTACTGAAAAATCACTGGGTCTCATCCATCTGTTACCTCTGTGTCTCCACCTCACCTATTTTCAAAATAACTCTGATGATCTATCTGTATTTGACAAAGGCTTTAAACATCACTAGAGCCAAATCAAAACCTCCAGATTCCCAGGATTCCTAAGGGAATCATAATATTATAATAGTAATTTGATGTGGGTGTGTATGGGTGTGAGTGTGTCTGTGGTGATGGCAAATTTGAAGAATTTATTACACAGAATATATCACATAGAATAATTCCCTACTCTGTTTTCTTATAAGTTCACTCTTCAACTGATGGAGATTTTTTAAAAAATTACTTTCCCACCTATATATAGTCTTGAGTTAGCCTTGATAATTACCAGGTAAGTATTAGGCTCCAAGGCTCATGGAGGTACTTTTCACCTTTTCTGGGGTTCTATAACCCATCTGGCATCATTGAACTAAGAAACCAAGATCTCACAACTATCACTGAGGGCAGTTTGGGGGAGATGACACAGTTGAGCTACTTGTAGGCCATGAAATGGTCTCATCCTCCTTGGCTTGGAATGAGTTTCACGAGCTTGTTCCCACTTAGAATGTTGGTTGATAATACTATTATAGAATGTAGGAAATTGTGGGTTGAAGAAATCTGGAAAATAACTTAGATATTTTTATAATTTTCAGAACAGAGAGATTGTTAATCCTGGCTTAGTAAGGACTGAGTAGCCATCCAACACTTAATATTGAGTACATATTAAATTACTTTTCCCTCAACAAACTGTAGTTTTTCTTTAAAACTTCTTAAAAGTAAGTTAGTGCTTAGTTTTATCTCACATGTTATTTCCGCCAACTTTTTCCTTTTAATCACCTTTTACACATCATGCATTTCTCCTGAAGGCCCCTGGACTTCCAGGTTTTCCTGCCCTCACCATAGTGCACAACCAGGCCCCCTCCACACTCAGCTCCTCCGGTAAATTCCATATTCTGGTTCTTCCTTTCCTTCCTCCCCTGCTTGCTTTCTATCAGAAAGTTTAATTCTTTTTCTCCATCCTTCAGTGACAGTTTTATTAAACACTAATAAGTAATTTTCCTAATTATATTAGTTTCTTTATTTAAATAGGACAAATTGAACCCCACTTTGTGCAGACTATTTTTTTTTTTTCAGTAACAGGGATACTCAGAGAATCAGGACATTATAAGAGTGATTGCAGGGAGAGAAATCTACTTTACATAGAGTGGTCAGGAAAGGCATTTTCTCTAGGATGATATTTGGGATGAGACTTGAATGTTGAGAATGAGCCAGCCAATTGGAAATCTTGAGAAGAGAACTCTTGGGAGAGGAAACAGCAAGGTCAAAGCTGCTGAGGCAGGACCAAGCCTCTTGTGTTAAAGAAAAAGCCAGAAAGTTCACGAAGAGCTGGGGAATGGTGAATGGGAGGAGATAAGAGTGTAAGAGTTAAAGTTCAGGGCTGCAGGTCAAGGTAAGTGATTTGGATGTTATTCTAAGTACTTGAGAAAACTGCTGGAGAGTTTTCAGTAGGTAATTTCAGATTTGATTTAAAGGATGACTCTAGCTACCAGTGAAAGAAGATGACAAAGGGGTAATTGAAGAAAACAGAAGATGAGTTAGGAGCATAATGCAAAAATACAGGCAAGACACAATGATGGCTCAGCTAGTGTGATAGCAGTGGAAATGGAAGTGGCTAGCTAGGTTCAGCCCATATTTTAGTGACAGGTTTTCCAAGTCTTACTGATGGAATAGATGCACTACAACAAAACAAGTGAGTTATGTCCCAGTGGAATTAGCTATTTAAAGGAGGACTCTTTAAACCTGAAATGCCTTAACTCAGATGAATGTATTGCTAATGATGCAATTCTATTTGGGAGCACATTAAGACAGATGTCTTTTACAATCCCTCAAATAATACCCATAGGTAGATCTAGCGCACTATTTAATACTCAGTAACTCACTTAACCAAATTCAGCCTCTTCCTCATCTGCATGGCAAACAAGGCTAATTATGCTTGCTAAACGACTGCAATTTACTAAGAAATAAATAACAAAAAGCCAAGTTACAAAAAAAAAAAAAAAAAGTGGATGTAGAGAGAAATAAAGAGAAGTACATAAGGTTGATGCATCCAGATCTAGGTCTTATAGGTTTTATGTTCCTTGACCACCATGGTCTGCCCACAGCCTGTGGTCTGAAGGCACCTTGCTCTAGAATAGCAAATCCCATTAACTTTGGTTGACTTTCCTATCACTTTCAAAACAACCACAATAATAGTGTCGCTCAAAGCCATCAACTCTCCTGGCCTCTGCCTCCCTTTTATTTTTCTCCCCTCTTAGGGCAGTGAACATAAAGGACAAATCTGTCATTAACTATTTGCAAATGATCAGTCACCCACGGCAGCTGTTTGCTCACCAGATAGCCATGCCAAGCACAGCTGATCAGATGTGCCAACCCAGTTTGGCTGGGCCACTCACCACCCACCTCCAAATGCCCCTGCAACTGCCTCAGGCAGAATAGGTCAGGCCAAACCTCCAACTGGCAGGCTGGCTCTCCATTTCCAGAGGATCTCGACATTTCCACTTCCCCCGGTTTTCTTGGACCACATGGAGACTGGCTGAGAGGTGCTTGACTAGCAAGCTGTCTCACCTCCCATGGTGCTGCTGGTCTGAAGACTGAGAGGTGATAACTCTTTAGAGGTTACTGGCCAGTGCCTAAGAAAGGCAGCCTAACTGCTGCCTGGGTCTTCTGGTCACATTTTTTAAAAGCAAGCAGCTTTGTGCTTTCACTTATTAATTTCCACCAGCTTCTAAAGGTCAACGACCCAGCAAGTGGAGATTCACAAATAGCAGGTGCAGCGACTCTGCTGCCTGCCTCCGTGGGACATCGTTCTGTCACTTTTATTTACTGAATCAATCCACCAGTGTCCAGCAGGAGAACAACAGCTAAATGGCCATTAATTGTGGGCTGATGTGCAGATGAAACAAATCTCCAAAGGGACTGTAAACCTTTGTTCCTTCACCTCCTCCTGCTCTTGCTACTGGATTAGCAGTAAATCATTCAGCAGACTCATTCCCTCATTATAAATTTACCATTAGGGGCGTCCCAGGTGAGTTAGAGCTAACCTCTCTCTGTCTCTTCTCCCTTATTCTTCCTTCCCTCCCTCTGTCCTTCCTCTTCCTACCTTCCCCTCTTTTCTTCCTTTGTCTTAAGCTTTTAAAAATCTTTTGTCTTTCTGATTTTTTTCTCTCTTACATATACACATATGCTCATCCCCAAACATAATGGCCTTTATTAAAGTTACCTCATTGCCCCAAGAAGGACCATTTTCTACCCATGCCAGCATTCATCTTTGCCCTTTTCCCACACGTGCATATATAGAAATGGGGTGTGCATACAGCTGAGACTCCTATGAAATAAGAAAAATGCAGAAAAAGTTCTCTTCAAAAGGAATTTTTTTCTTCTCCTCCTCATTTATGTCATTATTCTTCATAAAAGCTCTTTAACTCCTCAGAGTCCAAAAGGAGCTTAATTAAAGTGTGAAAGGGAATTTAAAAGTAAGCAACAGACAAAGAAGGAATACAATGGGTCTGAGCTCTGTCAAAGAGTCTGGGGAATGTGCTGCGAGATATTTGATTATCTCTAGGACATACACAGCACTGACTTGGCCCCTGGTGACCAGCCATCAGTGCATTTGATTTGAGAAGCATTAGGGAGGCAACCCTGAGTGTCAAAATGAATCCCCGAACTCGTCTCCATAACGAGCACAGGTCCATAATGGATTTCAGTTCATTTTACATCTTTGTATTAAACATCATCTTTTCCATGTGTTCTTTAACAATACTGTATGTTTTATGGTAATCAGTCATCTACACCTTGACAGAGAGATTTTTTTTCTGAAGTCATAGTAGAATTTAGAGAGCAAGAGAGTACTGATAGAATGGATGGGAGTGAAGTGGTTTATGGCCTAGAGAAGACCTGTCCTCAACAGAGAAATGATGCAAAAAAGGAGGTAGAGGGAGGGCGTAATAAGGGCAAACTTTCCATACTTCATATCAAGGCTAAGAAAAAGTTCTGGGAGCTGGGAGTAAGTTTCAATGAAGCCAATCTTCAGACTTAGGGAAGAGGGTTTAAATCAGACTTGCTTAGTGATCACTGCTATTAATAAAGTCCAATCACTAATAAATGGAAGTACATGCCTGGTGAGTTATTTGTGACAAACATTTTTGTAGATCCATGGCATAGCACATTGCCTGGGACACAGGAGAAAATAAAACTAATTTTCACAAGTATCTACTGAAGGCTATACGTGTTCACAGATGGAATTTCTAAGTTATTCAAAATTCCAAAGTAAGTGAAGAATAGCTAGATTTTAAAAATCTGCACTGAAACTGTATATTTTATTGTTTCCCTGATAATGTAGACAAAATTTTTTTGGAGATGAGACACAGTATAGTTTTAAGAATACTCTTTGTAAACCTAGGCATCCTGGGTTTATATCCCACCTCTTCCAAGTATTCATTGTAGAGCCCTACGTATTTTGAGCTATCATTAATCTAGTCAACAAATACTAAGAATGTAAAGTTTCTAGAACTAAACGAGTGAACATCCTGCATCCATGAGACTAATAGCCCAAAGGTAAAACCCTGACTCTATGGCATGCTAAGAGGGACAAGACACCATAAGACAGGATAATTTAGTTTTAACCTAGTGGAAAGGAGTGATGGTTGGCAATATTTCCTACTTCTGCACTGTGGGGTATAAATGAGTTATGGTATGCCCAGAATTTGAGCCTTTTGTTCTCAGTGTAACTGAGTAGGACTCAGGCAGGATGGAGATCCAGAGAAAATTGTCCCTACTGTGAGTAGTCTCCCTATTTTCCTTCAATGTATTTGTTTGTTCTTATCACTTTCTAGATATAACATATAATATCTGTTTAGAACAACAGAGTTTATGGAAAGTTTTACTGAGAAATTAATTATTATGCTAAAATCTAAGTGATGACTTAGCATTGAGTAGCTCAAAAGAGGCATTTAGTATGGGTTCTAAGCAAAGCATGTTTGCTGATTGGGGGGATAAATTACTATGATTTCTCCAAGGGCAGTGGAAAGTCAGCATGACAGGAATGCGAAGTAAAGGATAGCAAGGAATGGAAGGGGGATGAGAAGAAATGGAGGCATGAGGACATAGGGCCTCTTGGAGGCCACATTGGCTCCAGTGCAGGGTATACATTTTATTTGAGGATATCTGGTAAAGACTCATGGAACTTTCTACAGCCTCATAATCACTGAACGTGTGGGACATTGAGTTTCAATGCCAGTTCAGCTAGAAGTAACTGTGAACTTTGGTCAACTAAATAACATCTTTGTTTCTCAGTTTCCTCAACTCTAAAATCAGAGATTTTAAATACATTTTCTCTAAATTGTTTCTAGCTCTCTATAACTCTGATTATCAAGTTTATTGATAGAGATTCAAAAGGTGCAGATGATTCATTTGGGAGATGATCACAGAAAATATCACAAAATTTACTTAAAAATTTTTTTTGTTTTCTCAATATATACTGAAAATAAATAATTTTGTAATTGTATCACTTAACTCAATAAAACAATGCTAAAGTAGAATCTTATAGCTATAAAATGTAATTATTAATTACAATACACAAATATCTAGGTTTCAATAGAGGTTTTATCCCTAGATAAGCAAATCCATATAATTTCTTAAACTTCTTAAATACAGAAATAAAGACAGAAATTTCAGCATCTTTTTAAAGTTTTTTTTTTTTTAATTCCTCAATTAAAGCAATCACAGAATTGTAGGCAGATGAAGAAACTAGGACCACTTATCTTTTTAGAAGAAAAATTTCAGCCTGGCTTCCATGAACACAGCTAGCTTTTTATGTGTGGAGTAGAGCTGGGTTCTGATCAGTGATGATTTATATCTGATCCCCAGTTGGATATGTATAAAGTTGAAGATATTTCTGTATACATAATTTCTAGCCAAGGAAATTCATGACTAGAACAAACCATTGAGAAATTTTAAAAATCAGATGTGGGGAAGAGAGAGCATCTTGTTTAAGCTTTATATAAATCATGTGATCATTTTGAAATGAAGACGTCTCAATTACTACATAGCTTATGTCTAAAGTTCCCCTCAACATCCTTGGTGGTAATGTAATTTTATTTTTATGTTACAGAAGGAATGAAAAAAAAATCATGTTAGCAATCTTATTAGGGAAAAAAAATGTTCATCTCTCTTCTTACTCATGCTAGAAATAGCTATCAAAAAAACCTACCTAGATCCTGTGGAAACCATTAAATTATTTAATATTTCATTTGTCAAAGAAAATCTAAGTGCTTATCATACTCCATGTGTTTGATGTTGACAGACAATATAGACAAAGTGTTTGCCCTCATGAAGTTTGTAATCTATCTGAGTATTTGACATGTAAGTGCATATAAGAGGGTGTCCTAACCTGCTCCCAGAAGCCAGGAAAACTGAGAAGCAACATGCCAGGGTAGATCTGAAGTAAAAGTTTGTGAACAATATCAGGCAAATTAGTGAAGATAAGTTTCAACTTCCTGGTAATTGGGGAGCTAATCAATCTTGAAGGTTTCCTCTTCATTTCAAGACACCATTCAAGATGCAAGCTTTACTGAGCTTTTGACAGTGAGAGCTTTACTCACAGCTCTTAAAAAAAAATCTCCTGGGTATCTCCACATATATTTTAGCCTCAGCACCATTAAGGGATTGGGCATGAATACTTTTTAAACCTTTGATCATTTCAAGAGGGTAGGACAGGATAGGAGGAGTCTTTCATGCTGGAAATTCTTATGTCATTGTCCAATGTAATACATAACACACCTGTCATCTTCACAGGAAAAAGCCCAGTTGCCTTTTAAAAATTCAGCCCTAAGGGTCTCTCTTGTGATATGTGACCTAGAAGACAGATAACTAGGGGGATTCTTTGAGTAGAGGAATCCTGGGTTTTATTGCTTTTGGATGTGACCACCTCCAGAGATGTGCAAGGAGTTGCTATTTAATTAGAGAGATTAAGCCAAGAATGTACTTTTCTCCTAACAAAAGAAAAAGACTGAGGATCAGGAGAGTTCTGGGTATCTATACCTTGCCCAGGAGTAAAGATTTACTTCTTAAAAATGACTCATACCTAGGTCTGGATCTAGTCTCTCTATATTCACCTTGTTTTATTCATACTTATGAATAATAGTTTAGTATCCAGGAAACAGTGGACACATTTACTGATCTGTCCTCACTGATGTAGTTCAGCTTATA
The DNA here is from genome assembly GCA_028627145.1 of Eidolon dupreanum. Taxonomy (NCBI): domain Eukaryota; kingdom Metazoa; phylum Chordata; class Mammalia; order Chiroptera; family Pteropodidae; genus Eidolon; species Eidolon dupreanum. The sequence continues at coordinate 67,094,463 of CM053504.1, read as the reverse complement.
ATAAAAGTCTTCTAGATCACTCAGTAGAAAAATCATGATAGAAGTACCTGTTTATATAAACTAGGGTAGAAAAAAGATAACTACTTATTTTTGTGGGATGCAAGACGAATTTCAATTTGTGAAATATATTTTCCCTTGATACTTGTTTTTCCACCATTGAGAAGAGGAGTGATGAACAGATTTAAGATGCACAGGGGCTGTAGGTGAGAATAAGACATAAAAAGTTTGAATGAGAACAGCTATGTCAAGGGGTTTGCAGTGTACTCAGCAGGCTACAAAGACACTTTCGAACAAAGGATTGCAATACTTCAGCCTTTGTTTTCATAAAATAACAATGATAAGATCTGAGGTGAAATACAATAAAGTGGATCTGAGCATACTTCCATATTGTTAGTATATGAATGAGATCTTTATACTTATTGAAATTTCAGAGTTGCCCAGATGGCCTGGAGGAACCTCAGATGGCAGCAAATATAATTGCAACAGCCACCATTTTACAAAATTAGACAGATTTAATCCCTATTCCTTATGAGTATGGCAGCTCCTAACCATGTATAAACTTTTCAACACTGAGTTTCAAAAAAAAAAATCCAATGTTCATGATATTTGAGACCATGGCCAGCTAACCCCACCTTATCCCTTTAACCTCAGCTATTGCTCTTGCCCCTACTGTATCTGATGATCCAGTTCTGATGAAATCTTTGCTGTTGTTTTAACTCATATGAATTTTTAAATTTCTAGGCCTTTGCACACAGCATTCCCTTTGCTCAGAATTTCTTTTATCCCTCTTCTTCTCTGTTAATCGAACTCCAACTTATCTTTAAGACACAGTTCAAATACTGCTTTCATTTTATTTTTATTTATTTATTTAAATTAATTTTTTTCAATTTTAGTTGACATACAATATAATATTAATTTTATGTGTATGTAGAGCCTCGTGATTAGACATGTATATAACTTACAAAGTGATCACCCCAATAAGTCTAGCACCCATCCGACACCATACATATAATCATCAACTGCTTCCATTTTAAAGAATACTTCTGACTCTCTCAGTTAGGCTTGGTACTTTCACTTTTGCAAGGTCACTTTGTGCCCCAATTTTAGCACTTCATTCATTTAACAAATATTTGTTGAGCAATTATACGCACCGGATACATTGTTATTAGTCACGATACCATGGCGAGTATGTTATAATACTCTAGTTTTTTGGTATATAACTTCTTCACCAGACTTAGAATATCTTAATGATGGGCCTAATTATAATTATCTGTAGATCCCAAGGACCTAGAATAGTTCCTGTTTTTAATAAAGTGTTTAGTAGTTACCTTGTTTATTAATTGATTAATATGTATATTTTTATGAGCTCCCGATTATGAACACATTACCATCATTTGCATCCTTTAGTATCAAACTACTAACTTCTTAAGTACCTTACATTTCAGAAACTTTGTAAAATCATTCATTCATTGATGAAACAAACTGTGCACATAATCTAGATCTTTTCATTATTCTCTCATTTCCTCATAAAACCTTGCTTCTTCCTTGTCCTCTAGGGCTTGGCCATTTTCTTAGGGGTCAGCAAATGTGAATCATTTTTTTCCCCAGAGTATATGAAGTAGTAATAAGGGGTTAAAGAGGGCCTTTCAAAGATTACATATTTTTATTGTATTATGGGACTATAAGGAGTAGTGAATCATATCATAGGACATTTATAGTTCAGGTTGGACTAGTTGGAGTTTATAGAATTGAACAATTTTATATTTGAGGAAATTTTGCAGGTTACTTAATCCTACATCCTACCACAGGCTTCTCTTTCATCTCTGATAAGGCTTCCAGGCTCTTTTTGAATTCTTCCAATGAGGAAGACCGCACTGTGTCTTAAGATATTTTAAACCATTTTAATGTTTTTAAAGTTATTTTATATTGATCCAAAGTCTGACTTCTTATAACTTGCTGGTGCTGGAAAGTCATTAGAAAAAGTAATAATTAACATGTAACAAGTTGCAAAATCTTTTAGAAATATTCTTCCACTTTAGGAAAAGATTGTTGAGATGAACATCAAAGTAAAAGTGTCCAGGCTGGGCTTTTACCCAGTTTTTGTTTCTCTGTGACCCAAGTAAAAGGCAAGGGGTAATAGTCCTTAAAGTAATCAGTGACTCTACAAGTTTCTGCTCTGTTACACTACTAGAAGCTCTAACTCATGCCTTCTGGGTAATTAACTTGCCTGTTGGATCTTGACCACTGACACATTTTATTTTCCTGGTTTGTGTCAGTTGATCGTCATTTATAGAGTGCATACTGTGGCAGAACTCTGTTCTAGGCTCAATGGAAACATTAACCAGCAGCGGCCATGGCGGTCATGGCTCTTTTTAAGCAGGGGCTTGCATTAAAGAGAGAATATGGAACACAGCACTCTCAATTTATCATTCTCAGCCTTCTTTCTATGACCTTGGTGAAACATCCTACTGAGGTCAACAGCATATCTCTTCTGTAAATCTCTAGGGCTTAGATTACAGATATTTTATTTAAGAATTCTTTATGATACAAGCACACTATTCTTTCCCATACTACACATGCCTATATGACTGAATGTTCTAGCTCTAAAGAGAAAAAGCCAGATGTCTGACATGTTGGAGTCAGATCCTGAATTTGTCACTCAGCATAGATCAGATCTGGCTGTATCAGAGTTCTTAAGCCAAGAACCGCAGATCCATAGTGTGTCTGCAGTTAGGCTTTATGTTTTAACCTTCCTAGAAATTACATGCAAATTAATGTATATACTAAGCTTTCAAGAGTGAGGGTGTCCGTGACTTTCGTCAGAAAATAAATGCTAAGTAATATGAGCTACACAAAACAATGAGAAAAAGAAGATAAATATACATATCCTCTATTGCCAATAATTCTTTATTTAGGTAACTAGTTCCTCCTTTTGTGTGTTTGTTTTCTCTCTAACCAAAATGCAGAAAACCAAAACAAAGCAAAAAAAAAATGAAAACAACATAGACAACAAAAACTTTTATAAAGCTACCTATTTACAGTACTACAAAATATCAGGATCAAATAAAAAAACAAAGTTATTCTGGTCTTTAATACATAAATAAATATTTATTTGAGATTAATTTCTGGATTACTATATATTGAGCATTGATCATGTGAAAAAAAAAAATGGAGTCCTGGTTAAAGATAGTGACCAAATAGGTCAACTATCAAAGCTTTGCTTGATAGATTTTTTTCTATGTTTCATTATTTCTGGGGCCTGTCAGTTGCTCTGAGGACAGAGAAACAGTGTGCTGTTATGAGTTTTCCTGAGGAGAAAAGGAAAAAAAAAGCAGTTAAAAGGCTTTTTAAGTTCAACAAATGTGTCCTGAGAGCCAAATGGAACAGGGCGAAATCCTAACTAAAACCCGTGGGGAATAATTTGTTGTTAGCAGCATCTGGAAAGGCAGTGTGGCAACCGCTGCATAGTTTTGTTTAGAGAACAAATAGAAAAAAAAAAAGGCTTTAAAATGGTAGGTTTGAAAGCAGGAGTGGGAAGGGAGAAAGTGACAGAGGCTTTGAATGAGTTTGGGGATTTAGATGGGAGATTTAATAGGCTGAATAGCAGGTCACCGCTTAAGAAGTGAAAACCTGAGCGAGAGACATCAGTAAGAATGCATGGTGTTAGTGCACGGGCTGCGAACCTAAAAGCAAACTCAAATTAAATAGTTTATTATTCCGCTGGCTGCTCCTACCACCAGTATTGTGTTTTCCCTCAAGAAATGAATATTTTGTAAATCCATATTACTCATCAAGACCAGTGTTTGTACTTATCTGTGGGAAACGTATTGTCAAAGCTGACTTAATACTTGCCCCTCCTGCTTCTCCTAGTGAGTTGGAGAGAGACTGATGTCTTCGGGGCTGGACCAGTCCCAGGAGGCCTGCCTACCATGACCGGTCAGTGACCTCTGGGTTCATCCTGGGGCAGAGCTCATTGTTCTCATGGAGCCTGTTGCTCTCGTGTCCGTTCATCTGGCTGGGTACCCTGCCCTCAGTTCTTCTTTGCAGGACTAGGGGAATATAAAAGCCATAAATACCAGCTAGAGAATTTTCTATTCTAAATCTAAATGGTGTGGTCCCACTGTTCCCAATTTATAGCCCTATTCAGAACCTAAATTATTTCTAAATATCTCCTGTAAAAAATGGCAACCTCTAGATGTTCAAAAGACAGTTGGACAGTATGATATATTAAATGATAGCTAAGATTGTTGATGAATAAGGAAATCCAGAAGTTCTTGGACAATGACATTCAAGACAATTTGATGAAACTTTGATGCTGAATAAAAAGGATAGTATTATAGGTTCAGGTCCATGTTTTTTTCTTAATCTTCTGAAGCACCATTATCTTCATTACAGTCATGGACATCTTAACAATAACCTAATGAGCATTACTCTTTATATATTTTTAAATAGACTCATGTTACAATATCTAATATCTCTTAATCTTTTAGACAATTAGTATTATTCCCATTTGAGACATAAGAAAACTGAGATACAGAAAGGGTAAAGTACCTTTCAAAGATAGTGAAGATATTACCCTAATCTCTTGATGACTCACTCCATTTCCTTAACATTTATTTTGCTGCATTTCTGAGAAAGACATACAACAACAATAACAGCAACAACAACAGGCATTTCTCTCCCCTCTCTCCTCTACCAGTAACTCTTAATTAGTGCCTGAGTTTTATAGTATATATATATGTCTGAGCAGAATAATAAAATGATAAAAATCTCCTTTAATTATTCTCATTTTTAATTTTAATGCCTTTATTTAGAAAATAGGCTTTGGTAATTACTCTGTACTCACCAGAGTTTATTTACAGAAATGAATAGATATGATAGACATGGCCTCTGATCTCTAGGACTTGAAAATATGTAAATAAAATACATGGAGGTACAAATCACAATGACACAATATTGTAACAGAGGTTGTAAGCAGGCCTATGGAACTGCTAAGGAGGAACATGAGTTCTGTCTCAAATCTAGGAAGCCTTCAGAGAGGAGAAGATGTTAGAGATAGGACTTGGGGAATCACTGGCAATTCACCAGGCAGAGGAGGATATAAGGGCATGCAGGTGACATTAATAATGTGTGCAAAGAAAAGCTTAGGTGCATGATCATTACCCGGGTTATCTCTCCTGATTAGAAAGAGTTCAATGATATTAGTATCTGGAATCACAACCAAATCTATTCAATTTGATAAAATGAATTGAGAAGAGTACAGGCCTACATACCAAGAAAATATCCAGTTCTATATTCCTGACTAGCCACTAATTGGCTCTGTTGCCTTAGGGGAGTCACTTTACTTTTTAGGAACCTCTATTTCCTCATCTTTAAAACAAGAGACTTGGTCTTAGTTCTATGAAATCTTTTAGTTTCAGTATAAAATCCTCCAAACCATTTTCCCCCTACCAAATTCTGCAGGTGAACATACGATCATTGGACCCAGGTGTTTTTGTAATTGTAATAAATTGAACAAATACATAATGCTCAGAGGCCTTTGAAATTTATCATGCCACCTGTGTGGTAGGCTGCCCTTCTACTAGTGGTAGAAAAACCACCCAGCCGCTGTACTAACCCACATCTATTGCCTTAGGTATTTTAGACAGTAGAATTTTGTGAAACTATAGTAAGCTAGTAGGTTTCTCAGAATAGAGAATATATTATGAGAAATTTATTGGCCTACTAATATATGTATAGTGAGAATTATACATCTTGATTTTCTGTGGAATAATTAATTGCTTTAGAGTAAGGAGGATCAGATTAAGACACAGAACTAACTTGAAATTTGCACAGCGCCTGTGGTAAGAGAGTCACTCATGCCAAGTGAAGGAGGCTAAGAACCTCTGCTAGTTGAGGCAAATAAGATACCAAGAAAAAGTACACTAGAAATATTTACTTATGCCATCTTAAATAGTAGATGTTGTTGGAATAACTGGCTGATTCAGTTTGTGGTAATTTACTGTCATTCTCCAGGGATTATTTATTTTTACCCTAGCCACAGAGAAGAATAAATAGGAAAGTTTATTCATTTATTTGGCGATTATTTGTTGAGTATTTAATCTATACCAGTCATATCTTTTCCCATTACAGAATGCTTGTCTCTTGAGGTTGCCATGAAATAAAAATAGAACCTCTAGATGAACGCTGGAGATATTAGTTACTTTAGGACAATACTGTGATAGCAGAAAGCCCGAAGGAAAAAGAAGTTTACTTTGAACCATAAAACTTCTCTCTCCAATTCTTTCTTCTCCTTTGCCTCCATACCATTGCCATCACTAACACCACCATCACTCCTGCTTTGGCAAGAGCACTGGGAGAGATACATGCATGAAGAGAACAAGTATAAACAAACAAATGTGTATTGCTCTGGATATTTGGTCTCTACTGCTTACTCACGAGAACACTCCTTTTTTAATTAAGCTAGGTAGTCCTCGATTTCCAAAACTAGATCTAAGCACTTACAAGTAGACTTAAAAGTCTATACTTCATAATCCCAACCAAAACCTATACCTTTATTGAAAATTTGACAAGTGCAATTGAAGAAAGTTGCATGTAGTCCATATTCATGGAAGAAAACAAGCCAGAAAAAAAAGACAAGGAGACTTTGTATAGAGTAAAGGGTACATGGAGGGTAAAGTAAAAGCAAAAATAGTAGGAGCCCACAAAATTTTTGAGCGAGAAGGAACACACAGAGTTTCACACCATGAAGATTAATATGGGAGCAAAGTGTTAGATGAATAGCACTAGGCAGTGGTTAGAAGTACAGCTACCAGTCAGGAAGTCACTGAGAAGGTACAGTAAAGAAGTAGTGAATGCTACTCAGGCAGTTAAAATGGAAAGCAGCCAATGATAGGAAGGTGTTTTAGGAAGGCTGAAACTATTGAATTAGAAACAAAATCATTTTAATGGACATGGAGAAGAAAAAATCAAAATGATACAAAGATGAGAGTTTACATCCGAGCTCCTGAGAATAGTATTGAGTCGTTATATAGAAAGGGAATGTACAAGCAGAAAGGGTTTGCAGGTAAAAGTATATATTCACTCTTAAATGTATTTAGTTGAAAAAATCTGTAGAACTCCCCATGTAAAAGTTCCTGCGAAATGTTAGAAATGCAGAAATGTAGTTCAAGAGAGAGCTTAGGGTTGCAGCATTTCTCATAGAAGTGATCTTAAATTTATAAGGGTGGATTATATTTTTCATATAGTCAGTACAGAAGGACAAAAAGAGAGGTGGACAAATCTTTATAAAACATATGTGTTAAAGCATAGGAAGCAACAGAAAAGAAAAAGAAGGAACTAGAAATAAGAAAGTATGTCAGAGAGAGAAAGAAAGAAAAAATGTTAAGTTGGTAGGTCTTGAAGAATACAGACAGATTGAGGATACTGGAGAATTAGAGGAAAAAGAAAAAATATACTTCACATCTAAGAGTAGTGTAAGCTTCTATAAATGCAGTGTGTGGCTTGAATAGTGAGGAGGAAAATAGATTGTGAGACATTAAGAGATATTGGATCAGTAAGCAATGCAATGCATGATTTGATCAGTCCCTCTATCTGCAAAGGGGCTAACTAATGGTCTGGAGATGAGGAATCTCCTAGCATGAGTTGTCTGTGATTTTGTCCACTTTGTGCATTTCATTCGAATTGAGTTTAGGCCCATATTTTTCTAAAGTGATGGACAATAGTAGTACAAAACTGATTCCTAAAATACTTAAAATCTTAACTAAAATGTTGTGGGCCATAGAATAAAATGTGCCACAGTCTGTATCTCTAAGATAGAAACATAAAAGTTGATTACCCCTATTAGAACTTTGTGTTAGTTTATAAAACAAGACATTTATTAAGTATTAATGAGATAAAAAGAGTTGATTTTTTAAAAAGACATTCTGTTTTCAAAATATATTGCTCTTTTTCTTTCATACTTTATTTCAACATCTGATTCCAGCCAAATTCCAGCATCCATAGAACATTAATTGCAGAGCAGGGGTGATGAGTATATTGATAGTGATGGTGATAAATGCTATAATTTCAGGGGCACCTATCATGGTTCAGGTAGTTGACAAGATGATTTATACATGTTATTCTCATCTCCTACTTTGGGAGAAGAAATGATGTTATACTTATTCTATAAAGCTTTTATTTGATGAGACCATCTCTCTCTGAACTCATTAGCCTCAACAAGCATAACATTATAGTAATACTATTTAGCACTTCTCATCTTCAAAGTATTTGGCAAATATTAGCTAATTAGTTCTTCAAACATTCATGAGAGTTTTATAACAATGTATTATTGTTCATATTGCTTTGTTAAAAATGGAGGCCAGATATCTATATAACTTTTCCAAAAAAGTGGAAGACACTAGTAGAAAAGTCAAAGAATATAACTCAGAAATATTTAAATTTTTATGCTATCTTCTGGCCTCAGGAACATGTGTCTCACTTTCTATGGAAAACATTTACTAATATTATGTGTTAGTCATGTGAACTTTAAAAAGTATATATGAAATATAATAACATAACCTTAATTTATTTCATAGGTGCTTACAAAGTCTCTTGCATTCACCATATCTCCAGCACACAAAATGAAAATTATATGTTGTGTTGTGACTTTCTAACCTTACTGATGGTTAGCCATTACCAAGACCTCATACGGAAGAATGATCTCCTCATAAGAGGCCTTTGATGGTCTCTTTTTACTGTTGTCTCCTTATTGACTAGGTCATGTCTCCACCACACTTTACCTAGTTTCCATTAAGTAAAGGACTCAAAAAAGGGAAAGTTGATAGTGTAGGGTACTGTGATTCCCTATTCCTAATGAGCCTGATTCACTTTGACTCCAAGAATACATACATCAGCTTTTATATAACCTTATTTAACTTTCAAGCTGCAGATTTTTCCTTCTTTTACGTATTTTGTCAAAATTAACTGTCTTCATAAATGGTTTAAAATGTTCACCCCCTTGTTAATTTCTTAAGCTTCTTTCTCAGTTTTATTTTTGTGTCTCTTAGTTTGACATTAACCTCAATTCTTAGCATGACAGCCCTTCTTCTCAACTTTCCTCTGTCTATGGCTGCATCTTTCTCCTGGTTTGCATAAAAAATGCTTTACCATGATTAAGTAATAAAATCTTATATATAGCCCTTACTGGAATAATCCTATGTTATTTTAAAAGACTGAGGTGGAGGTAAGCTAGAAAAGGGTAGAACTGACTGACTTTCTGTGCAAGCTAATAAAAACTTCATGGATTACGTCAACTGGCAACTCCTCAGCTTCCATCATCTCTCCTATATTGGAGGGCATGTTTTCTAACATCTTGCTGAGTAGCTCCCTAATCCAGTGATAGAGACTCCTAAACCATAGATGTAAAATAAAATAATAATAATCATAATAATATAACACAAACAAGCCACTACCACCCCACCAGGAACAAAATCATGGAATCAGAAACATGGAAGCTGCTGTTTTAGAAAATCCCCTAGTGGTATATTAGGAGGATCCAGCTCCTGAGAAAGGGGATTCTTCAGAGTCAGGGAGAGATAACAGTGAGGTATCCACTTCTTGTAAATGGGAGTGGGTATCTGTTTTTTATTATTATTTCCACTAAATTTATTATTTTTATTGTTTTACTTGATGTCTGTCCTTGTTTTCTTTTCATTATTTTGTTTTGGTTTTATTTAAGGCTTGTGTAATTTGTTTAAACTGGATTTCAACTATTATTTTGTATTTTTTCCCTAAAGAATCTAATTCCATTGTGAAGCCTTGGTAGATCAGTATGTTTAAGGAAACTGAATCTTAGTTTATTGAAGACCCCATTGGAATTGAAGATTAGTGCTTATAGCATTAATTCTCATCTCTTCAGATACAGAGAAGTGTCCAACATTGGCCAGCTATTTACTCACACTAGAACATTATTCTGTTTTTCTTTTTATTTCTGTATTTCTTTCCTTTGTCAGCTTCTTGTTTATTGATATTTTGTTGAGAAACAGCTCCAAGGAGAAAATGGCAGTTATTTGGGCAATCTGCTTACATTGGTTGCTTTCTTGTTAATAGGGTGGTTGTATGTGTATCCATAACCCTTTAATATATTGCCCCCATTTTTATATAGCTTTGTGATACTTTATTAGTTCAGTGTCAGCCATTGGAGTGCATGTTCTTCAAGAATGACAAGTTAGTGCAGAATTTAGCATACCATTCATGGTAAATGGACCTGGACAACAGTATAGATTGGCAATAAATTCTTATGAAATGAATGTGTGTTATTGGAGAGAAATCCATTTTGTAAGCCTCAATTTCTGCCTACTCTTATCCCCAGGAATCATAATAAAAATAATATATTGTACAAGTTCTTGTATTTAGGGAATGTTTGAGGAGAAAGAGAATATATATATATATATATATATATATATATATATATATACACACACACATATATATATATATATTAGAAAATGCTAAATAACACCTGGAAAATATCTTGGTTGTATACAATAAACTCTCTACCTAAGTAGTTAATGAATTTAGAATATAGGAAAGGCCAGTGTGTTTTAGAGAAAAAAAAATTGGGAGGATCAGAATAAAACATATGATCTAGGACATTTAAATATAAGTCTATTTCTTCTTACTCCTCCTCCCTATGATTGCATCTCCATAATGTTTTGTATTTCTTCATAATAATCAGTTCAATATCTTCATAGGCATCCTATTGTATTGCTATTATATGTAGATATGTGTATTTATAAATAGGTTGTAAATTATAGTCATTTCCCTATTACTAACCTAGAAGCAAAAAGGGCTGCTGTTATTGTAGGTTATTATTTCTGCCTAAGAGATGACAGGAGAGGCAGAAACTATTTGGAGCTCTGTCTGAATTGCAGTTTTAAGCACATCTAATGTAGTACATGTCTGGAGGTGGCTTTTCTCACCTTTCTATCAACTGGGTTCCATGGATCAGAATAAATGATAACAATAGCTCACTGCCTTCTGCTGGACAGATTTGCTACTTGAAAAAATGATCAGGGCCCTATTAAGAGAAGCCACACCGCCCTAATGGGGAGCAGATCACAGGCCAGGTCTCTCTGCAGCTGTATCTCTCTGTGTGAGGAGACATGACCTTGCCTGTCTTTTCTCTGGGATCAGTTGAATGATAGACTTCTTTTCTTTCCCTGAATTGTTACAGCAAGAGGAGAGGAAGGATTGCTGATTTTTTTTTCCTTCAGAAAAGAGACATGGCCCATTTTAACATCCCATTATCTATGTGTCTGTCCACAAAAGATCTATTTGAAAAGGAGCTGTGGTTTCACAATGATGACAAACCCTTTCTAATACCACTCTCATGGTCAGGTCCACAGTATATTTGGTCTCCATTTTCATACTTGGAATGCCAATTCATTTACTAACTGCCCCCAAAACTTCCTTTCTGACCCACCCCTCAGATTTTGTTCAGGTCTTCCCTTTCATGAATCATCCTATTCCTCCTTTTATGTCCACATATTGTAGTTCTCCTTCAAGACAAAATTCAGATTCTGTATCTTCTCTGAAGCAATCCTTACTCATTCTTATGCACAATACTATCTCCTTCCTTTCAACTACTGTAGTTTATTCTTGAGACCCAGTGTAGACAATGAAACTTATTATATCGTGGTCATGTATTTATGGCACAAGAATGGAATATCTAATCTTATTATATTTTATTCTACTTTATCCTTTTCATTCTCTGATCCCTCTTTTATCTCCCCTATAGTTACCCAATTTTATGTGTTTTATCTCTAACCTTAAAATCCATTAAATTTTTAGAGTGTTGTTTTGTGCATATATGAGGGGTTTTTTTTTTTTTGAAAATATAGAAAGATGATATTGCGCTATCTTTTTTCCATGTTATTCTACATTAAGTCAGTAGAAAAATTTAGACAACTAGATGATAGGTAGGTAGATGATAGATAGATAGATAGATAGATAGATAGACAGACAGACAGACAGTTAGGGATAGAGAGCAAGAGAGAGTGAGAGAGAAATGGACAGATAGATAGACAGTAAAGAGCAGATAGATAATAGGTCGATAGATCAGGAAAAATCTTATCGACCCATTTCAAAGGATTGCCGAGGTTAATGTAGGAGCAGAAAGCAATGAAATCAAACTCTTATTTACTATCTAGTCCTTATTTTAAACTTTAAACAAATAAATAAACAAATGAAGAATCTTTGGCCAGGAAAGATCAAGTGTTTCCAGTAAAATTACATGCTTAAAAAAAGAATGAATAAGTTTTATTTTTGGTCTCACTCTTACTTAGAGAGAAGAACAATTTGTTATCTCAGAAATAACTCTTTTTACCTATGTGTTTGGAAAGTTAGCCTGTGTATCTGCCCACATTCTAGGTGTGAATGTGGAATATTCATATCTGAACCTTCCTCCAACCTAAGCTGGAGAAAAATGTGCAAGTTCTGAGAGATTCAGAAGTGAGACAGCTTTGAATGTGTAAATAATTTTCATATAAAGTGAGGACAGGGTTATATTATGACTTTTGTGTGCTCTAAGCACTTTTGCATTTGCGGGCCTATTCTCCATTTTATGAAAAAACAATTAGCCAACAATACTTATTATATTAAATGACTGTTGGCATAAGATGAATATAAAAATCCAAGATGGTTTTATTATTATATAGTCATTATTGTATTAATTTTTCTTCTGATTTTAAGATAAATTACAATTAAACATTTTCCTTGTTCATTTTTCATGGACCTTAGGCACTGTGCCAACTGTGCCCAAAGGATAAGCCAGCCCTGAATAAGGAGAAGGAGATGGATTATCTATCACTCCAATGATATCAGCAATTCACAGTAATACTTTAGAGTTTGTAAACCATTTAGACATTATGTTATTTGATACTTATAAAAACTCCATGCAATGGGTATTAATCGTACCAGTTTTAGACATGCTGACACTAAAGTTTTGCCAGTTGCAGTGCCATCACAACTAGAAATCAGTAAGCAACTTAATGCCATGAGAACCCATGTCTTAGTTCTTAAAAGGCCAGTGCAAATGTTTTACCCATTGTAAGATCAGTGTTAGATTCAGAGTTACCTCTGTTTTATGCTTGGCCATCTCAGCTTGTCAGTTAATTCCCCTGATTGATATGAAACAGGCTTTTTCTCCTCCCTCATGCTTACTTGATCATATAAATGTATATGCATACTTATTAAATATATAAAGACAGACATAAAGAACACTTTGTAAGCCTATCCTTTGATTCTTAACAACTGGTAGCCCCACCCTACCACCCTACCAAAAAAAAAAAAAAATGGAAGGAAAAATTCTGACTTTCTTAGGGGAATTTATTTTTGAAAAATTAGATCCACCTCAAAACTTCAAATAGTTATGGTATTGGCCTATTAACGCATTGTGCATTGGGGAAAAATATTTTTGTAAAATACCTGAACTCCATAAGATTTGTTCCTAAGTTTAATGTAGGTAACACAAGTTTGAAAGTTTTTATGACTGTGTATGAATGTGAAGCCTTTTCTGCTGTCTGAGAGTTCCTTTGTTTTATGGAGGAAGCTACGTGTAGCACAGACTCTGGCCTTCTGTAGTGTCCAGCACCATTCATCTGTCAAAGCTCTTTCATTTGAAAACAATGAGCAGCCAAGAGTTTGAAAAACTAAATCTATTAAGAATATTTATGCAGAAGTACTATCACTAAACACCTTCATTCACTCATGTAATGAGATTGGCATCACAATAAAATTCTTGTCTTGTACAATAATGATCTTATGGCTTTTTCTGGCTCTTAAACCAAAGATAATTGGGTTAATCTCTGCGGGAAGTCCATCTGTTTCCAGTAAACCATTTTAATTGTGGATGACTTTATTTCAGAAATAGAGAAAAGATCTTGCCACTCACTTCCTGATCTTGGGAGATACAAGAATAGTTATCAAAATTTAAAATGTAGATGTGCGGAAAATGGGACCACCACTGCGGATTTACCAGTCTGGAAATAGTGTGATACCAATAATATTTTATATTTGTTGAGTGCATTTTATTAAGGATTTAAATATTAAGTTTTTCACATAAATACCTGTGCAGCATTACTGAGATAAGGTCAGAGAAATGTATTAATGTTGCACAGGTAACATGATAATATACACAGGCAGTTATAAAACTAAGATCATACGTTGTGTTTACAAACCTATAATTTAGCACCAAGCATGTGGTGTTTGGTCTTATTATGTATTGTGGTGTGTTCTAATTGTTTCACATGTGAGAATCTAGTTTTTCTAACACTATTTTGTAAGCTCATTGAGGGTAGAGACGAGGTATATGCCTCAGCCTAGCCCACAGTTGTGGACATATATTAAGTGCTTACTACATTTTTCCCTGAACAACAGATTAATTTATAACTGAGTTAGATAAGCAATTAAAAAAAAATTCAATGGATTTACATTCTATGTTAGAAAAAATTCTCAAACACATTTGCCTCATGTTGTTTTCTTTTCATATGTGCAACTGTAAGGAGAGAAAAAATCTGTAGGATTGAGGAGATATTTAAGAAGGAACAATTTATTGTTTCTAATGAGCTTAACAGTTATTGATGGACATGAGGCAAAGAGACAACATAATAATGCAAATTTATTATAATAATTTTAAGGTCTGTGAACAGATACACAGAAATGATAGATATTAATTTGATAGAATTATGACTGATAATTAGATAAGCAAAATATAGTTCAGATGGAAAAACTAAACATAGGTATATGACAGTGAGAGAACAAGATAAGGCAGCATGAACAAAAGTTAAACCTTGGGATTCAAACATGACCCATAAAAGCTACAGAAGTTCTGATAAGAGAAAAATGAATGAAAGATGGAGTAATCAGAGAAAGCCTATGAAGGGGAAAGGACTAACTGATGCTGATCAAGAGGTAGGATTTGGTTATGTGTAGGAAAAGGAAGAGTTTATCCCAGAAAAAACAAAATCAGTGTTAAGAAAATTCCACCTTACTCCAAGGCCACAGTAAAACTTCAGATATGAATGAGAACTTTCTCAGGGAAATAGAGACAATGCGTCCACACATATTTAGAGAATAATAAATAATGCAGGAGCATAAAATCAATTTAGCGAAAGACAATCCTTCTTTCAAATTAGCTTCAGTACATCCTAAAATGGTTGAGTTAGACACTCTTTTGCCCTGAAATGACTCCATGAGGATCAGCAGAAATCTTTTAACTTGGAACAGCATACCCAGTTCAATGTGAAGATAAGTTCTCATTTCTAACTAAGTTTAATAATATATTTGAAAGTCCAGAACAAATAGCCAGAAAACAAATGTTTTCTGTAACATGCTGAAAAACTCAGATCTGACTGTCAAGGAGCTGAATCTACTTCACACTGCCAGGAAAATTTCATTAGTATCTGAAGCAACTAATATCAGTAGGTGAAGGAGATAAGTAATGAGGCAGAAAAAGAACAAGAGACAGACTGAATGTACAAAGCAATCCATGGTGAGGCAAGGTATTGATTTAAAATTACAGTTGATTACACTGGTAGGGGACAAAGAAGGCAGCATGTTCTCAGATGTGAACAAGTGACATTTCAAATCACTTCTCATGTGTTGGAACCCAGACCTCTCACCGGATGCATTGTCGGCACAGAGAGAGTAGAGAAAGGTAATTGCATGAGGTCAGCTTATGTTTGTTTTGAAAAAGACATGTGCTAGAATCTCCATTTGGGGCTTGTACAATGACAGATAAAAATATATTATCATAAGGCCATAATATTTTCCTTTCGATTTAACTACAAGTTTCTCGGTAACTTTTTTGGCTTCATTTTTATGTAGGCTCCATCAATTAGTAACTTAGTAATACTTCCTTATTGTGTACTGGTACAAACAAATACTGGATCAGGCAAATTGCTGAGGCCACCTTCAGAAAGCTGAGCACAGAATATAGTATTATAAGTCAAATGAATGCTGAGAAAACAAGAGTTGTGGGACTTAAAAAGCCACTGTGGACCAACGGGATCAGAGGTGTTATGGAACAGGTGGACCGTGAGCAGACTCTTGAAGGGTAATATTCTATCAGGTACAAGAGAAAGAATGTGTTTCAAGGAGGGGTATATGAGCAAGAAAAGATGAATGTCAGTGTTTCTGAGGGACAGGGAGAATAAGGGTTTTTTTGGTGGGGGAGCACACACTTATTTCAGGGAAGTCCTGGCTGGAAGAATGGAATGAGGCTCGGTGAAAGCAGTGTTAACTCTCAGGCTAAAAAGAGGGTGTGACTTTATCATATATAAGAGTATGGGACCTCAGTAAATTTTGAGAAAGCTACAAATATAATAAAAGGTGGCATTTTAATAAGTTTGACTAATGTGAAAGGAGTAGATTAGAAGACAAATTGAAGTCAAGGGGACAAGGTTGAGATTCTCTAGCAGTGATTCAGGTGTGAAGGAGTGATAATCTGATTTATGGTAGGCCAGAGTTAGAGGAAAAGGCAAAGAATGATCAGCTTTCCCTTCCCTGGTGGACCCAGACCCTGACAAGATGGGCACAGTAGCCTATAAGAGACCTGCTAAGGATTTCAGAAATAGAAAATAAAAGCTTGAGGGGACTGGTATAGGAGGTAGGGAAAAAAAAAATGGTGACTGCCTGAGAAGAACCTCTGGTACTGCATAATTTAATGGTACTTCTGGAGTCATGCAAAGATGAGTCCCTGAAGACAGAGACCACAGAATGTAAGAAGGTCAGGGGTGTGGTTAGCAGGCCTCGGTTCATTCAGTGGTGGCCACAGAGGGTAGAGCTGTGGTTAGATAAAGGTCAACAGTCACAGTAGTTCCTTGGGCCTTACATCATCAGAGACTGGTTTTTCTGGGCTGCTTTCTCATGGGGGAATGTTATACTTCAACAGCCCCTCTCCAGGAAGTTGTCTTTCATTATTTAAGCACATACCCAATTAAGAGTGTTGACTCCACAGAGGTAGATTTTGCTATGTTAGGTAATTAAATTTTTTCTGAAAGTTAGTGCTGGCTCTCAGAAGGTGTGGACATTCAAGGAGGACTCAAGATATTCTCAGCCCTCACTACGATTTAGAAACACTCACAGACTTTTAAAAACATGATAGAATGGGGGCTCCCCATGCCAGTTAAATCATAATTTTGGGGTGAACAGTAGCTTACTTCTTAATTGCCCAGTTGATTTAAGGGGCTTTTTGTTTCAGCATGAATTACATCAAACTCATCTAGAGCAGATTCCTTTGATCTCTGGCAGTGGGCTCAGTTATCTGCATTTCTGAGAAGCACTATATTTTGAAAACTAGTAGCTTAGATGGATGCAAATGCCCTTGAACATCCCTAGTTGATGGGTTCTGAGTAAGGTCTATAAGATGGGGCCTTAAAATGAAATGTTTCTCTGAGTCTTTACTTTGGGATTCTGAAATAGCAAAGAGATTTTTAAAACTCTTCTCTGAAAATATATAGCAATATCACTAGGTCATGAGGTTATATCCTGAGTAAAAGCTGGTTCCCTTAGCTGCAGAAGAGTTTTCCCTAAAGCTGCCACATCTTTTAAATTAATGATGACTGAAATCCTTGCAGTCCTGAAAATATAAGTAAACTTAATCCTAAAGAGTCATATCTGACAGCATTGTCACCTACAGACATATACTGAGCATGTCTTTCATGTAGGGCACAGAGACCGGCCCTGGAGATACTGCGTGTGTGAAACACAACCATGTGCTAAGGGATGTTAGAGTTACATTAGGAAGCAAAGCTAAATACAGAAAAAGGTAAAAATGTGCTTTTTCTAGCTATATATTTCAACATTTTAGATGTTGTTATCAAGATCAAGAATTTGGTTTATTTGGTTAGTTTTTTTGGGGGGGATTTTTTAAAATCAGCCATGTTTGACTTATCACTTGATCAAATATCCTCTGCAAGTATAACCTTGCTATGCTTAAGACAACAAAACATGTTTGAATAATTGTAGTTTTAAAAATATATACTTTTTCTTGTAAATAAAGAGGTCATAATTTAATAATTATGACTAGTAGATTCAACATTCTGCCTTTATTATTGTCAAAACATTAATCCAAGAATAGGTCTATGATAAATTCCTTGCAATATTTTGAAACGTGTTGGCTTTATCATATTTAAATCATACATGTAATTTTTCTTTCAAGATTTCAAGTTTTTTTTATCATTTTTTCCCTCCACCCCCCACTGTTTACATTCTGGGAATAAAATGCATTGCCTTATCGTTTTCTGTTCTCATTTTTTTTTGCTTATACTTTTTTGGTGTGCTTAAATAGCCTTTCCTCCCTACACAGTTAATAAACAATCTTCTACATAGATGAAGCCATGTAATGATCAAATATTTTATATTTACTGCCCACTGGAATCTAAATCATTATCATTATCATTAACCAACTGCTCTAAAGTATGAACCAGTCTGGTGCATACATGGAGCAGAGAAAACAGTTTCTAGCTGGGGGCAGTGAATGGTGGCCAGATGAGCTCAGTGTAAAGGAGGAAAGATGGTTGGTTACCAAGAGGAATAGCTAAGAGGGAGTTGGTATCTGCTTTTCTATTTGTGTCCCCAAAGAGTTGATATAAATCTAAGGGTAATGTTTACCGAGAACTTGGTTTAACACATTACCAGAAAACACTGCCAATCATTTGAGTTGATTTACCTAATCGAAAATGATTGCATAACCCTCTCAACAAATTTACTAGTCAGATAAACTTCCTATAGCAGAAATAAATAACATGTCAACTTCCATTGCTTATTGTGAAATCTATTTATATTGTTATTAAGTGACCTGGATCAAAAATACTTGCGTGTTCTGTTGCTTATTTTTTGTTTTGTTTGCTTTAGGATTACTTCAGTTATTGCATGAATCTCTCTAACATAGATAACTGAGAGGAAGAGGTTTGTATAAGTATTAGGCAAAACAAAACCACTACGAAATTTCCCATTCCCCCTTCCTCTTTTTTTCTCTCTTTTCCTCCCTTCCTCTTGCTTGTTTTCCCTCTCCTTCTCCTCATCCTTCCCTCTTTTAATTCTGTAGCTTCCTGAAAAAGAAATACACACACACACACACACACACACACACACACACACACACACACTTCTTTATATGAAGGAACTCGTCTCCAATGTAAATCTTTGTATAGGGTTTGTTTTTGTTTTCCACAAGACATCTTCATTCTGTTCAACAGAGACTTACTAAAACTTATGCTAAGCACTGAGTTAGGTAATGAAGGTACTCACATCAACAGGGTCTGGATGACATGAACACCTTATGAACAGAACATAAGTAACTCTATGACTTATTTTTTCTATATCATTTACATATCAGACATCTTGTATATATTTTATACCTTACTTTCTATATTGACAATAGTGCTGAGAATGCAGCTCTATGTAATGGAAAGCCTAAGGACCAAAGACCAGAAAGTTATCTATTTGATCTTAGGCAAGTCATGACTTCTGTCATTCTCAGTAGCCATGTATGTTGAGTTCAGTTGACTTGTCAAAGTCATGAGGTTGTTGGTGAAGATCCAAAGAAAATAATAATAATAGGAACACATCAAATTATTTTCAAAAGAGATAGGTTATAAATAACACAAATAACACAAGTATAGATTAATTTTTAAGTGACAAAAAGTATAAAGACTGACTGTTGATAGATAAAGTTTTGCAGTGGACAAACAAGCAGTCTCAACCTCCATTCCATGTGTCTTCACTCTTATATACAAAGTTGTTTTCATTACAATCAAAATTGAGACTATGCCCAGGCTGGCAAAAACATTTTCTATCTCTTCAACTGATTGTCGATGGCTTCTGGGAATGCTGACTGAAAGATTCAGATGCCAAGTATAAGTTCAAAGTGGGAGTGTCTGATGGGGTGAGCAAGGAGCATCAGGATGTGTTGAGTATATACTGATACCTGAAGACCCTGGTCCAAGGCATAGGCACTGAAGTCAGTATCATACCAAGAAGTCCATATTTTGATTATTCTCCCCTAATTTTTACCATTCATTATATGATCCATTTCAAATAGAAGATCAAAAGGCTATTTTGGTTATCCATTTAGCAGCTGGGTTACCTGAGGCATGGAATAAATATCTGGCTAATACTCTCCCCACAATTTGAGTTCCAGCTTGCTAAAGAAAAATGAAGGGGATAAAAGTCATTCATTCAGGTATTTAAAAGTAATACTGAGCACTCTATAGGCATAGCCCTCAAACAAGATACCAGAGAAGGTATTGTAATCACTCTATATAGAGAGGTTAAACAATGCAATTTTTTTTTTTTTTTTTTTTTAGAAATCAAGACTGATGTCTTCAAATATATACTAAGAGATTAGGAAAAGTTTATAACTTACATAAGGCTTCCTGAGAAGACAAGAACAGGCCTCCCAGGCTGGTATAACATGGCTGGGTGGGGCCTGAGTGAAGGTTCCCATGTGTGAGCAGGAGTTTACATGATTTGAATTTCCTGCTGGCACAAAGGGAGGGAGCACCTAGCCATTCTTATCAGTGTGCCCAGATGTAGGGTAGAATGAGGAAGAGAGAAAAGTGAGGCTTATAAACTACTGGTAATCAAAGACCAAAAATGGAGTCAGACTCTTTCAAAGAAATTTAAGTCCTATGGCTAAGAAGTCGTAAAATGTAATTATCACTGTAAGTCACAGTCGAAATTTTTAAATAGCAGACAAGAAGTGCAGTTAATGTCAACTAGTCATAATTTGATTAATTTTCAAAATATGTTTCAGATAATAGGCCATATAGAGACTTTGAAGATGGCCAAATTGTGAACTGCAGGGCTCAGGAAATATTCTACAAAGTAGGTAAATTAGACAGGGCTTGAAACATAGTTAGGATTTATCTAGGCCAAGAGGATAGGGGGATATCGTCCAGGCAAAATACCCTTCTCAATGTCTATTAAAACGTTTATTTTGTCTATGTCTTTTTTTTCTTTTTAAGATCTAATTGTTTACACACGCATAGAAAAATATTTAGCTTTGAACAAAGTTTATGATAAAATATATAGCCCACTGTGCATGGAAGGTTCAGAGACAAAGAAAAATATATTTTAACTTTTGAATTGGGTAGTTATTATTTTTATGATTGCTTTCCTTTTTTCTTCATTCATTTTTCCTTTGCACATTTGTTTGGTGATTCCCGCAGATAGGTGGGAAGGTGGGTAGGCATAGATGTCCAAACCATAAAGCAGCTTTCCCTGGGGTCAAAGCAAATCACTGCATAAATCAACATACATGAGAATTTCACAGTCTCTCAGCCTCAAGAGGACTTTTGAAAACTGACATGCTGGAGCTTTTCAAGTCTCCTTTGTACAATTTGCAGGGTATTCTCAGCATTACTCCCTCACTACTTCTTACAGAATTGTTAGAAAACTTCAGACGGCAGCTTTTGCCTTTGAAACTTTAGGTTATTTTTCTACCCATAGCTTTGTTTTTGAACCTCAGCTGCCACAAGCAGCCTTACAAACTGGATTGTCAGAGCCCAGGGAAAGTGCACCCCCGGTTGGCCAAATATGAAGGAAATTTAGTTGAGGAAGTATCCTGGTAGGCTCTCTCTACTCTAATATGAGGCTTTGGAAAGAACTCAGACTTTTTCCTCTCTTCTCAAAAACTGAGTGCACAGGCCCTTCAACAATTTGTAAAACACACAAAAGGAAACAAGATTAAAAAAAAAAATCTATGTACCCTTCAGCAGAGTTTTATTCATTCATATACAATTTCAGTGGCTGTTGAGCTACAAGGAAATGTTTTCCTTGCTTTTGTTTGTGTGTTTATGTCCACTTTCATTTTGTTTTTGAAGGAGAAGCAGTTCCATTATTTAGGTGTTAAATTGAAAAAAGCATATTAAAAAAAAAATCCTAGTTTTGTTTATTTTACCTCCGATCATCAGTGGGAGAATGAAGCAAAAGTAGTAATTGTACTCAAGGAGAAAGCAGGATTCAAGGAGATAATAAGCTTAGTACTGTGTTGATGGAGAAAGTGCTTCATTTCCCAAGTGGCAGCCCTTACTCTTAGGGGCGGACAACACTGGAAGAGTGGCTATAGATTTGTTAAAAGTCAGACAACGTATATGTTTGTCACTTACTTTTTGAAAAAATGTTGTTTTTTTGTTTTGCTTTGTTTTGTTGTTTTATTTTTGTTTTTTTTTTTTGTTTGTTTTTTTGGTCTTCAGGAAGCTCTAATCTGGTGTGGAAAATGGATGTATGAACAGATAATTGTACATAGTTTAATGAATTCAGTGATAAATCTGAGCTGGTGTGTGTGTGTTTGTGGAGAGATGGGAAAGTCTACTAAGAAAAAAAAATTATGAAACTGATGTGTCATTCATGTAAGTCAGGCTGAGAGAATATTGATGAAGAATTTACAAGACATAATATCACTCCAAATGTTTTATTGACAAGGTGGATACAGACACACATACTCCACACATATTTTAAAACAATAGACAATTAAAAAAGTAGTCATGTTAGAAAATAATAACATATTTCTATAGCATTTTATTATTTTAAAGTCCTTCTCAAAGACCTAATATGATATTGCAGTTATTGCTATTTTTGTTTCATAAAAAAGTAATTGGACACAATCACAAATTGTGTTAAGTATAGAGTATTTTGATTTTCAGTTTTATGACTTTTAATTGAATATTCTTTTTAAATATATTTTGCTACAGCCAGGAAAGATTTTATTGAATTAGAGACAAAAGAAGGGCCAAGGTAGAAAGTACAGATATGAGACAGGGTCTGCTTAAAGAAATGTAAATTTGAGTAATTTGATTAAGTAGGTAATTTAGAACAAACAATGGTCTAATCTTGAATCCTAGTGATGAGAATGTCAGAAATAGTTTCCGAACAAATGATAAAATATACCAATAATTTACAAATAAACAATGAAAAAATAGGATATAAAACAGTAATATGCAATAAAGCAAAATTTAGATCATAAATTCTGAGCATACTAATAAAAAGATCCAGTAGATATGAAGAGATTTACAATGAATCACAAGGGGAAAATGTTTTAAAGGAAAAAGAAATGCACAAAGAAGTTGACTGTGGAAGTAGAAAAGCCATTTCTTCTTTGAAGTAGCAGGAATGCAAAGAGTCAAAGGTAACACATCTGCTAAGATTTTTAAGTGGACAAGATAAAAATAAAGGAAACTCATTTTGAATGGTATAAATAGCCTCAGTAAGTTTAGAAGGTGAGATATTTAACAATAAATGTTTCAAAGATTTGGTTTATGACTGAAAAGATTGGAGGAAGTTTGGAATATCTAACATGAGAATGGGACAAAAAGAGATGAATAAAATGGTTGAGAAGTAGATAAAAGTCTGACTCAGGTTAGATAGTAAGGGTGAGTAATGGAACTCATCAGTGTATTGGATATTTACAATTATAAACAGACTAGAAGTAGAGTATATGAGAACAGAAGATAAAAGTCCTGGTTTGGAACATTGTTTTGGACTAATGTGAAAAATATTGGCTGGTATAAGAAGGATGATATTGAAATGAATGGATTTCCAAGAAGCAAATCTTAGCTATAAGATGAACTAAGTAGTTTTGACAGAAAAAAGAAATTATGATTTTTTTAGAAGTAAAAACAATAGAAGTTTATGAATGAAAGTAATGCATATATGTTATAATAACCTTAATATTTATAATGAAGACACTGAATAATGTAGCCCAGACAAAATATCAATAAAATATGGGTGGCAAAATATTTTAGAAATGTAAGGAAAATTGATAGAACCATAATCATAGTGAAAGTTTAATTCATTTCTATAAGAACTAAAAAGACTTAAGAGTGAGAACATAACTATGTGTATATAGAATTGCAGAACCAATGCGCTCTATTAGCTGCAACTACTTTATAGTCAACAAATAAATAAAGACACATTACTTTGTGTATATGAAAGGTTTAAAATCAGTCATGTACTTGGTCAAATTGAAAATCTCAGTACATTCTTGAAGCTAGAGAACTGATAGTCTAAAGTCCCTGCCCATGATGTTGCACAGATAGAAATGAGCAACAACAAAAAAATCACTAAATGACATTAACCACTTCTTTCTTCAAAATAACCTATTTATTAAGTATCAAAATTGAGAGATTTCACTAAAGGTTTAATCAGAGGAAAATGTGTAACCTTATAACTTATTATTAAGTAAAAAAGATTGAAATTAAATGTGTTAAGTCTTCAACATAAGC
The DNA here is from genome assembly GCA_028627145.1 of Eidolon dupreanum. Lineage (NCBI taxonomy): Eukaryota > Metazoa > Chordata > Mammalia > Chiroptera > Pteropodidae > Eidolon > Eidolon dupreanum. The sequence goes on along the minus strand of CM053504.1, from coordinate 67,070,194 downwards.
CACTATAAATAGAATAACTGTATTAATTAAATTAAAATAATAGGATACTATTAGTACCAAAATTTTAAATTAATGAATTGAATAATGAAATAAAAATATAGTTAATAAAACTAGGTTTTCAAAGAGACAATATAAGTAGATCCAGAACATAAAAGATATATGTGTATGCGTGTGATTTATACATTTATCTGAAAAATCATTTGAATTACAAAAGATTACATGTGAATTTATATAAATTATAATTTATAGTAATAGTTTTTTTCTATAAAAATATAAATAAAGTGCCTCAAGAAGAGATAAAAAACCTAAATAGATTTTTAAAAGAACCATAGAAAAGCTTTATTAAATAATTGGCATTTTAATGACACTAAACCCAGAAAGATTTAGAATGAGTTCTAATTTTCTAAAATAATTTCCAAACCATTTAAATTACTCTAGAGCATTGACAAGATTACAAAGATCTCACCAATTCATTTCTGATAGTTTAAAGTTAATTAAAAATTATGTATATACTGTATAACGTATTTTTATATACACACGAACAGACACATCCCACAAAAAGACAGCTACACACCATTCTCACTTATGAACATGGTGGTAAAATTCCAAATAATAAATAATAATATTAGATTTATACATAATTTTGCATTTTATCTCACAAATATTTGATTCTTTGATTAACTTTCTAATTATAAGTATAGACGTTTTCATCCTCATTTTATAGGTGAGGATCTAATTCAGAGAGATAATCATGACCTTCCCAATCTACTACAGTAGGCAAAATGCAAAACCAGAACCTCAGTGTTGTGGTTTAGAATCTACTTTGGTCTCCTATGGTGGGCATGGGGTGGAGGTTGCTGTCTGTATCCTTCCATGGCTGCTGTGGGTGGCTTTTAAGTATGTTTTCCTCCCATTGATGACATCAGTGAGAATGATGCCCATTGGAACATCAGCACAGTTACAGACCCTGACTAATATGTCTCTGACATTAGCTGATCTGAGGCAGAATTAGAAGTAAATCATAAAAGGTGAAATGTAAGGTGACTCATGCCAGAATGAAAAGGAACAAAGTCAGCTGGTATTAATTTATCACTATGGTTCTATAGTCTCCAGACTTTTCATAAATTGGAGTGGGAGGGGGTGTAAACTGTCTGCAGGTATGATGTGTTACTCTTTAGGTGAGGGTGTGGTGGGATGGCAAAATAAACATTCGGATCACCAATTAGAACCTTTTATTGTTCGATTCAAAATACATTTATTATGCACTCCCTATACATGTCATTATTTGCTATTAATTCATGAAATGCACATGCTTTTTGTTCCTTCTTGGAACTTAACAATCAATAAGGGAAAATAGATTGTAAACAAACAATCAAAAAATACCTAATGATTTTTTTTGTCCAATTTTGACTGCTGTGCTAAAGGCCAGCTAACACTTGGATGCAGTGTAGGTCATGAGATTCCTGAGAAGATATTTAAATTTTCTAACCTTATATTTTCTTCTGCAGAATTAAAATAATAATATTGACTGGGCAAACTCTATTATGGTTCTGATAAGATAATAATGTCAAAGCATATTTAAAGCAAGCAGCACCTGTATTAATGAAAATAATAATTATTAGTGGAATTATTTTCCAGATAATCAAAGATAAATATGCCTGAAAATAATAAATTTTTATTTGAAAATTATATGACTATAGTATTTTATTTTTTAATTTAGGGAATAAACTATTATTAACTTCGTACCTTCGTACTATCACTATCAAGTCAATAGAAGATAATTATAAGAATAAAGAAAATATCGTTGAACAAGCTTTATATGTTTAACAAATATTAAAATAAATGAATGATTTCATTGTGGTTCACTAGCAATTTTTGTAGTTATTATTTTAATTTCTTTTGCTTTCAGTTTTGGTCCAACAGATAATTAATGTCTCCATGAAGAGAAGATGAGACAAGGGGACTAGAGGGTGAGGGTAGAATTTAGACTCATTGCCAGCTAATATGTCCATGTTGTTCAAAAAAAGTAATCAATTTAAAGAAATTCTCATTCATGTCATATAGCATTAATCGGTGGAAAACAATCCACAGATGGAAATGAAATTAGAAACACACAGGGAAAACGTCAAAGCTAAAATAAAAGAAAATTACATAGAAAACATTACTTACATTATGACATCAAATAAAGAAAAATAGTACAAGAAATTAAGCCACAGAAGCAAAAAGAAAACAATATTTGATTTCTATTTGTATGTCCAAACTCCTTTTACTTAGATGCAAATCTGAAGACTTAATATTTGACCCTTCTGAATTTTCTCATTTCTCCTTTCACATTAGTTTAATTGACTATATATTAAAAACAAACATTTTTGTAAATAGTTTGATGAGAATAATTGTCTCATTATATAATTCTATGAATATCTTAATAACATCCTCAGATGAGAAACAATATATTATAATGAGACCACAAGGCATAACAAGTAGAATATAGTATTTGTTGGCCAAAAGGACATTTGGAATATATAAGCCTTGAAATTTTAAAATTTGAAGAAACTATAAAATTGTCCCCTTAGAGACTGATTCAGGTTTTTGTCTCTACACAGTAAAACAAGCCTTGCCTGATGACAGGGGGGATGTGCACTTCTGTTATCTTAACACCTGAGGCTAATGGCATATTTCTAAAATTGTATTGTATAAAAAATAACATCATCTCTATATATTATTTTGTACAACAGAACAGTTTTAGGCATGTTATTTTTCACTTTCAAAGCATTTCTAAGCCTTAAGAAAAATTATGAAATACACAAATTTAAAGTTAGTTTCCACAAACAAAATCAAGAAAATGCCACAGACAATTTAATAGTATTAATGCTTTCCCTATGTTTGAGGTTTTGTCCATAAATTGATTTTTACCCTTTTAGCTATTTTTTTCTAATTCTTTTATAATCATCATTGCTTTCCAGAAAATGTTTACTATTAATACTAGTTAATTAAAAATATTTTGTATTATTAATGTTTTCCCAGTTCTATTTTTTAAAAAGAAATATAAGGAATATAGGCAGATTATTAAAATCTTGGAAATATGGAAAGAATAAATTAAAAAAAATATTTCTCTTACCCACAACTTACCACAGGAGAAGAATTACATTTTAAAGTATCAATCTATTTATACTCTTGGAATTTTTTTTTTTTGCACGTATTTAAACACTGGTTTATGCAATGTTAGATACATGGAGTTCTTTAAAAATAATATTTATTTGTCTTATAAAAGTTATCTGATGTTCTTTGCACATTTACAAAGTACAAAATTAAAAAAATCAGGCTGAAAAGAAGATGTTAATCATCTTCCTCCCCCACATTTTACTTCTATACTGAAGAATATATCTTAACAAGCCTAAATCTAATGGTAAAACTGAATTTGCTATCAATATTACATAAGGGATAATTCTTTGTTTGTTTCCAACATGACTCTACATATTTTAGTCCATAATTTTTTTCTACACTCATTTTTTTAAAAGCATTATTTACAAAACTGTGTGCCCTCATGCCTAAGGTGCCACAGCTAGCTCACAGGGACACCTTAGTTATTTTATATTTTTGAGGGAAACACAGTAACATTTATTAAACACTGTCAGCTTGAGGTAGTTCACAGTTTCAACATAAGATCTTATACATATTTGTAAAACTTTTTTTTGGAGGGGAGATGCTGTGATAAAAAGAAAATAATACAAACAATTATGATTCTACTGAAAATAAGTATTGTGGTATAGCCAGTCTGATTCCAATATTTGAAAAGTTGCACAGTGCCCAACATGTGCAAACATACCATTCATAAGTAATGATGCTTATTTAATAGTGAAATAAAAATATTAGTATTTCTTTCCATTTCTGTGCATTATTTCTTCAGATACCTCTAAGTTTTAAAGCATAAATACTTAAATTATTTGAATCTTACCTATTAGGCATATATTTTGGTAAGGTCACTGTGAAAAATTACTGAGACAATAAGGTGTCATTACTGAGAAAGATCGGAAACTTATGGCCTAGACTATGTATTCAAGTAATATTTAAAAAAATTATTAATGAGTGATATGATGATTAAACATTTACACATTTAACATGTATTTTTAGTGCCTTTACTCATTCAAGATAATTCAGCTGGATATAAAATTTTCTCTCTCAAAATACTATAGATTCATTTTCCCTATACTGAAATAAAGAGGTATTCATCAGTCAAAAGTATATTTAATTTTGAAAAATTGTTTTGCATCAGTAAAACAAGTATTGAATTTGAAGAAAAAGTTATTGGCAGAATGGAGACTATAAATAATCTTAATTCTACTATTAATAAAGTTTTCTCTATAAAATCAGCACTTTAAATCTATGAATCTACTGAAATGGTGAATAATTTTCTATGATGTACACAGCTTTCACTAGTTTTCCCGATGAGTTCCATCATCAACCCTGCTTTCCACTACCATTTTTTCCCCACCAAATTCATAGTATTAACATTGCAAAATCAACAGATATACACTTTATTTTACCAGAATCATTATTTTGAATAAACTTCATTTTATTTCTGCATATCCTGTATTGAAAACATTCTCTGTGTTACGTAAATTGAATAAAAGACATGTAAATGTTTTTTTCAATCCTGATTTTCTTACTGAGTTGAGAGTAAATACGGATAAAGAAACATAACAAAATATTTTTCTCTGGTACATTTAAACATTGGTTCTCTTCACATGTGGTAAGGTAAGCAGCAGTTCTGAAAATGAATGTTTTTGACCAAACTATTCAGTAGATATGATCACAAATGAAAAGCTTGAAATAAAACCACAGAGTGTAAGGATCCTATAGACACAGCTTGTAGGAAAAGCAATTTGCTATTCTCCACCTTGATCTTTAAAACCAGTTGCCATCCTAAGTAGGTTCTAAAGACATTGTGGTTCTGACAATGCTTATGCTGCTAAAACTCAGCCTGCTGGATTCATTGATATTCATTTAAATTGCTCATTTGGGCTCCCAAGGGCCTGTACTTCAGTTTCATTTTGACTTTCAGGCATCACTGAACCAAAAATAAAAAGCAAAGAACAGCCAAAACCATAGCATCTCATTTCATTTTGAGATTGAATTTGGGAATTTGCAAGAGAAATGATCTTGACAGAAAGGAATACCCAGTATTATTGGGAATTCTTGTAAAAGCCAAGAACCTTTTCAGGAATTGAGCCCAATGATTTGGTTGATAACGTAGTAAAGACACCAGGTAAATGTCAGGTGATTATCACCTGGTTTGGGGTTTTGCTACAAACATTTTGTGGAGCTTTAACTGTGATGTGCATTAGTCACGCTGCTGGAGCAGAAAATCAATAAAACGAGGCTCCAAAAATAAAATATTCTTTTGGAATGTTGCTCTGAACTAATTAGTAATGAGTCATTTAAAAGGACTTACCTGTCATTAGGGGAAGAAAAAAGTATTTACCAAAACCAGTTTTCTGACAAAACATTTTTTGAGGTTGAGGGGAAAAAAGATTAAAAACTTTGATTCACAAAGTGACTTTTATTTTGACAATAAAAACACAGAAGTCACATTGTGAAATGAGAAACTTAATAATTTTTCTGTCATGTTATTTGTCAAAATAGAGAGGAAAAACTGATAACTCATAAATGAAAGGTAACTTTATTTCTTTTTTCTATTTGAAAGTTAATATAAGAAATAAAAAAGCTTCATATGTTGATGATTTGGGATTACATACAAAAGGATGAAAACAGTTCACAGTTGCTTCTGAATTTCGTTTGAAGTTAAATTTTTTAATTTACTAAGCTCTTCGAGTAGATAGAATCATTTTTAATCAAATAATTTTATATACTTCATTTTGAGTAAATTTTAGCATTATAAATACATAATCACATAGAGTAAGACATATGTTTCCAAATATATATGTATATTTGGATACATATTTAATTTATATACAGTTAATGAATTTAGCATTAAACACTACTTTAAATAATTTCTAACTCTGTTATATTTATTTCACCTTAGTTGTTTTCTGTTTGAAGAGATTGTCTTTAAAATAGGAAATTTTTGTAAGTCTTAAAATCACAACATATTCACCTTTCAACATGCCACTAATAGAAGGCATGAGGGCACAGATACACAAAATTTCTGATTGTTTTATTTAATCGGAATTGAAATTTAAATGCACTTTATACCTGTATACAAATAATAGAAGTGCTTCTAATATTCTGAGAATTTGTAGCTTCTCAAAACAAAAATGACAACAATTAACAAGCAAACTGAGAAATTATAATTACTCAAGAAAGATAAATATCTACCAGTTACTTTTTCCTAATCATTTGTTCTATCCCTCTCTATTCCCATCAGGTTGCATCTTAAACTGATGAAAAAATAAACAACATAAATCCTTCTTTGCATCTCCTCTTCTCCCATTTCTTTTCTCTCTCTCTCATTTCCCCTCTTCCTTTGATTATACTTTCATTCGTTTCTCCAGAGAGAGGCTTTTGTTCTGATTCCTCTTTCCAAACACCTGGAGCCTGAATTTGTTGATCCCAACACCCCCCCATCTCTACCATCACATTCAGTTTCACACATCCAGGTCTTATGAGTCTGTGCACATTTGTCTGAAGGCCAGGACAGAGAAGACTGAAAGAGGGAAAATGGACAAAGAAGAGTTGAGGGCAGATAGGCAAAGCGCACAGCATAAAAGGGTAGAGAGGAGAGAAACTCCTGAATTCTGGATATATTTCTAATAAATAGAAATGAAATGGCTTCAAACTTAGACAGAAATTGTCAGGGACACTTATCAAGCCTGAATATCAGAACAAGTATTTTTATTTTCCTGTTGAGAATTATTTAATTCTGAAAATATGTAGGACAATGGACCATATTAAAAAATTGTTAGTTTACAGTAAAAACAAACAAACAAAAGAATGAATGTGATATTAAAAGACTTATGGGCCTATGGGAGAGTTGCTAAATTTGATCTCATATATTTTTAAATGTTTTCCTTGTGTACTGAAACCCCAAAGTGAGAAGGGCCACTAACCTGTTTGGATACAGTTAGTGGACTTGATTTTGCAAATCAGCTGCTATTAGAATGAAAGGAAATTTTTAGAAATTTCTTTTGAAAGTCATTTTAAAGAACTATAAGCCTGAGAAATGACAAATTAAGAAATCACTATCCAATTTAATATAACAAAATGCAGGAAAGAATCAGAGTGTGTGGAGGGAGAAGGCAGAGATGATAATGTTATAATTATAAGCAAGGGGGAGATGAATATATGAAGCATAACTACCATCAGATGAAGGGTTACAAAATGAACTGATGAAAAAGAGAAACTATATGAAATGTATTTGATTTTTAATTCATCATTTAATATAGGATTTTATAAAAGTTTACTTGCAAATTAGTTTAAAGCTATTCAGGATTTAAAAAAAAAAAAAAAAAAGCAATTTCAACCAAGAATTGACTGAGAAAGAAAAGACAGACTAATGACAAATGGTAATATATATTTTTGGGAAAGTTACCAGTGATAAATCCTGCCTTATTTAATATTTTAATGAATTAGAAATACATGAGATTATAGATCATATTAAGTAGAGGTGATTCTAAACCCACAGAGCCTAGACAAATCTTTTCTGCTCACCAATCTGAGCTTTATTTTTTCTTAATAATTGTGATTTCATTCTAAGTGGCTATGCCTAGAATGGAGGAGGACAAAGTCATGCGGAAGAAGGAACTCAGGAAGCTATGATCAGCATACATCAACTCCTTTAGGGACCTCTTTCCTTAGTTGGTAATTTAACAAATCATTTAGATTGTCGGTATCACTGTTTTCTTATGTAAAATGGCAAGGACAGTATCTTTTTTAATAAAGAATTTTGTTTTAAGAGTAAAATAAGTAAAGAAATGCCCAGGCACATTTCTAAAAATTGTATCCAGGAAATAGTGAGTACTGTTGTTCAATAAATATTAGTTTCTTTCTCTTCTTTTTAATGTATATGGTCCAACATGATCATTTTTCAGATAGGAAGATACAGCTCAGGGAAATGAAGACAACTGTTCAAGTAAATATTTGTAACTGGTTACAGAAGTTGTCAATAGGGTATAAACGATCCTAATTTGTAGTATAGCAATGTTTCTACCTTACCATTTAATCTTTTGCTTTTGCTTCTTTACTTTTCCCCCAATTTTTGTCCTCCAAAAAGATGATGGTGCTAAAAAACATTGTGTTTTCTTCATCTTAGTCATTGTTAAGGTCCATAGGCAAGAGACTTTATACTTTGGTTTTCTACCCCATCTTCTTGCAAGCCAAATCTACGTTAATGCTCTAAGATCAAAATTGTTGTTGGAAAATATCTAAGAGATCTTTCCTTACAAGTTTAGATTGTCTCCCAAAATATCTATAATTGTGTATCTTTATTTTATTTTACCTAGAAGCGAATCCTTAGAGTTACTCGTAAATTCCTCTCCTCCTTTATCAACACATTTTCTGAAGTTTTTTTTCATAAAGCTTTTATTTCATTCAGTATTTCCAGACTCCATAACTTAATTCTAACTTCATATATTCACTTGTGTAGTGGAAATATTTTGATACATTTAAATAGGTATGTTTTTCAATGTCAATAATTTATTTTCATGTACAGGTTTTCTTCCTAGTACCTCCATCTTTTAAAACAAATGCTATTATCCATCATTGTAGGAAACACAGGCCACCACAGAACATCACAAAAATAAATGATCTAGAAAGTTAATTTCTATCCATCGAGGTTTAAAACAAAAATTGTGAAGATAAATATTAGATTTCAAATAATATTTGCTAAGCAAGTTTTTATTTTATATTATTTTTCCACCCTGAGAAATTGCACTTAATTCTCTGGAATAGAAGAAGATGTGAGTCAAATACAAGAGAAAGAGTTTTACTTTAAGTGTGGTGGTGTCAGCTTTTAACAGACCACATATGATGATTATAAATTCTGAATAATATACAAAAAGAATTACCTGAGGTTCTGGAAAAGGAACAAAAACAGACTAATTTTGGTGATAATATGTACTTTAAAGACAAGGACATAATGAAGTGAGTTTTCTAGGCTCAGTGTGACTAAAACTCTAAAAGAGTTTGTCTTTATGGTCTAAAGCAGCAGTCCCCAACCTTTTTGGCAAGAGAGACTGGTGCTCCTATGAGAATCTAAATCCTGAAGATTTGAGGTGGAGCTGAGGCAGAGATGCTAGCACTGGGGAGCGGCTGCAAATACAGGTGGAGCTTCACTTGCTTGCCTGCCTCTCACCTCCTGCTGTGCGGCCTGATTCCTAACAGGTCGACGAACTGATGTAGACCCACAGCCCAGGGTTTGGAGACCCCTGATCTAAAAAAACAGAGGACAGGTCCAGGGTAAATACAGCTACCAGAACGTTATGATTGGGGGAATATCTTAAAATAGAGAAACAGAAAAGCAGAGCCCCAAAATCTGTGTATAAATTATATTCAAAAACTGGCCGTTCTCTGTATCATGAATGAGCAAAGCAAATTTAAAGCAACTTTCATATAATAGAATTCAACTGGTACTTGAGTTGCCCACTCCTGATGAGGCAGATATTGCTGTTTTAGCTAATTCAGTTAATTGCTTGGAAATTTTTAAAAACTCATCTGTGTTTAGAAGGATTAGAACAGAATACAGAATCTCTACAACTCAATAGTCAAAATATCTAGAATATAATCCAAAATAATTCAAAATACAAGAAACTGAAAAACTATGACTCATTCTCAAGGGCAAAATCAACAGAGACCAACTGTGAGATAATGACAGAATTACCAGAAAAGGAAGTAGTTATGAAAAAATGCTAAATGAAATAAAGAAAGTACATAAGTAACGAATGAACATAGAAAAATCCCAGAAATCAAATATACTTTTAAAAGGAAAAGATATGAAATTACAAATCACCTAGGTAGGCTAAGTAGAAGAGAAAGGGATCAGTGACCCTGAAGTTAGATTTTAAAAACTATTAAATCTGAAGAAAATTAGTGAAAAAAAGACTGAAAAAAATGAATGCGACCCTCAGGGACCTATAAGACAATATAAAAATACTTCACATAGTTGAAGGCAGAGTTGCAGAAACAAATTAAAGAGGAATAGAGCAGAAAAAATTATTTGAAGAATGATGAAACCTTCTCAGATTTGGTTATAAATATAAATTTATAGATTAAAAAGGCCAATCAAATTCAAAGAGGATAAATAAAAATAAGGACATGTCTAATCACAGCATAGTTAAATGTTTGAAATCAATGATAAATGTAAAATTTTGAAATTAGCTTGGAAGGAAATGATACATCACCTACAAAGAACAAGAATTAAAATGACTATAGATTTCTCATCAGAAAACTATAGAGTCTAGGAAGACAGTAAAACATTAATTTTAAAGTTCTGAAAGAAAAAAAAAACAGCTGTTAATTATGAATTCTATATTCAGAGAAAAAAATCCTTTAATAATAGAAAGAAAATGAAGGTATTTGCAGGTGAAGGAAAGCTAACACAATTTAGTGACAACAGACTGACTCAGAAGAAATGCTAAAAATATTCCTTAGGGTGAAGGGGAGTAGTAGTACCAGAGGGAAACTTGGATCTTCAAGAGGAAATAAAAAAAGTTAGAATGAATGAAAAAAATATATATATAGAAGAATTTTAATTTCTATAAAATATAAATGACTATTAAAAGAAAAGTCATTATCTGGTGTTGTATACAGAAATAAAACATATGACATATATAGCATACATAATACCAGATGGGCATTAAATGGACCTATATGTTTCTAAACTAAAATAAAGTTTCTAATTTTAAATGAAGTGGTAAAATACTAACTCTAAATATTCCAGGAAATGTTAAGGATGTATATTATAATCTCTAGAGCAATCACTAATAAAAATAATAAAAACAGAGCTAAAAATGTGAGAGCTGTATACAAATGAAATCATAAAAAATATTAAAATAATCTTAATGAAAGCAGGAAAAGGGAAACAAATGAACAACAAAAAAAGGCAACAAACTAAACAAATAAAAAACAACTTAAATCCAACTGTATTAATAATTACATCAAATATTATGGGCTAAACATTCTAACTAAAAGGCAGCATTTCTAAATATGGAAAGGAAAAAAAGGCAACACCTAATGGTAAGTTTCAATTAAGAGATATGAAATGGAATGGGGAGGGAGTGACTGTTGCTTAGGGAGTGGAAAGAGACCACCACAAAGAAAAAGTGACTTGGCTACTTGGCACTGCTCAGGTGAGATAGTTCACTAAAAGTCACTCAATCCATGGTTACTTTTTAACTCATTAGAGTCCTATATAATGTTTTAAAATAAAATATAAAGAAATGGAGTCCCATTTGAGTAGTTGGTTGAGATAAATTGTTACAAAAGAACAGAATAGTAATTAAGGACTGAACTCTGGAGTTTGACATTTTAACTTTTTCAAATTTTACTTTTCTCTATAAAATGTTAAAAATAACACTATATATTTCAGAGTTTTATAAAAGTTTGAGTAAATAATTTTTTAAAATAAATTACAATATAAAGCCAGTAAATAAGAACATTCAGTAAATATTTATCATCATCATCATCATTATATTCTTCATTAATGACATTACCAACATCATTGTCATCATCTTTGGGACCATGATCAATGTCACATGTAGTTTCTGCTTTCCAATTTTCAGGTTTAGAGTCTATTAGTATGATTAATTTTTGTTCTTGGTCTCTGTAAGAAGATCCTCTTCTCTTTTAAGAAAACTCCATTTTATTGAAAAAGTTTTAATGGACTTTGGTTTCTTGTGATCATATGATGTCTATATAAAAACACATTTGCTTTTGAACATATATCCTCAAGTAAAATCATTGGGTATCATTTACTTTTGTTTCCTGAAGATGTCATATTCATTCTGATGATTTCTTGTGCTTTTTCTCTCCTGATGAACCACTACTCTCTCACTTTCTCGCAGTACAAATCCTACCCATGCTTACTTCAAGGCTAAATGAAATGAGTTCACATTCATAAATTCACATCTAATCAGATCTACTCTCATGAATCAACACTATAATTGAAATATTTTGCCACTAAATATACCTGTACCATAACCTAGTCATTGCACATGTACTTCCTTTTCATTGCTCTTTAGCTGTTGTCTCTTTGTCATGTCTTATAACTCAACAAGAATGAAAATCTTTTGAAGGTCATAATCAAGTCATTGGATTATCTTTTTTTATTTACAGTGCATCAAACAGGTACTAACTAAAACTGTAGTTACTCAGTAGTTACTAACAGATTACAATGGTACTGCCTATTACCTCTGGAATGTCTCAATACAATATAAGATGTATTGATCAACCAGATAAAGCAATGCTAGAAAAAAAATGCAGCCAGAGATATACAGACTTCAAAGGGAATGACTAATTTGTTAATTTATTCCCTTGCCTTTAAAAAGATAATTATTTAAATATCTCCAAAAGCTGACTAAAATTAGTACTTTCCCACAGGTATATGTATTTATTCTTCTTGTTTATATTTTCGCTGTTTCTTTTAATAGATAAAAATGTAAAATGTTGGTTGGAGAGAAATCCTTGGGATTTATTTGCTTGTTTATTTATTAATTTGAAGCAATAAATTTAAAAGATCACTTTAGTTTAACTCAAAAGACCTGGATTTTATATAATCTTCCTTGGCCATTGAATTATTATGTAAACTTAGACAAATTAATTAACCTCACAGGGCCTCAGTTTTCACATTTGGTAAGGAAAAAAATGTTATAAAAGCCACTTGGACACTTACTGTGCATTTTAAATATGTGCACCAAAAAATTCAGTTAGATTCTAAGATAAGATCCTTTCCAGTTCAATTATTATATTAAAAAATCTAACATTTTCTGATCATTCGATAAAAGAAACATGATAGTTCTGCTATTAAATATTTTAAATCAACTTAATGTCTTAATTAGGAAACTTTTTTTCACATCTAGGAGAACTCAAATTCAGTTCATTTGTAAAAATATAAATAACAAATATTTGCACTTCCATAACACAATCTAAGAAGTTGACACTATTCTGTAAGTCAATTAAAGAAAAAAAAATCAAATGACACTTATTTAAAACATGATATGAAAATAAGAGGTAGATCCCAGGGTTGACAAATGGCATTTGTTCATTTCACAATTAAAAGTCATTGACTTTTAAAATGTTGCCTTTCAATACTATGATTAATCCTGCTATCAATGAAATCCAAAGTCCTCTTTTAGGAGTCTCATAGAATAGTCCTGCCCAGGGTTATCCTTCTCAATGTGGACTAATTTTTAGATTTTTCAGGTTTTTGTGATGGCTGGTGAATATGAGGTCTGTATACTACAGAGTCAAGTATATAAGGAGGTTAAATAACACAAAATATTTTCAAACTAATAAACTTCTCCTCCTTAGTACAATATGTTAGTCTATTTACAATAAGCTACAGGCACTCCAGTATTTATACATGTATGCCATTATGAATATAGTTATGTATATTTATGTGAGCATACATCTTGTCCATATATATTAGAGATGGCTTTTTGAAAAGAAACACCATCATGAAAGATCACCAAATACAAAGTATTACTGCTTTCTATACATATCAATTCATTATAAAATGAGTGCTGGCATATATATTAAAAAAAAAGTCAATATGTCAATTTTACTTAGAAAAGCGTTTTAACTAGATTATATTACATGTATTCAACATATCTGGTGTAATCTAACATATCTAACATTCACTATAATAGGTAAGACTCACTTAATATACTTTAACATCCTTGCAAATTGGAAACTGATGGTTATTACATAGCGAGGCTGGGTTATTTTTTTCACTTGCTGTTACAATTAAGGAACAGGTATTCACTGATTTTACCTAGTAGATGTTCATGATGCTATAACATGATCGACTCAAACATTTTTAGAATCAATATTTCTTGAGTCTGCAGGCCAAAAATCTTAGAGGTATCTTCAACTCCTTTTTCCCATGAAGGACACTTTAAAACATCAGCTAATGCTTTTAGCTACATCTTGAAGATTTATGTTAATTCCACCCACACGTGTTTATGTTTATTTATACTACCCTAGTTAAAAATATCAACAGTATATCTTGGAATTCAACATTAGCCTAATATTTGGTTTCCTTGGTTGTTATCAGTCTTCTCTCTTACAGGGTTTTAGTTGTGTTTTGTTTTGTTTATCATGTCTCAGTCATCGTGATCCTTTACAAAATATATTAGGCATGTTATTCCCCTATTGATATTTTCCAATAATTTTTTATCATGATTAGAATAAAATGCAAAATCCTCACTGCATCCACTATGACCTAGCCATAGTTAGTATTTTCTATCACCTTTCCCTTCTTTCATTTCTCATCAAACACAATGTCCTTATTGTTCCTCAAAACGAGAATATCCCTAACTCTGGGTGCTCTCTCTCTGTCTCTGTCTCTGTCTCTGTCTCTCTCTCTCTGTCTCTCTCTCCCCACCCCCCCCCCCTTTCCTCACTACTCCCTCCTATTCTTGCTATATTTCATTAAGGTCTTTGTTTACTACTTTCGCAGTGAGGCCTTATGCTACATCATATTAGAATAGTTTCTCCATTTCCTGTATCTGCTTTTCTTTATTTTGTTTTCATAGTAATTCTCACTCCCTGAAATAATATTTTGTTTGCTGTATCTCTATCTATCATCTATCTATCTATCTATCTATCTATCTATCTATCTATCTATCATCTATCTATATCTATCTATCATCATCTATCATCTCTCATCTATCTATCTATCTATTCATCTATATCATCTATATTTCCTGTATGCTCCATAAGGTCAAGGAATGTCTGTTCTGTTCACTACTCTATTCTCATTACCTAATCAGTAGTACACAAGATATATTTGTAAAATGAATAAAAGAATTAACTTATTTTCTCAGTGACATCTCTAAAGAAAAAAAATGAGTATATATATTCATATGCATGCATATATTATTTATGGCAATAGTAAACCAAACTGTATAGTCATATAAACATCATTTATTATTTAATAAAATTTGATCCTGTTTCCTTTCAGTATTCAAGTTTGCAAAGTGAAAAATAAGAACTTATTTGATGTCATGTTGTCCTAATATCTCTTAATCACTTATTGGCTTTTATGTGAACTTCCTCAGACTCTTACTTTCTTGGTATATAACAGCCAGAAGTTCATTCATTTTCTCAAATGTGTCTTGTTTTAATTAAAGAGAATGACAATGTTCTATGTTTCAGTTTTTGTAATACTTTATTGAAGATTTTACAGGTTTGCTTGGAATTTGCCATTAGTCATATACATGACTAAGGTTATCAGGTAACAACCTGATTCCTTTTTCATTTTTTGGGATTTATCCCCTATGTCAAAGCATCCTTACTTTGCATACTTCTTCTTCGCATTCAATCTGATAAAGAGAATATGGTGATTCTCTTTATTAGAAAGTTCTCATGAACAACTCTCTTCATTGGATATTCCACATGACCTTCTGCCTTTGCTCTGGTAATGAGACCTATCACTTCTAAATATGCTGACATTTAAATCACTCTTTATCAGTATGACATGACATTTTGTTGCATCAGGAATTATTTATTTAAGTTTAAAATGGCATTTGAATAATTGTGCCTGGTGCAGATGTTCTTAATTTCCTTTAAATGAAACAAAACAAAACAAAAACTAGGAAAGTGAATTAGAGGGGGAAATTTAAAAATTTACATTACAGCTTAAACACATGTACTGGCAGACAACCTACTCTCAGAATTGGTGAACAAGGATTGAAAAACTAGATTAAGAAAATTGTTGAGGGCTACCTATGATACATTTCTGAAATAGTATGTATGTATACCAGTAAAAAGATATGGAGAAATTCATGTCTCACAAACTTTCTGTCCCTAGTGCATAAAGGCAAGGTTTGTGCCAAAAAGAAAAATTGGCAGATGCTATCTCTGGTACTTACTTTTCTGAATGTACATTGTGCTGCTCTCCCCTTGTTGCCATCTTTTACTATTCAGAAGATACAACTCCTTGAAAACCAGCACAAGTAGCAGTGAGGGAAAGGAAGATAAAATATATCATTCCATGAAGCTTATAGTCTCATAAGTAGAGTTTTAAGTGAAAACAACCTGATGTTAGTGCAGATAGAAGATAGTATTTTTTTTGCATAATTTCTTGATTCAGATTATGATCTTTTATCATCTCAGTAGAACCACAGTAGGTGAATGTTTTGTCATCACTTGAGAATCTGGTGAATAATTGTACACATCAACAGTTATGCCAGGTGTGAATTAAAAAAGAATGCAACCAGAATCTAATCTTCAATGAGGCATTAGAAATTGAGGGGGGAAGCTGGGCTTCTGCTTCTACCAGTCAGCAATGAGCTGGTGTCCCTATTCTTGTATGAGAGCAGTGTCAGAGATACTCACCTAAAACAAAGGTTTAAATGAAACCCAGGGTCTTAGAATATTATGCAAAATTTCCAGATGTCAACAAAAAATTATCACTCATTATACAAAAACAAGGCAGATCTCAAACTGAAGGCGAAAAGAAAAAAACAATCAGTGGATTCCAATATCAAGATGACAGATGTCAGCATATCAGAAAAAATATTTTAAAGTAGTCATGATAGAAATACTTCAATAAGCAATGATGAACATGCTTGAAATACATGAAAAACAAAATAGACATACACAAAAAGAAATGAAAGATATACAGAAAAAGCAAGTGGAAATTTTGAACTGAAAAAAATGTAATAGTTGAAAAAAGCTGAATGGATGAGCTCAACAGGAGAACGGAGGCTGGCTAGGTGAGAGAATAAAGGAACTGAAAGATAGAACAGTAGAAATTATTCAATCTGAATAACAAGGACAAAAATTAACTGAAAAAAATAGATTGAGTCTCTGTGGAATTATTACAAAAGATACGATATTCATAATAGAATTTCAGAAGATGAGAAGAGGGTGGAGCTAAAAAAGTTTGTGGTAAAATAATATCTGAATACTTCTCATATTTGGCAAGAAACATAAAACAACAACTTCAAGAAGATAAGCAAACCCCAAATGAAATAAACTCAAAGAAATCCAAGCCAAGATACATCATAATTAAACTTCTGAAAACTAAAGACAAAGAAAAAATACTTGAAAGCAAGCAGAGAAAACTGATAATGGTATTTCTACCAATAGCAGAAAAAGCAATTCAGCTGTAGTCGATTTTTTTATTAGAAACCATGGAGTCCTGAAGGAAGTGGCACAATAGTTTACAGGTGTAGAAAAATAAGTAGCCCTCTGTATCCTACGGTTCTGCATCCAGGTATTCAGTCAATCTCAGATCTGCAGATGTGAAACCCATGAGTACAGAGGGCTGACTAAGGGACTTGAGAACCCTGGATTTGGGTACTTGGGGGTCTTGTAACTAATGTCCTGCAGATATAGAGGGATGACTGAATCCTATATCAAGTAAAATATCTTTCAGGAATGAAAGGAAAATGAAGATATTCTCAGATAAAGAGAACCTTATACCAGCAGATCTCTGAAAGAATGGCTAAAGAAATTAAAGAGAAAGGAAATAATAAAAGAAGCAGCATTGGAACATGAGAAAGGAAGAAAACATAGTAAACAAAAATGTGAGTAAATATAATTAACATTTTTTTCTTGAGTTCTACAAATTATGTTTGATGGCTTAAGCAAAAAACATTACAATGTCTAATGTGTTCTAAATATATATAGAAGGAATATTTCAGGCAATTTGATTTTAAACAAGGAATGGTAAAGAGATATAAAAGAAGGTAAGATTTCTAAACTTCACTTGAACTGGTAAAATTATGACACTAGTAGACTGTGATAAATTATGTATATGTAATATAACACCTAGTGCAATCACTAAAAAGCTACACAAAGAGATGTACTCCAAAACACAATAGATAAATTAAAAAACAATTCTAAAAATTGTTTAAGTTAACCATAGGAAGGCAAGAAAAATAAAACAGAAATTAAAACCAGATAAAACAAAGAGAAAACAAAGCTAAACAAAATGGCAAAATTAAACCATAACATATCAGTAATTACATTAAATGCAAATGGTCTAAATACACCATTTGAAAGAGAGAGATTGGCAAGAGTGGAGTAAAAAACAAAACCTGATTATATACTTTTTATAGAAAACTCACTTAAAATATCAGAATATATGCAAATTGAAAGTAAATGAAAGGAAAGAAGGTTTATTTTGCAAACATTAACTAAAGAAAAGCAGAAATGGCTATATTATCATCAGATAAAGTAGATTTAAATGAAAATAAGTTTATCAGAGAAAGAGAAGAAAACATAGAAATCCTAAATGTGTATATATACCTATCAACATATATGTACTATGTGTGAAACTAAAACTGATAGGACTGAAAAAGGAAAATAAAAAGCCATAATTATATATATATATATATATGTATATATATATATATATATATGATCATATATACTTTATGTATAAATATATTAAAATATAAGTTTATGTGTATTTGTATATTTTAATATATTTATTTTTCCATTACATCTATACAAAACAAATATGTATCTATACATATATATATATATATATGTAAAACAACATGTCTCTCAACAATTGAAAGAACAAATGTATAAAAAATCAGCAAGAATATAGAAGGAAATGACATCCACTCAGTATCAAATTGGCATTTGTAGACGATATCACCAAACAAATTCAAAATATAAATTCTTTTGAGGTGCCTACATTACAGACCATTAAATAAAGCTCAATAAATTTAAATAGTCAATTTTTAGTATATTTATAGGTAAAATGTTTTAATCAATGAATAAACTCATATTTTTAAGCAAAAAGATAATATATTATAAAGATAAAAATTCTTCCCAATTATTGAAAAGTGAAAGAAAATTATAACCAATACAAATAAGTTCTTTCATTTTGCTTTTTAAGAACTTCAATGCATGACTCTTAATTTTATCTGGAAAATAAGTGTATTGGTCATTAATGTATTTTTAAAAAACATGGGATTTCTGTCAGAGGAGTTGTAGTCTAATTCTGACATTGTAACTTATTTCTGATATATTTGAGACACTAAGACTTTCTAGGTTTATTCTATATGATTTATATAATTAACATATGTAATCATCTATAATTTACAGTGCAATTGTGATGGTAAACATCTAAAGAAAGCATTTAGCATAATGCCTGACATACAGTTATCACTAAATAAATAATAAAATTTATTCATGATTCTTTTTAAATCTATACAACAGCTACTGAGTTTTAAAAGGTACAAGAAATTCTTGCCCTTAAGCTGAAGACTGAAATTTATATTTGGCCCAGCCACACCCTTACTTTTTGAAAAT
Source organism: Eidolon dupreanum (assembly GCA_028627145.1). NCBI lineage: Eukaryota > Metazoa > Chordata > Mammalia > Chiroptera > Pteropodidae > Eidolon > Eidolon dupreanum. Next base: position 67,050,745 of record CM053504.1, on the reverse strand, counting down.
GTGTATCGTGGGTTTTTCAGTGCTCAAATGCAAAGCATGTAATAAAGGTGTGACCTCTCACTTTTGCTTCAGAAAAAATTTTAAGTACACTATTTATGTTTATTTTTTAGTAGAAGTATGCTTCAGCACATTTTAAAAAATGTTTTTCTTTAATCAATCTGGATATAGATCACCCTACACCTGTAAGTGTGTATGTGTTGTGAATGTTTTTGCAGAAAATGTGAAATAAGAATAGAGAGAATGATACATTATTTTACATCATGATGGGGAAAAAAAAGTCCATGAATAAAAAATTTGAGTGGGTACAGTGTAGACTGAGCTGAACTGTTTCTCACAAGTTGTGCTTTAAAATCTGATGACTTATTTCTAAGTAACACACTATCAGAGGTTGTCAGGTGAGATTTCCCTTCATTCTAGTGAAAATGGTCAGTACTGGGCCAGGAGAGTTGGTGTTAAGGAAGCAGGACTTAGGCAAGAGAGGAAAGAACTCTTGATTTGGTGAAATACAGATGTGGAGAGGCCTGGAGAATTTAGAAGGTTGACCAAGTGTGTTGGGGGCTAAGGTCAAAGCAGAACAAGGATGAATCAGGAGATGGACCTGGCAAGGATGTGGCCAGATCTACGCAGTGTTTGGTTATTCCCTTCCATTGGTTCAAAACCTTCTATAAAGTAACTGTTTAAATCAATTCTCAACTGGGTTGTATGAAATCAGAGATGGGCATAATACACATCTTGCACTGAGTCTGTTGAGACCATCTGTTGCTTTTATTTGGAAAATGTTCCTTCCTCCACTACACAAATGATTTTAACTGATGATATCAACTCCCTTGCCTTGCCCCGACTCTGCACACAGTTGATTAATGAAGCTGTGAGTACCTCAGGTGACTTGAGTTCTCTTCCTGCCCACAGATGAGGGATAGCAGAAAGGGCAAATAAATTAAGGTGAGACAGCTGAAATTTATCTGCAAGTTATTTGAACTTTAGCCCAATTCCCTTATGGCATTAGTCAATATTGGTATAGCACAGGAATAGTCAGTGGGCAAGGTTATGTGACATAACCTAAAATGAGAACAAGAAATTCACACCACACCTCAAAAGGGTGAGAGCTTCTATCATATAGTCTGGGTCCTAAACCAACTTGGTAGGTCCTGATGTGGAATCTGAGTAGCCCACAAACTCTGTCCCTTGTTTTGAGATTTAATCTAACCATAGTTAATAATCCACTTGTCCATCATGTTGTGTCTTATTACATTTACTTCTAGTTAGCAATAGATATAAAGTGACATAGGCTGGTCATACATGAATGACCCTAGTCTATAGCTGACATATTTGCTGGGGGGGAGGGAACATAAATAAATAAAACAATGTCTGCATTGTGTTCAAGACAGGCTATCACTTCCTTGCGATGAACCATAAAGGACACAGATATTTTCCTTCATGCTTCATATAGTTTTGTTTGTTTGTTTGTTTGTTTTAGTTTTTCAGAAGATAAGTTCTTATTCTTCTTCGTTCTGACATCTCTGACTGGTAGACATGTCTCTGGATTTTCCCAGCAATTCTGGGTTCCATGAAATTAATCACAACTCAACTTCCTAGATTTTTATAATGAAAAAAGATCAAGAAATGATTTAATCAATGTCCTATCTAGTGTTGAAAGTATATTTATATAGTTTTGTATTGTTTAATGCTGAAAACATTAAAATAAATAGTTGTAGGGACACCTGTATTGGGAAATTCATTTTATATCTAATAGTCACTAGAGATTAGTATTCTTTTCCTATAGAAATGGTGGCCCTGGCCTCAGCCTTCTTGCTTTACTTACACCAAAAAAACAGCTTAAGTCAGAGCTATACCACCTAATATTGCCTTCTATGTATATTAATAGAACAGTTATTCTTACTTAACTACTTTAAAATATAGCTCCTTTGTTGAAATTATAAAAACATATTTAAAATAATGTATTGAACAAATGGAGAAACTTGGACTTGTTATGGATAGAGTGGGCTGGAACTTAGTGGTCTTTATTCTTAGTCTGATCTCTTCTAAAAACTCTTAACTGCCTCTTGATTAAAAACAAGAAACAAAAAAAGTAAATAAAAAGTATAAAACCAAGATTTGCTCTCATTTGTTTCAAATTGAATAAAAATATATTATATTTATTTTTATTTTCTCTTAGGCTTGCCCATTCATTCTTGTAATAGAGTTATTTCTCCTCTCCCACCTCTTGCCTAGTTGCTAATGTAGGAATTAGTACAAGCAAAGTTATCAGTAGTAATTCTGAACTATGACATTTCTATTTGTTCACTTAAGAGACACAAACTTATATAGAGGCATTAGCCACCTCTGCCACAGCTGAGAAGAAAGCAACAGATATTTCCTACAAAACGGAACTTTCTTTTAAGAGAGATTGTCTTAAAATACATAAAAAGTGTAAGGAAAATTTCTAAAAGTTGTAAGTACTTATCTGACACTACTAATCCATAAGATTAACTGCAGAGAGGCCAAAAGGTAGAGTTTAATAAGGAAAGAAAGAAAATGAAAAAAAAAGAGAGAGAGAGACTCAAAAAAATTCTTATTTTCTGTGGAAACAAATTAGAAGAGAGAAAATCTTTTAAGCTATATTCAACAGCAATAATCAGGATTCAGAAAGCAGAAGGACTGTTGGTGGTTACAGGAAAGCTATTTCATGATGTGCTCTAAAATGGGCTCTAACTTTGTTCTCTTTGCTTTCCTTTTTGATTCAGTACACTGTTTCTCTGCAGTGCTGCCACTAGGTTGATACATTTGACCAAGGGCACCCTGAGACGGCTCAGCATTCTCTCTTTGGAGTCCATGGATTTGAGACTTGCTGTGACTCCTTTCTGTGACTCATTTAACATCTCTGTACCTTTTCTCACCTTCCTTAACTTGGACCCAATTAGGGGAACTTTTTCCTTGATACAAAAGGATTGGGCTTGTTCTGCAGCCCTGGTTTTTGTCTAAGTGCTGATGGCATTTTTTTTTTTTTAATCTTGTCTGACTAGTACAAAAAATAGAACTTTCTCCTCACATAGGTGTTAGGAGAATTAATTAATGTTTATGAAGCACCTCAGATCCTTAGATGAAAAGACCCTAAAGAATTCTCTCATTTGAATGTGGTATTATTATATCATCTGATCCTGTGGTGAAGCAAGAAGATAAAAATAGCTCTCTCAAGTACAGTAACCAGCTTTAACTCTGTGAGGGCAGTGCACTCTGTTCAATGTCTAGGAAAAACATTCACTAAGTGTTTTCAGAGAAAAGTTGATTCCATGCAAATTTTTAGATTTTGCAATTTTCTTTCACAAGAGAATTTTTCAATCCCACTCCCTTTCTTTCATTGGTGAAGATCCTATGTCTTCCCTAAATATAAGCATTAAGGACATAGCTTTTTTTCACTTCTCTATCAAAATTTTATAGAAAAAAGTTAGTAATTCATATATTAGAATAAATAATTGATAAAGCTTAAACAAGTACTCTTAGAGCAAGTATTAATTAACATTAATCTCTATAATCCAAAGGGATAGCCAAATAAATGGAGAAATTCTCAAATAAGGGGATTACACAGTATTTTGATTAGTTAAGGTAGTCTTCCATCCCTTCCTAAATTTAGAATACATTGTCTCACATTGCCTAAAAAATGGGTCAAATAGAGTTAGTGGCAGAAAAAATAATTGGAACTTAAAATTTTTCTCTCTTTGAACAATTTTGGGGTACTCTAAGCTGTTCTTTATTTCAAATAGTAGTAACATCTGCTTTAGATTAGGAAACTTTATTTACTCACAATATTTTTGTGAAGTATTGAGTAACAATATAGGTGAGTTTATCAATAATAATAATTAAAATAGAATTTATAAGCTAAGTATATTTCAGGGACAGTTCTAAGCTCTTCATCAATACTACCTCATTTAATTCTCATACTAACCTGAGAAGTAAGTGCTATTATTTTTACTACTTTGCAGATGAAGAAATTAAGGCACAGAAGAGTGGAGTGACTTGCCAGAGATGACAGATGGGAACGTGTTGGAGGTCAGAGTTAAAGGCAGGCTGTTTGATCTCAGAGTCTCTATAGGTACAGAACCTCACTCTGAAGCTTCTTGAAGGTCCATTGGATAATGAAGGCCTGAATGTGAGGGATTCTAAGCACGTTGTAAAGAAATTATCCTTGAGAAGTATATATTTAAACAAAATGTGAAAAAAATATATTATCTTCCTCCCTTTAGAGTGGTATACCTCTCTGCATTTGAAAAAAATATATTGGTTCTCATGAAGTAGGAACATGGCTTTCTGCCAAATGAGAACTGTAGGGCTAACAGCAGGACAGACTGTGAGCCCGCAGACAAAAGAGGACTATTCATGCTTGTTTTCTATTTGGGCCTGTTCCATCTTAGTCAGACACAATTCTGTCCTTGGATCTCTATTTGAAGAACTCACAGTTGGCATTCCGTTATTGAGTGTCTGGAGAAGTTTGGTTATCTCTCCACAAGGAATCCTAGGGCTGGACTCATGACCTTGTCACAAAAAACTAAGCCTTGTACTTCCCCTGAAAGAGAATAAACAGATGTGTCTTCCTTGGTTAAATGGGGTGTAAAACAGCACTTAGGCTTGTCACTGTTCCTCCCAGTATTCATCAGCATCTCACTAGTAAATAGTGTGCTCCTAACTCAAGCAGCTGCCATCAAGGTAGGAGGTGACAGGCTCTTGGATGGCGAGACGTGTTTTCAGATGTGCAGTAGTCAACGCGCCGACATGAGTAACCTGTGGGGGAATTTAGATATGACACTTTTATTTTCAGGGTAATGAGTCAAAGGGAAGGAATCACCTATGTCTATTGGCATCCAAGCATGAGGGACCAGCAGAGAGATTATGCCAAAATAAATATTTTCTTAAGAGATCTGGGAAACTCACTTGTTTTCCTCATATATCTAATTATTAGATGATAATGAAATAGTACTTAAGAATGCTTGTATGATGATCATTGAATACATGGAGAGCAGGATCACTAAAGCAATTATTAGCAGAATGGGGTGTTCAACCTCATGTAGTCTCACCCCTCTGGCTGTCTTCCCATAAGTTTCAGAGTATTTTGGGGAGGGTTATCCACTGACTCTGATTTGGACAGAAGCCCCACTGTACCCAGAGGACACTGCTCTCATTTTTAAGAGGCTCCAACAGACTCATAGAAGAGAGACTGTGCTTTCTTTTCTATTCTTTATAAGTTTTGGGTTACGTAGGCCATCACAAAATAAAATTCAGGAAGTTATATACAGAATGTGATCAGTGAGAGAAAACCCTTCTCAAAATTCTTTGGCTTTCATACTTTGAAATAAATTTTCTGAATATTTCTATTGATTGAATTTGTCAGAAAATTTAGATTTCTATTATAGTAAGTACTGCATGGTGATAGGAGTAAAATGTTAACTAATGATAACATTTATTCAGTACTTAAAATGTAAAGGTTGAAATTTTAACATTCACTGTAGGTATCCAACCCATGTTCAAGCTTTTGCCAATAATAGATCAATTTTTTTAAATTCTCTGTACTCATGCATGGTAGAAGTATAGAAGAGAATGAATACAGAATATGATTGTTGAAATGTAGGAGCTTACAATGTACCTAGCGAGAAATTGCTCAATAATATTAAAAAATAAGAAAAGAAAAGGAAACAATATAAATAATATTGATTCCAGGCCATAGAATGTAACAGTTCAGGATTTGAACCCTAAAGTAGTAGTAACCACATAGCAATAAAGCCTTGCCACTTGCTAGCCACGTAGCCTTGTGCAAATTACTTTAAGCCACAAGATGAGTTTTTCATCTCATCTGTTGTGAACAAAACAGCATCTACATCATGGGGTTAAATGTGAGCATTAAATGGAACAATGTAGGAAAGTGTTTAACTGAGTACCTGGCATATAATACATATTCAACATGTATTAGATATTATTGGTACTGATGTTACTGTTATTATTTCTCTTTAGATGAAATTATAATACTATGGTCTCATAATACTAAAGACAAAATAATATTTGAAAATCCTACTGATTTTATTGATGGCATTTAAAACTCAGGTCACATAATAATAAAAAAAAAATCTTTGCTAATTCTCCCTACGTTAATCTGCATACTTAATTCTAAGTCATATCATATATTTCTGTTTTATTCATAAAGTCTAAAATAGATACACACCGACACACCACACACCAAAGAGTAAAATGTGGAAATTTCCCTTTATTTTAGCTATTACCTACTTTCCCTACAATGAACATGTGTTAATATGTATTGTTTATACAAAAAAATATTTTTTGAATTATTTTTCTTCTCCCCAACCTTACTACTAATGCCTTAGTTCAGGTCTGTTTGTTTTTTTGTTTGTTTGTTTGAAATCATTTTCCAGCTACATTATTTTAGTATCTCCTTTGATGACTATCTTTCCTGTAATTACTTTGGTGGGAACTCCCACATGCAACTCTATATAATTCTGTAGTCCTGGAGAACTTAGGCCACATGGTGGTCACTTCGTACAACCCCTTACACAACTTTAGCACATGATATTGTATCTGTTGCTGTCTCTGTCTCTTTCTTCTCTGTCAGCATGAAATAAATGAAAGAAGGTAGAAAGCATTTTCCATCAAGTTACAATAGTTTTCAAAAGACTATAAATTATAGGGCATATGTAAACCCATAGCCTTACATTTAAATAGAATTTCATTTTTGAAGTTTACATTTTTTTAGCTGAAAATGTCCACCCGATAGAAAATGGATGGTATTAATTTACTTTTTCTAACTCTTATTAAAATCATTTGAAAATAAATGAAATGAAATGAAAGAGCTTAAAAGAATTACATTTCATTAACTTTCACTGAAGAAGGAAATAAGGAAGATCACACTACTTTTTCCCTTATATAAACTGCCTGTTATACTGCAACATGTCAGGGCCTGGCATGCCTTCCTGCCAAAATGCAGAACAGATGTAGGAGGGCACCTTGGGAATCATACATTATAAAGTGTGGCTGAAGAACTATTTTCACACCTCTCCCAGCCCTGTCTTCACCTGTTTATGCAGAAAACAGACCTGTGGATTTTAGTTGATCTGGTTTCATGCCAACGGATTCCCAGTGGCTCCAGACAACTGCCTTAACATTTGAAGTTCTGTTCTTTTCCTCCCAGTTTTTGGCTGACAGTTGCTCAGTTTTGGCTGCTGGCAGGATGTCTGAAGCTTCTTTGCTACAGGTTGCTTCAGCTTAAGAAATTGGAAAAAGAACAGATTTCTAAAATGAGATTAAAAATATAAGGGTCGCATTATTTTAAAGAGGGAAACTTGTATGTAGGCACCTTCGAAAGACAAGCAGACGTTTGATTTTCCTTAGTTCCCACCTATTACCATGAACCTATGAACATGGGAGGGACGGCTTAGACCTGTAAACTCTAGCATATGCCCATACCATCAATTAACAAAATGACACAGTATAACAACATCTAAACAATGTCCTGTAACTAATGATTTTTGTGTCATGTCCTCAGCCAGGTAATCAAATGACCATCAACCTTGGATCATATGTTAAGTTATGATATTACTTGTATTGAAGTCTAATAATTAAAAGAGAATTATCCATCTACTCTTTTGAGTCAGGAAACAAACTTTGATGTTTTGTGGGTTAGAATAAATAAAGGCTAACAATCACCTCAACAAAAAATACATACCAAAATTCAGTATTTTTATTCCCTTCATCTTCCTTGGCATTGGAAATATTGTAGCTGCTTTTCCTGGGGTATGGCAGTTAGTGCCATAAGGGCTGTGCTTATCTCAGTTTTGGAATTTTATTCCAGAAAGGCTCATACAGGTGATGTGAACTTGGTTGGAAAAATGTCTCATTCACTTTTAGAGGCTTGCTTTGGATGAAGGGATCTGAATGATGTGTTTTCTTTCTCTTTTTTCCATCCCAGTGAAGTTAGAATGTCTCCAGGGAAAGAAACAAAAAAAAATTAAATTGCTGCCAGATATTTATATATTAGGCTCTAGGTATAACTAGACTATGTGTAAATCTATCCTATATGTTCACATTCAGGCTTTAAGGGACATGGCATGATGAGGGTGGGAGAAATAAAGATGTCTTATAAAAGACCTGATTTTTTTCTTATTTTAATGTTCATGTATGGAGACCAATTTGGTGAAGTGTTAATAGCTTACAAGGACAATATCAGATATCTTCTAGGACCAAAGGGAAAGATTATAAGCCATCTTTATAATACACTTTTGCCCTCCTTTCCCTTTATCACATGGAGAACCGACGCAGAGAAAGTGGCTTGAAAAGTTATACTGATATTGGCACTTCTAACATTTTTGGAAACCACCCTTCTCCAATTTGAGCCAGGATTGGATTTAAAATTTTGCCATATTCCCTAAATATTGGAGGTAATCCCTCAGCATAATTAAATGTTTAATATCCTATGGCCATGGAGGTGTCTTAGGGAACTGAGGTGTGTTAGGGCCTGGCTACCCTTAAAATGTGTTTTCGGAAAATGTTGAGTGCCTAGGAGTAGAACATTACACTAGTCATTGAAAGAATACCAAGCAGTCTAAACCGATGATTAGCAAACTATTTTTCTGCAAAAAGCTAGGAAGTAAATATTTTAGGTTTTGTGGCCCAAATAGCCTCTAACAGTACCTATTCAACTCTGCTCTTATAGCACAAAGGCAGTCATAGATAATATGTAATGAATGACTGTGTCTGAATTTCAATAAAACTTTATTCACAAAAATAGATGACCAACTGGAATTGTCATGTAGTCTGTAGTTTGTAGATCCTTGGTCTAGACTCCTACCTAGAGTAAGTTCACAATCCTATTGGGCAGATGTTGAGGCATGTAAAGATACAATTAAAGTTAATAACATGAGAAAAAAATCATCTTTGGAAATTATGATATGAAAAATTTCAGAGGAGTAAGCAATACTTGAGAATAATAACTACATTTTACAAGAGCCATGGATAGGATCTCTGGTGTTTACTTAAATTCTGCAATCCTAAAATATACTGTCATTATAGGCTCTTCTCTGTTAAGTAGTTCCCTTTCCTGGTGAGTATTCCTCACTATCAGGAGAAGGTACATTTTTATTTAGAAGAGGAAGAAAAGTTCTAGAAAAGAGGTACAGAAAATCAAGGACTTCTGAAATGTAAGTTTATGATTAAATAGACTTGAAAGTACTATCATATTAAGTTTTTGCAATTGTCATATTTATTTTATCCATCCCAGATCAGAGCCTGTGAGCCTTAGAGTTCAATGATTGTGCATTTAAGAAAAACATGTATGACAATTCTCAGGAAAATATTGGCTTTCTGTTTTCATTACGGGAAAATATGGAGCTTCTTTCAGACTAAAAAATCAAATGTATAACTCCAAGCAAATATTGTGGCCAGGCACATTTATTTTTTGATAAAAATGAATGTCAATTTAATTGCAAATGAGGCACTCTCCTTAGACTCTTTGCAAATTGCAATCCTGGCCCTCAGTGCTGAAAGTTTGGGTTTTTCATGCTGGATTTTCCTGACCTGGTTTAGGAAATAATATTCTGAGTTTCACCCAGCAATATTTAAAAAGACATCCCGCGCAGATGGTTTTATGGAGATGAGAATGAAAATGAGTTGAAGATTTCTCAAAGCAGCTGTAGTCTCTCATTCAGAGAAACCAAAGACTTCAGAGACACTGTATGAAAACAGAGGACTTGGCCATCTTCCTTATCAGGAAGCTAAATTTCCTATCAATGAAAAGAGCTTCTTCCTTTTAATGTAATCGAGATGGGTCCCTTAGGGTTAAGGTTGAAGTACATCAGTGGAAAGATTAAAACCTACCTTCTGCTCATCTACATTTAACCTGACCACAAAAGATTAAGAAGATTTTAGATTCTGGTGAGCTGACTCATTCTTATTCTCTTTTTCTCTCTCTTTCTCTCTCTCCCTTCATGAACACTGAATTTATCATTTAAATGTTAAAAAGGGAAACCAGATGCTATAGTTATTAACTTTTGGAATCAACTATAATCTTCCTATTAAATTCTTCCATCCAGGTACGGGCAATTATTTGCTTGATCTAAAGGTGCAGAAAATGCAGGCGCACAGGGTTTCCGAAAGTCCAGTTTAATAAGACAGGTGGGTAACTAATAATGTGGAAAATTACCTGCAGATTGAGGATATTGGGAATGACTAATGGCCAAAACTAAGCAAGTAAATTAGTTGCAAAATGATACCATTTGCAATAGTTGTGCGAATGGGGGCCGGGAAAGCACAGTGGCATGTGGCAGTGAGCAGAGCAGAGCAGAGTTTGAATATGGCCCAGACTCAGGAAAGCATGCCATCAACTTATGCCTTTCCCCCACCCCTACCCTTGCCTTATGGCTGCCTCAGGCCTTTATTTATTTATTTTTGTTCATCTGTGCTGTGGGTTTAAGGTTTGATAGTACCGGCACTGGAGTCTAGATTTGTGAAATCTAACACAAAGTCATTACCAAGGTCAAAATCATCAGTTACAAAACCTGAATTTGCTTTACAAACTAGTAGATTTCAGAGAATCAAATATGGTCAATATTTATAGAAAAAGACATGAGGTGAGCTTTGGGAAAATCAAACTTAAGTTTAACTATTACTAACTGGTAACATGTTGGTATTATCCTCCTAGACAAGATTGCTGAGCAAACATAGCATGAAAAACCTTTGTTTAAAGATATTTTGGAGAGATAAGTAGTCTGAAAGAAGGCAGTGTCTTATAACTGATAGACTTGTTTTATGTGTTGGTGTTTCTCTTTTCCTTAAAGAATTATTAATAAATTGATGATGTGTCTTAAATTCTGTATGCCTTAAGATAGATAAGACACATATCTCACTGATATGAGATCCATTTTAGAACAGAATTTCAGAGCTATCTATTTTTCCTTCTCCCAGAACTTCTTTGAGATACCATCTAGTACTAGTAGTTTAAAGCTGATAGCCTATATTATCTCAAATCCATTGTCTAAGCTTGTCTCAGTGACAATAGAGCAACAATTGAAGCAACTTTAATAAATAAAATATTATTATTAATTTTATCTGTCTTATAAACGGTATAAATACAAGAAGTTCTCAGATCTAATGTGTTTTTTGCTGTTGTTTTTTTTTTTGTTGTTTGTTTGTTTGTTTGTTTTTTGCTACTGAAGTGGTAATAATCACAAGAGGAGGTGTACTACTAATTCCATTATCTCTGGCAAACATTTGATGAAAGTTCACCATGTCCTCTCCCATGGTGTTAGGGGAAAGGTACTAAGAGGTGTTTAAGAGAGTCACAAATTCAGTTGTCTGCCCTTCAATTACTTATAAAATTAAGATGCTCAATTGTATAAATAGTGTCATTAAGTGATTTATTGTGTAATATAGTTCCCTAAGTAACATGGTAGGAAATTTAAACTTTTTCTTCATATTAAAGTGAAAATGTGAAATATATCATTACCTTCTTTATATCCTCACTACCAAAGAACATGCTTTTAGTAGTTTATGTGTACAAAATAAATTACCTTATATTCAGGGCACAGAATATATGTTCATTTATTTTGACTGTCTAATCTAACTGATTTAACACTCCTTTGTGTTGACTTTGCTAGTAGATACTGTCCTCCTCCAGGTCAATTGATCTATCTACTCAATAAGAGGGTAATATAATTTCCTGAGTGTTTTGATGACCAAATCAGTCATGAACTTCTGTAAAGTGGCATGAAAGACCTCACACCACAACTCTGAGAACTGTGGGTTAATCCCATTTTTCCCCATTTCTACAGTGGCTGGTGATGAAGACAGACAAAGAAAAAGAGCTGCCTTTTACAGAAATTTGTCCTTTGATAGTTCTAGAATTATAACATGAGTGATAGTCCTAGAGGAGAAGAGCCCGAAAGGACAAAACCTACTAGTTCTGTTGGAATATAATCTAAGTTGGGTAAGGCATTTTAACCATTGTGATGAGCATCATATGAAGCAAAACTGCAACTTTTAGTAGTTACCAAATAGAATATAATGCCTTTAGAATGTACTTACTAGTCCATCTAATTATTATGAAGTTAAATCTTTTCCTTGTGTAGTACATACGCCATACATTATACAGATGAGAAAAATAAAAAAAATAACTCACATTTGTAAAATGTTTTTAATGTGTTATAGGACTATGAATCTATTATCTAATCAAATTTTCACTTCCAGTAGTTTCTTTTTTTTAAGATTTGCTATCAGGTGTTATTTTTTTTTCTCATTTACATGTGTTCTGCATGTGTGATATAGTGCAATACTCATTTCCAGTGTTGAATTCATAATCTTCTATCCAAAGCAATCCCTTCCCCTGCATTTCTTCCTTGTAGTTAGTCCTGCTTAAAACCTGGTCATCTTGATTAGTTATCAAATACTATTTATTCTAATTATATAGTATCTCTTACACCTGAAACTTTGTTTCCATTTCTATTGTTGTTATTTTATATATTACCATAAAAATTTCCTGAATCTTCTTCCATCATTATCTACTCATTAAAAATATACACATATCTCAAGAGGATAGAACTTATCTACAGGAGAGTTATTTTTCTACTCCAAAACAGTGCATCCCTATTGTCTACAAAATAAATTTTGTCAGTTACTCAAAGTAGATACAATTAACCTTTCAGAAATAATCCTTTTACCATTTTCTATTTGTATCATCTGATTCAGTGTCAAAACTGAATTTTAAAATAGATATACTATTTCCTACCTCCCTTTACTCGCTTCTCTCTTTCTATAGCACCTATATTGTGGGACATTTTTTATAGTTTCTGAAAACCTAATGACTGCCACTAAAAACAGCCTCTTCCTCTACCTGACATTGGCAAGTCTAAACATAGATCATTCCTCCAATTCCTAATAAGTTAAGACAGGGTTGGGAGGTGGCAGTGTCTTGAATTGGCTGCTGCTCTTGTAACTTTGGTTGATATTGTAAGCCAAGTGAAACTAAGGGAGATGTAATCAGTTACAATGGCATGTATCCTGCAAGTGTGACACAGAGTAGCACTCTGCCACTTTCCTAGATTTTTTACCTTCATTTCTTCACAACAGGAGGATAAAATTTTGAACAATAAACCAAGATATTATATTATGACAATTGATCAGTTTGGACCAGAGAGAGAGAGAGAGAGAGAGAGAAAGAAAGAAAGAAAGAAAGAAAGAAAGAAAGAAAGAAAGAAAGAAAAGAAAGAAAGAAAGAAAGAAAGAAAGAAAGAAAGAAAGAAAGAAAGAAAGAAAGAAAGAAAGAAAAAAAGTTTTGTTTGCCTTGAAGATTGTGAGATTTTAGGACTTACTGGTTCAATGACAAAGGACCTGGCATAATGAAATAGGGGCCCTGTGAAGACTAAATAGAAAGGGAGGGAGGGAAGCCAACCAAAACAAGGATGAAGGGCCCAAGCACTCATGAAAAGAAATTCTGAATGAAATAAGAGGAGGCTGATGGAAATAGAAATAGATTTAAACTTTTTTTTCTTTCTTTCTTTTTTTTTTTTTTTTGCATCATAATCTGTACTTTAAGAGATTTCTATACCAATTATGTTTCAAATAGTGTTTCCATTTCTTGACTGTGGGCCTATTGTGACTGTTTTATATAAACAGACCACCACACAAAATTTGCCTGGGCTATCTGGACTGATGACCACACACCCATATCCATATATACACATCACATACACACCAAGAGAGTATGAAAATGTTTATTTTTCACATAATAAGTGTTTCTGGGGAAAACACGATGAGTCCCAAGAAGATAAGAATATTGATTGAGAGATCAAAAAAGAGAGTGTTTGGGGCTTTTATGTCATTTAAGGGATGTAGCTGGGTTGAGAGTTCTCATGCATGTGTGGAGAATTGCATGGTTTTAACTTCCCAGCTGTGTCCAAGAAGGGAGAACATAGGTTTTCATTTCAACTTTCCCAAATGTGAGGCATAAGGGGAAAAGGAAAGGGTAAGGCTTAATAGTTATTAGCAGGTAAACATCAAAAAAATGGAGTCAGACTCTTTGTTGCAGAGACATAACTGCCTGGTAGTGGGCTATCAAAGATGGAAGGGTGGAGGTGAAAGCAGTCCACCCCAAAATACAGAAGCATTTTATCACTGATATTATTTGTTTTCTGCTATGTGGTAATGATAAAAAGCATGTCATTTCTAACCAGGCTTTTGTTATTTTTTTAAAACTTTTTAGAGAAAAAAGTACCTCCCTATAGTCTACACCCACATTATACTGCTCCCCAGCATCCTCATGCCACCATCTTGCTATACCATTGGTAGCTAGAAGAACACAGAGTCTCTGTTTCTTTCATTCCATACACACACACAAAAAAACAAAAACAAAACAAAAAAAAACTGTCCATTATGTCTAAGACTGGACACTCAGAATAGATCCTTGAGGTGATTTAGGTTTGTAGAGTGAGGTGGCACAGGGGTGGGATAAACTTCTGTAATAGATACTACAAACTCCTACAGAAGTATTTATTTTCCATTCACACAGAAGCAGTTTCCCTCCCTTCCACTGACAGAACTTTATTCGTATCCTGTGGCAATTGACACACTTTGTAATGTATTAGTTATTTTTATGCTTTTAATTTTTCTGTAAAACTTATTTGGGAATAATTTTAGACTTCTGGAAGACTTACCGAAATGGCACAAAAAGTTCCTATGTAACCCTCACCCAATTTCCTCTAATGCTATTTGACATTACCATGGTGCTCTGTCAAAACTAAGAAGGCATTATTGATTCACTACTCTAAACTTCGGACTTTAGTTGATGTTATAATATTTTTATTAATGCTTTTTTTTTAATTGTTTCAGAATTCAATCCATATTACCACATTGCATTTTTTTTTTTCACCATTTGTCCTTAGTATTCTCTGGTCTATGATAATTTCTCAGTCATTTTTTGTTTTTCATGACCTTGCCAATTTGGGGAGAACTGGTCTCATATTTTGTAGAATATCCTTCAATTTGGGTTCATCTTATGGTTAGGCTGGCATTATGAACTTTTGAGAGGAATACAATAGAAGTGAAGTGTCTTTCCTATCATATCAAACCAGGAAGCTAGTTTTTGTTTTGTTTTGTTTTGTTTTGTTTTAAAATCATTTCTGTTAGACTACGTGAAAGTTCTTTGAGATGATGAAGAACGTCTTTTTTTTTTTTTTTTGCATCTGTCCACCTTGGTTAATAAAATATTTTCTTCAATAGTAAATACTCAAACATGTTTAGCAAATTAATTTTAAGAATCTATGAATACTTATAATATTTCCTATTTAGAGAGAAGAGTAGGTAGTGTAATGTTTTAGATTAGTATCATGAAAAATGAAGCTCAAGTCATAAAGTTGGTAGTTAGTCCAGTTAGTACAAGAAAATAGGATTTTGAGACTTTCATATTTAGGCTGGAATCAGCAAATCAAACTGCTTTCTATTGGCATGTGGCATGGCTAGTTTCTCAAATCCCAGAGTTCGCCTTTAGAAAGGAATTGATCAGTTTTCTGTTTAGGGAAACCTCAAAAATCTAAGGAAGCTAATCCCAGGGCAATTTTAAAAGCTAGGAAAATTAGGATGTCAGCTGATGTGGTATATACTGCCTCAAATACATCTGGTTAAAACGGGCTTTATGATACAACATTAAGTGCAATTTCAAGATTCCTATTGGACCAGAAGGAGTAGAGATTTGTTACCCCCAAGTCTCTTAACATCTGAGTTGTACATTATAAATAACTGCTTTATCTGCCTACATATTGACTGCCCAGACTCAGAGTTAAAATTGAAGGCACATCTGGTCTCCTGAGGGATTCAAAATTTGGGGGTTCAACATTGACTTTGTTAGTCCTTAGCATTCTAATTTTCCCTGCCAGCTAGACTTTTATACATGGAAATTCTCCAAACCCGTCTTGATATGAACATGAAAACTAAAATAAACCTTCTTATTCGAGAAGCAGACACATGAACAAGAAATGCTACCATGAACGTGCATTTCTTGAAATACTTGCTGTAATTCCCTGAAGTCTTATAACCTTCCCTGACATCAGTGAAAATTATTAGTTTTGTTCTCTGCTGTCGTGTATCATGGTTACCTCTAATTGAAATGGAGGTGTTCCGAATAGCACAATCAGTTAAGAATCTTGCCAAGTGCCTCATTTGGATAATTTATAGTAAGATTTGAGGCTGATGAGTTCAGAGCCTGTGAATCCCCAGAGTCCTTAATCTTTGATCATATTTTGTGGTGGGACAATGCTTGATGAGAGTGGAGTTTGAAGATAACTGCTCCCTGCAAATGTATTTATCAAATATCAATGTTCCCAGCAAAGTGATTTGAGATGGGGATTACCTATCACTGGAAATGAAGCACAAGGAGTATCTTAATTTGAAGAAAGTACAGGCTTTATACTTTTTAATAAATTCTTGATATTGAATAAAACATACCACAGCTCTCAAGTTTAAATGACTTTTTTCATTAGAGACAAGTAGAAAGTGGGAAAAAGGCTGAGAGAGAAGTGAAAGAATTAACATCTTTGAAAAAATTCTGAGAAGTGGCAATGGTAATAAAAAAAAAAAAATTCTGTATCATGTCAGGGGCACATTCCAGTCTGTTCCATGTGCTATACCAGGAGTCTTCAAAGTGGGATACACCAAACCCAGGAAATTTGCAACATAATCCATTAAATAAATGAAAATAAATTATTAAAACTTGTTAGTTTATATTTTTATCTTGCCATATTTCTTGGGATGCGTTGTATAATATATATAATAGTTTATAGTAATGCTTATATAAACAAACAAACAAACATATATTAGGACTTCATGTTGCAATTTTTAAAATTGAGATAGGTGTGTGATGAGAAAATTTTGACAAATACTGTCAGACCATCCCAGCATGATTTGTGATCCTGTGAGACTGTTCTTTATCATGGAAATGTCTTTCTAAATATTTATGTTTACTTTTATTTACCTATTGATGTTTACCATCTATGGATATATCTGAAAATTTTCTAAATCTGTATATTTAGCCTGTATTACTTCTTGTACTGAGCCACATGTGTTTATGAGACCCTGCAAAGTTGTGTTTTTTTTTTTATTTATTATATTTCTATTTCAAGATTTAGTGTGTATCCTCTCATTCTAGTACTCTGGTTTGATATAAAGTTCCAAGCGTTTTTATATTACTTTTATAATTAAACATGTGTTTGGTAGACCCTGTAAAATATTATTTCCATTATTTATTATATTTCTATTTTAAGCATTGGTTTTATATTGTATGTCACTATTCATGTTTACATAGTATGACATTTATTTATTTATTCATGTATACATATATATTAACTGGTATATTCCTTAAATGCACTAAGACATGATTACTGACTTCATAAGGGATATAGGTTAATGAGAGAGAAATATGCCTTTCCTCTCATCAACTGCGATAAGAGCTATAAAACAGAGATACAAAGAGGAAAGCTTGATTTAGTTAAGAGGTCAAGAAAAGTTTCTAATGGAAAGTCTTAAAGCTAGATGATGAAGATGCTGCTGCTCAAAATGATGATATATGATGATGAATATGATGATACTAATGCATATTTTTGAGTACTTATGGATATCAAGCACTATTATGAGTACTCTCTGTGAATTAATCCATTTACTCTTTATAATGGCCATAAGAACTGGTTAGTATTATTATCGTTATACTTCAAGTGAGGAGATTGAAGAACTAAAAGGTAACAATTTGTCCATAGTTGTACAGATATCAAATAGTGAAGCTGAAATTTATATACTGTCTACCTAATCTCAGACAAAGTTTTAATCACTATGATAGCTGTACTGCCAAATAGAAGGATGATAGGGATAAGGGCAGGTGTTGCAGGAACTGTGAACAACATGTAAACAGAGTTGAATAATGAAGAATGTAAAACATGCAATTAAGGCATAAAAGAAGAATATAGGAACTGAAATACAGAGAAAATGTAAGAAAAGCAAAAGAAAAATGTAGGGGGTAGATTGTGAATCGACTTGTAATAACTGTGAAGGATTGTGATTTATATTATAAAGATGATGGAAATTCATTTAAAGTTTTTGTGGTGCATAAATATGTTTGTGGGTGAATTTTTTGGTAGATTTTAAGGGACCTGGCACTCAAAAGATTATTCTGACTTTTATATCAGGAATGAATACCCAGGGGCCTAAAATGCGGGTGGACCAATATAACCGGGAGATTGCAGTAGTCCTAAGAATGCACTTTAATAACGTGCAATAAGATAGTGATGATGGAGATAAAAAGAGGAGAACCTGTTTAGATATGTTTTTCATTACCTAAAATCAATTAGGTCAGTGATGTATTAAATATGGAGATGTGGAAGAAAATCTTACAGTTCTGATTTGTGTAACGGGATGGACCATGTTTCCATTGCCAAATTCAAAAACCACTGAAAGAATAATAAGGTGTGGAGAATCCTAAATGACAAAAGAAAGGGCAGTAAACTGAGCCTTGAAGAATACCAACATCCTGGAAGAGAGTTGCAGAAAACTACATAAGAGGGTCTAAGATGCAATAGTCAGGAAGATTGTGAGAAAATCATGAAGTGTAAACAATGGAAGTTAAGCAAAAAGTATCTTTTAAGAAGAAAGGAGTGGTAAAGGTATATTGATTGGATGCTGTTCAGAAGTCAAGAAAGATGGCAAGCAGACCTGGATTTAGTATCATAGATACACTCGTAAAACTAGTCTTACTAATGTGTCGAGTGTTCTAAACTTCCAGTCAAGCTCTAAGAGGTGTGAGATTAATATTCTGAAGCT
Organism: Eidolon dupreanum; assembly: GCA_028627145.1. Taxonomy (NCBI): domain Eukaryota; kingdom Metazoa; phylum Chordata; class Mammalia; order Chiroptera; family Pteropodidae; genus Eidolon; species Eidolon dupreanum. The sequence goes on along the minus strand of CM053504.1, from coordinate 67,031,899 downwards.
TTTAGTTTATTTACTTGTAAAATGAGCAAAAAATAAGAGGAAAAGAGAATTAGAATACATAGTCTGATTTTCTTCGAGTTTAAAATTTTAGTGATAACAGTTAAACTGATCAATATATAGAAAAAAAGAAAGCATAGATATCAAGAGAAATTTGGTACTCACTGAATGGTTCCTTTGAAATAGTGCCTATGTTACTAGTAACCATTCTATAATAATAACCCTGATTACATCTAAGCACAGAAAGTAAAAGTGTCTGAATGTTCCAACTGGAAACCTGTGACATGAACAAACTTCAGATGCTTGCAGGGATAGCTTTCTTTCAATGATTTAGAAGATTCCATCTATTCTCATTTGAATCAGCTGGAAAAACTGAACCTACAGATGGTCCTCTAGTAGTAATATAGCTTATGGGGAGTTTTGTGGAAACAGTAATCTTTGGGGTGGAGAAGAAGTCTAAGAATGGTTTTGTAAACTATGGTAAATATGTTTGTTACCAAAGTAATGAAAAATCTCAGACATTTTTATTGAGTCTACTATGAAGATAGGCAAAATTGGCAGCTTCAGAATAGTGTGTCATTTCAAATGAGAAGTATTATTTTTGTTTGTAAGCTACAAACTGCATTAGGAGATAAAGAATGATAATGAGACTCACAAAAGATATATAGTATTAAGCCAGAGTTAGTCCTCTGTAGTCCTGACCTCTACAACAGGGATATTTATAGATATACAATAGAATTGTAAAAGCATTTTTGAGAACTTATTCAGTCAGACAAATTTCTTTCAATGCCTATTTTGTGTTAAGTTTTCTGCTGAGCAGTAAAATCTTCCTTCTAGAACTTGCTTTTCAGAAAAGAGGTTTTAAGTAAATATACTTTGTTAACAGAGTTAGGGAGGTCTACACAGGAGCTCTTATCTAGAGAAGGTTTTTCCCAGAGGAAGTGATATTTAAGCTAGGTCTTAAGATGAATATTCAAGAACAGTATTTATGAGGGATAGAATGATCTAAGAAAAGGACATGAAATATTCAAAGGCCCAGAAGTGAGGAGAGTATGTTATGTCTGTAGTAGTTCATGCAAGACAGTTTGGATGGAGAGTAGAGTGAGGTGGAGGGGCTAAGATCAAAGACAAAATTGGGAACCCATCCTCATAAGGCTAGTGTATGCTATACTAGTAGTAGGTTTTGGCAGAGGGTTGTCTTGATAAAATTTGAGTTTTCACTTTATGGAGACATTTACATAGATAATTCTTTCTTATAGTTCTGGTGCTGAATGTTAGAGATCAAAGTGCTGTATGGTTGAGTTCTGGTGAGGCCACTTTCCAGACTGTAGACTTCCAACTTGTTGTTATATTCTCACATAGTGAAGAGCAGACTGGGGAAGCTAGCTCTCTCATGGCACTTAAAAGGGTACTATTATCATTTAAGAGGGTTACACGCTGATCTAATCCTAATTACCTCCCAAAGTGTCACTTCCTAATACCATCACATTAAGAAGAGTAAAGAACAGGAAGGTTTCAACATCTGAATTGGAGAGGAACACAAACATTCATTTCATAACAGGTCAGGAAAACAAAGAATAGTGCTTTGTATGAAGACTAAGAGTTTGGAGTGTGATGGAATATTCAAGTGGATAGATTCAGTTAGAAGTTAGATACATATGTGATTGGACTTCAGAAGAGATATTTGGACAATAACAGATGTAACAATTGACTCAAAAGGAGTAGAGTTGAGATTGTCCAGGAAAAGATTTAGAATAAGAGAAAAAAAGTCCATAAGTGATATAACATCAAACAATAAGTAGATGAATAAAGAAAAGGAAAGAAACTGAGAAGCAGAAATCAGAGAGATAAAAGGAGAAAAAATTAAGAACAGTTTGGAGATACAGATGCTAAAGAGAGAAAAATCTTTCAAGAAGAAAAAAAGTGTTAACAGTGTCAAATGTTGTAAGGAACACAATAAAGATAAACCTATTGGATTTACTAAAAATGAAGCCATTGAAAGATTTTGTGAAAGAAATTTTTGTGGAGTTAAATGTCATGTTTTGCCTTGATCACATCAGTGGGGTACTAGGTAAAGAGTAAGAAGAATTGTATGAAGAAATTTATCTGTGTTAAGTTGAGTTATTGCACTGTTGACAGTAGGTGCCTTTATATGAGAAATTAAAGATAGAGTGTGGATAACTGCAAAAGGATTACCTGAAGAAGAGTTAACTTCTTCAAGAGGAAGTTCCTTTTTTCCTGCAGAAAGGTAAGAGATTCATATTTGGATAAATTATATCCTAATAATTGACTAGCTTAAATATTAAAGCAGTATTATTGCATGCTTGGTTTGGTTAGAAAGTAACCATTTCTTTGAACTGCCTCAATAACTCATTTCTATAGGAGACTCAGCTTGAGGATCCATAGAGTATCAGAAAGAAAGTATAAAGGCTGATAAGAAGGTAAAACACACACACACACACACACACACACACACACACACACACACACACACGCCAGATGAAATACCGTTCACATAAACAAATACACAGTAGACCTGCAATCCTAAACTTTTCTGAGCAGATATATGAAATGAATATATAAACAATATGATAAAATATCCAAAGACAGTCCATTGCTGTCCCTAACTTCAAGACAACCAATCTATTCAGTATAAAAATCCATTAACCTGCATGTCTGGAAACTTAGAGACATAGACAAAGCTGTTTGCTGAACTTAGACCTTTTTCTTTGCAAGTTGATGGGTTGTTGTCCTATAGACTCAGATGAAAAGATTCATTTTATTAAACTGAAACTTTTTTCCAATTCCCATCATACAAATTTCCACATTTTTATTTTTCTCATGTTAAAAACTTTAAACACACACACACACACACACACACACACACACACACAATTTATCAGCTCCCAAAGTAAGGATGGTAGAAGCCATTGGGAAAGAGAATGTCTTCTGTTTCTTGTCATAAGTACCCTTTCAAATTCACAACAGTGTGTGAGCATACTTACAACATTTCCAATATAACATTAGAGTGTGAAAGAGAAAGGCAGCAATCACCCTGAAAGAAATGCTATGGAGAATAACTGAAAAAAAGTCATCTTCTTTATGGTAAGATTCACAAAGTAATTCCGTGGAAGAAAAGTTAAGGTAAATATTTACTCCAAGTTTTTTAGAACCTGCAGGAGGCTAAAATCTTTAATGTTTCTGTTTTAATATTTATCTCATGTTTTTGCAAATTAGTTCCATAAAAATCATTTCTCAAAGGGTTACACTATTTGAGGAGATTGCTGCATTGGGACCATGCTCTAATACTGATATAGAATAAATCTTTTTTTTTTTTCAATAAGGAGAAAATAACCCCATTAGCCCTTTGTCATCTAGTTTTTCTATACATGTCCCTGTTTCCTCATTCAGATTGAGTCACCCATGTCGCATAGGGAAATACATGCTATTTAGCTATTTAGTTTGGGAAGGAAATAGTAGGTAATCCCCATGAGGAAAATTTCAGAATAAAGGTGCAGTGACTAAACCACTAAAGAAATAAACTTGAATATTACAAATTATTCAAGATCCAATGGCACAAAACTCCTGTAAGTGTTCAATTTCGTCTTTAGTAAAGGGTGTAAAGAACTATCCAATTTTAGAAAAAAATATTGTTTTTGATTTCTATCCTCTCTGCCACTGTACTCAGCTCCATAAATTTTATCTGAATCTATTACAATAGAAGATATACATAAGTATTTAGGTATTATTTTGAATTTATTCAAGGGTACAAAATTGTCAATCAATTATCAACCTAGAATTCAAACAATGATCTTATTTTGTATTAAATCAGCTATCTCTGAAATGTATATGTGGGTGTGTGTGAGATATATGTAGAAGCTACTTTTCACCTTTCTAAAAATTCTTAAATCAATGAAGTTAGAAGCTAACCATGTTTTAGAAAGGAATAAATGGAGCAGGAAAGAAGAGTGGTTAGCTATAGCCTTTTCTTTGTTAGAAATCAGAGGAGATTGTGGCAAAAAGAATCCCCAGAGACAGCTATAAGGCAATAACAAAAAGACTTGAGTAATTTTTGATATAGTTGGTTACATCATAGTTTTGAGATACAAATTTAAGATTACAGTTTATATAAAATCTGGGATTTGAATTGTGCCTCACCACTTAATATTGGTGTAATCTGGAGCAAGTTACTTCATCTCAATGAATCATAGTTTCCTTATCAATAAAATTGAGATGATAATATCTATCTTACTGATTTGCCAAGAAGGCAAAATAAAATAAAGTCTGTGACAATCTTTAATAAGTTATAAGAAGTTATACAAATATTAGGAATATTGCATGTTTAAAAATCTTCAAATAGATATAATCTTAACGATTCTTCCCACATTTTCTTTATAAAAGAGACAATATGAATGGCTCGATTCCTCAACTACTTCAATTGGGAGAAAGTCCAGTGTTTTCCTGTTGACCATCAAATGACACCTGGGGGAAATAATATGGGGGGGCTGTGTTCGATTTTCCCTTTATAATTGGAAAAGAGCTGGAGGCTGATCAATTCATTACATCCAGAATGTCTTGCTGTGACATGGCATTGTTGTTAAAAATTGGCCACCCACAGTCTGCCATGGCTTTGCAGGGAGGATAGTCTTACTCATGCTAACCTCAACCAAGAGCTGCAAATTAGTGTAATTGGTCTAATTTTACCTTTACAAAGTTTCCATTTCCATTTCCATATCTTCCAGGGCACAAACAAGCCCTAGGGACTCCATTCACTTTAGGTCCGGTATTACCACACCACAGACCCAGAAGAGCCACCTTTTTTTTTCCTGCCTATCAATTCATGGTCTTAAGAAAAGCGAGATTTTCTTCTGAATTGCTGTACTAGTCGTATGTACTTTCTTGTCCTTCTCCAGGAGGCTACCCCAAATAAATTTGAATTTGGGGTAATTTTCTGAGAATATCTTCTAAAATAATTCTAATAAATTCTATGACCACCTTTCAGGGAGAGCTATCTTTAGCCATCTCCAGAAGATTTTCTGCCACCTCCTTCATTTAAGAAGAGAAAACAAAGACAAAACAAACTAAAACTCTGAAATTTAATTTCATACCTCCACTATGACACTTAGTGAATTCAGATTGCTAAAGATCACGAATTTTAAAGATTTCATTTATTAGTTGGAGAATACAAGATGCTACACAAAACAAACCCTCAAATTTTAGCAGTTTAACACAAGAGACATGTATGTCTTTCTCATAACTGTCCAATAGGCTCCAGTAAACAGAAAAATAAGGAGCCTATGTTTTCTGCCAATGTATTAGGACAGACAAAACATATTGGCTACTTAACTTGCTTCAGAAGTTATATCACCTATGCTCACATTTTATTGATGAAACTCAATCTCTCCTGAAAACAGAGAGTGGGAGTGAGGGGACTGGTAAATGTAGTCCTTGGCTAGATAACTGGTAACTAGCAACAGTACAATATCATGCCAGGGAAACACAAGACTTTCGTAGATAGCAAATGTCTGCCACATATTTATGCTACTGCCTTCTGAGCTCTTTAAATTGTGTTCCAGAGTAAAGCCAACACCCAGCCTTACAGCTCATCTGTGCTCCCTTTTTGATATTCTAAGAGAAGAGTCAAACCCCTCATTCCAAATATGGCTGATAGAAGTTAATACATGCAGTGTAGCTTAAAGGGGACCCAGCCTCACATAAGACCTTAAAGGAAATCTGGCATTTGAATTTTGAATTTTAGGTTATCTGACCTATGAAGGGAGGTGTTACTAAAAGACCAAAAGTCAGAGAGAAACTGAGAAACACTGAGGCTACCCCAAATCCCTATGCTCCAATTCTGTGAGAAACATTGAAAGGTATTGCAAGTATTTTCAGTGCATTTATTTAAATTAGCATGTATTTAACGTGCTAAAACTAGTTACTTTAGAATATAAAAGTTTGTAGGCTTTAAGTGACCATTGTCTTCACTATGAATAGAATTGTATACATGATTTCAAAATCCACTTCCATTTTTTTACCTAACTAAATTTCTGATAGAAAGGCAAGCAGTATATACACTCCAACAGAATTCAGTGAAATAGTGCAGATAATAAACAAAGGACATTTTTGCCTTCTGATGCTTACATTGTAGTTCTTATTTTGTTAAGTAAGTGAGACACTCGATTCACTTGAACCATGGTGATGAAGGAGATCTCCATGGATACTCTGAACAACCAGAATGACGATCAAGTGTGTCCTAGAGCAAACTAAGCCTGAAACATTGCTGAAAGCAAAAGTGAAAAACTAAAGCTATCCTATTTTAGGCACATCATGAGAAGTCAGGGTTCTTTGGAAAAGACAGTTACACTGGGAAAAATAGAAGGCAGCAGGAAAAGAGGAAGACCAAGTATGAGACAGATTGACTCCAGGAAAGAAGCCTTAACTATGAGTCTACAAGGACTGAGCAGAGCTGTTGAGAACAAGACATTGTGGCATCACTTCTTCATAGAGTCAGCAAGAGTTGGAGACAAGTCAACAGCATGCAATCCACAAGTAAGACACAATTTTTCCAAATTTTTCGTATACCATTTTCTCTTTTCCTCTTTATATATTCAACAGTTCTTCCAGGCTTCCAGGTTTTTTGCTAGCTATCCCCTCTGCTGAACTTTCTCTCTCCCTGCCTCTCGGCATAGCTGACTCTTCTCATCTTTTAAGAGCCTCAAATTTCACCTTCCTGATCCCACTATCTAAAGTCACACTTCCCCAACCTCACCATTTCTTTAGAACTTTTCATCAATAGCATTGTATTTGTTTCCTCTTTGCATTTATATAAATATCTGAAATTACTTATACATTCATGAATCTCTGGTTATATATTCACATATTCAGTTCTAGAAATGTAGCTTTCTACTTTCTTTTTCTAAAATCAAACTGAATTCCTATTAAGAAAATTCTAGATCTCATTTTAGTAGATGATAGGAACTTTATCTCAGTATGTATAGGGATACCTTTGACTCTTCTTCTTTCATCACTGGACTCTGAACAGCAACTAAGTTTTAGGGGTTCACTGAATGCTCCTGAATAGTTGATAGGATGTGGGGTGTGTGTGTGTGTGTGTGTGTGTGTGTGTGTGTGTGTGGTTGGAGGGGGAGGGATCTTATTATTTGTTCTTTCCTGTGAAACTAAATGAAGCTTGAGCTTCATGACACATTCCATGGCCTTGTATCCAGTTTAGCATTTTCTGTATTAAAAGGAAAATCCCCCAATTGTGTAGTTTTAGGTCCCATAAGATATGAATTTTTTCCTGATAATATTCTTAGGCCATAGAATTAAACTCTGTATTTATACTTGTTAATCTGTCCATACAAATCTCATTTTCATTTGAGAGCTTCAAATTAAAAGGAATAGTGACAAATTGCTCTGACATCTTTGTAATTGGAGGGAAGTTTAACATTTCTACTGAGATGTTTATCCCAAAGGAAAGAGACCTGTGTGACCACAATGGCTGTGTTTCAAAGACTGATGGACACTCATGTAAAAGTGAGGTATAATATATTTTGGTAACTCCAAAAGAAGGAATTAAAGAAGGGGACAGGGAAGGAAGCAGGGTTATTGAAAACCAAATATGTTCCAAGCACTTTAGATTTTCTCATTACTGCTTATGGGCAGAGAAATGCATGATAGATATTTATATCTCCTTAGAGAATATAAGGCTTCAGAAGGATTGAATTTCCTTTCCAAAGTCACTTATCTAGTAAGTGGTCAAATAGACAAACCCAGTGCTTTATGATTCCAATTCTTTACAGGTATAATATTCTGTAGAAAATGACTCTTAGTGTGATGTACTTAAGGACAGCACTGTTATATAGCATGAACATTAAATTTATGTTTTTAATAATAAAATGATAGTCCTTAAATTTATGTGAATTGTGTATTCTAGACATATTGCAAAATCCTGTATGTTTTGACCACAGAAACCAAACAAATAGACAAATTAAAAGGAAACACAAATAAGCAGATGTGTGCATATAAATTACCTTGTGTACATGAGAATGGAGGGGGAAACTGTGTACATTATAATGCCACCTGTGGCCATAAGAGAACCATTCTGAAGAAAGATAGAGGAAATAAGACTGGATTGTAGAATGTGGATGGGGATGGCAGGGCGGAAATCTTAGGACTAGAGAAAAAAGCTTTGGAAAGAGGGATAGAGGGAGCAATATAAAAAACAAACTTACAATAGAAAGAATCAAAATAAAATAAAATGAAGCTCTTCCATTACTTTGAGTCCCATAAGGAGCATGCTAAACAAAAACTTGCTGTCAGAATGAAACTCTGAGTGTTCCCATCAGTACTAAGTTACATTAAACAGGAGCAGCTCTCCTGGTATTATGTTGCTGTCATTTCTTGGTAAATCCGTGTCATTAGCATTGATTTCTCGAGGAGAGATTAAAAGAGGTTTAGTTAGGAGAGTAAGGCAGGAGTGGATATTATCCAAGCCAATGCAGCTCTGGGTCTCAAAGATGACATTTTCCTCTCTGCTTCATTAACTTGCAGAGCTTGTTGAGCTTTGGCTGTTTCTAATTAATTCTTTTACTGGCTTTTTTGAATGTGTATCATTGCTGGCAAACCATATAAAATGAAGAAATCTCTCTAAGGTTTTACCCTTTTAATTATTATTTTTATTGCTAAAATGAAACTCCAGAATTGCAAATGTTGACATTTTGGTTTATTCGAGTCATTAGAGTTTTCAAAGCAGGGGGTGGGGGAAAAAAAATGAAAGAAAGAGGAGGAGGGAACTGGTAAGGAGGAGAAGCGTTATGGAGTTGAGGAAATGAGGTGAGGTTGGGTCTTCTTGATTGTGCAGACAAACACTGAGAATGGAAAAACAAACAAGTTTGTTAAAAGCGACCTTGGTGATGGTTTTGCCCTTTTAAAAAACAGTAGGAAATGAAATATCATTAGAGGTCATTCCTCCTGGTCATTTACACTAGTCTGTACTCATTGTACAGGGCTTGCTGCTGCCATGCCGTTTGCTTTTATTTAAGCAACTTATTCCTAGCAAATATGAAACACAGTTTTTGTGTGTGTGTATGTGTTTTTTATTTGATATTAAAAATAAGAATAACGTTGGGAAAAAGAAACTTCAATCAAAACAAATTAGTTAACAAATAAATTTGCTTTGGTGATTCAGAGAGCAATTTCTCAGAAAAGCCTGCTCTAGCAGACCCACTAAGTCAGTTTCAACCAATATTAATTTAACTGAACACCTATGTGAAAAATACTATGTTGGTCATGTGCATAAATGTTGGAGGATGTGTGTAGGTGGAGTTTTATAAAGAAATTCCAGAGAAAGCTACCTTTTAGTATTTTACATCAAGTTTGTAATGAGACATTCAAATAAAAGTATAACACTTGTTATTACCAATAGTTTCCTTTTTATATATTGAAAAGAAGTTTGATTTACAAGTTCATTTTTGAAGTTGGAAGGCATTTTTCCTGTAGAAATGTGTTTTAAACATGGTGTTTTAGTTCCCAAGCCACTCACAAAAGCCTGTTTAAGCCATAATGTAGCCAAACTACAGTAATGTCCTAAAAACACTATGGAAACTAAATACACAGCATAACAATGTTTCTATGGGATAAAGCATTCAGAATTTAAATTTGCATCTCCAGAAATGGATCTCTGCCTGCAGTGGTGAGATGGAGTTATCTTAGCTTTAAGTCCTTACTGCCCCTTTCATTTGCATCCAGAGCTCTAATAGGACAGGGTCTGTGGACAGGCAGAAGTAGCTGCTAAGGTACAGTGGAGAGGTGTCAAAGAGTGATGGTGATAGTTGAAAAATTGAGGTTTCAGGCCTGTGTTAAAACTTGGGGACATAACTTGAACTGGCCAGCTCCTGGTGCCAAGTTATTTTTTATTTATGTACCACAAGAAATGAATGAGTTTCTCTTCTTGCTGTCTCCTAGAATTGATCTCAAAACTTTTCTTTCCTTTTAACTCATCCCTGAAGGAATTACATATTTCCTTTAAGAGTTTTTAAGATTTTTGTAACTACTATATGAAGGTAAGGAAGAAGTAGAAGAAAAACTCTTTCCCATTCTACTTCTATACTCATCTCCTCTTCTCCCAGTGCATTTTTCACATTGTAGCTTAGGCCCTAGAGTAAAAGCCAAAAATCTATGCTGAATATTTTACATTTCAAAGAACAAACAGGACCAGTCATGCCATTTCTATCTAGGGAAGGAGAGAAATGAGAGGCTAATACACAGATTAAAAATAAATAATATATTTACTTATTACTATGTGTTAAGTAATGTTTCAGGTAATTTGCATGTATTAACTCATTTCATCTTCAAAATAACCCTAAAAAAGGTAAGTACAGTGATTAGCTCTTAAGTATAGTTGAGAAAACTGAGGCACTGTTCAAGATCACAGGGTATCATAGGTGGTGAGGTGATGACAGTTTATTTGAAAGGGATGAGGCTCAAGAATATGCTGAGACCAGTATCAAGATCAGGATACCCCAAAGTCACTGCACTAAGACAGACCTTATTAATGGGATGTTGTTTCCTTCTAATCTCCTTTTTGTTTTAATATCTGCCACAGTCAGTTCAGTACCTGCAAGTCAGAACTGACTCTAGAATCTAGCAAGGTAGGATAGAGGGATAAATTGCAGAGTACCACCTCAGGTGTGTAAGAAATACCCTTTTTCTTATTTTTCTGGAACTCAACTTTATTTCGAAATATGATTCCCCATTCCCTCACATTTTATAAGGTTTAGTTGTTCTTGAAAATTCCCTATGGTGGTATAGGATTCTAAGATCTTATGCGTAGCTTAAGGATTTGGAGAGATGCTAACATTCCATTTTCTGTCTATGTAGATTACCTCAGAGGCATCCATTATTCCTGGGTACATGATTTGTTCAGGCATCAGACTCTATGCTACCTCAGGTCCATGGCCGAGCCTTGGAAATTTTAATTAAGCCTGGAAACCCTGTGCCTAGAACCCATATACTCTGCTGCCATTCAGTTGGGGGATCCTACCATTAACCAACAGTGCTGCTTGGGTTCAAGGACCAGACCATCATTGCTCAGGTATCTCCAGAACTTCCTTTCCCCACTTTCAAACCAGCTTTGGATAACTTTCTATTATGGGGCAGGCTGCAAGTGGATTCTCTTTTCACATTTTTTTTTTAATTCTTCTTTCAGATCATAACCTTTTATCACTTGATCTTTGAAAATGTTCTATCTGTTCTGAAGGATTTAACCTTTTGAGAAAAAAAAAATTATAAATACCTGTAGGCTATTCTAGCCTTCCACCCTGAGCATGATAACAATAGAATGAGAGAACTAGTTGAATGAAGGTAAGGAAAAAAGGAACAGTGAGGAAGACAAATAAAATTTAATGTTTTCTTAATATTTCAAAATGTTTTCCAATCACAGCAAGAAGGAGGAAGGATTCCCAGGCAAAGGTAGAAAGGCAGAGAAAAGGAAGATATAAGGGAGGTCAACCTCTTGAAGCGTATAAGTAATGGGGATTTCTACAGCCATAGTTTCTATTAGATGAGCATAGGCAATTCCTTGTCATTAGGTGAAGAATGGCTGGAATGAAGAGATTGGTTGGTGGAACTATTAGAAGGATGTGGCGCTTTCAATCTTGAAGGTTCAGCATAATCTGGAAAAGAAGGAATGGGAAAGAAGACATTAGATCACAGACTATCTAGTGAAATAAAGCACTTGTAGTTACAAGCATATAGTTAGGGTAAGTCAAGTACACCCCATCAGGAGGCACAACAGAGTCAAACTAGTACTGGTTGAACATGGAGCTCAGACTTATGTACCTGTCCTTTCTCTACCACCAATTGACCATGGAGGTCAGATTTCTCCTGTTGAACAAGTGAGTTGCATTCTTGTATTCATTTGCTTCTTTCTACTTCTGCCATTCTGTGTGTGATACTGAAAAATTTGATCTACCAGCTAGATATTGGGTATAGAAGTTGTCATTCTGCTTATCTGGAAATTATGAAATGAGCATATTGTGTACTCCATCTTTCAAGGTGCTGATAGTCTCAAGGTAAAAATTACTTTTAAAAGTAAACACTTAAGGAAGCGAAATATTGTCTTATTCACTTTTCTGGCTTAATTTCAGATGGTACTCTTCCCTTTTTTATTCCTAGCATATGCCACAAAACTTAGTGTCAGACTCCACTTCTCTTATTTTTCCTCTTTCCCATCTCTGTGAAATTAGTCCCAGTGAGACCCCGGCCATGAACACAAGTGTACAGATGACCCAATGAGGAGCTGGTACAGCCATTTTAATGAAACAATTCTCTAAGAACAGAGGCATTGGCGTAGAGTGTTTGCTGTATTTCTACACAGCACACATTAATTTTCCAGGGTTACAGAGTGGTCCAACTCTAAAACGTTTGCTTTTCTGTCTCTCAGATGCCAGGCTCCATTGTTTAGCTCCCCCTTAATAAAACGCAAGAGTTCCAGGCTTCCACCTGTATCTACCCTTTTATTTGAAATTACATACAGTCTCCTTCAAGTATTTATAACTTTAAAAAAAGAACACTCCTCTCTAATTTTTATTTTTAAGGAAATAACGACATGATTCTGTGGGATTTGGCAAGAGGAGAGGAGTTTTTGGCATCAGTCAAAATTATTTCTTTTCAGTAGATCTTGAGGTTTTATTCATTCATTCATTCATTCATTTATTTATTTATATTTTTGCCTCCACTGGGAAACAGAGGAGAATGAGAAAGGAGGATGAGTCTGTTTGCACTTGGATTTGTCCTTACATAACCATCAGGTGTTCTGGCAAAGAATGATACTGAGTTTGAAGGAATGCTGGAAAGCAGTCATCCAGAAGAAAATAAATTAGAGATTTTTAAGGTCTGGTTTTATGCCATAGTGGTTTTTCAAGTCAAAATACCTTTGACTTTCATGAAGTTCATAATGAATAAATACAAAAATGATCCACTGTTTATGAGAGTTTTGGAGGAGGGAGACAGTGACGTAATAGAAAGAGTGAAATTTGCTAATGAGTAAAACTTCTTCCAGGCAGGTGGCTAAATCTTGACAAACTGCCAAAGCACTTAATAGCAGTCACTGTTGCTCAAGGCACTCTTCCATGCTTTTAATTTTTTCCAGACTGAAATACCTTGAGCAAAAGAAGCTGCCAGCAACTGTCATCAAGGGAGGGTTGTATAAATGACAGAAAGAGAGGTTGAGTATGTGTCTAAGCCAGGTGAGGCTATAGGAGGGCCTTCTGATGATGGAAAAATGGCAAAGAACAAGGTGAATGGGAGTAGCTGCATGAATGTGAGTATCTCAGGAGAGTGTGGAATCTGTTTTTTGATATTCTTAGAGGATGTAGAGAATGAAAGCCTAGGAATCTTGCCCGTTAGTCCACTGATGTGACTCCACTCTCTGGTACATAGTTATAAATATTAAATATTGAAAAGATGGAATAGGATACAACTGGCATTAGAGTAGACTAAAGGGGCACATGTATCCTGAATTGAACTGATGACAAGCTATAAGTGATAGTTCTAGTTTGTCTGGAAAGCCTGAGCACTGACCTGGAGTCCAGGCTTCTAGTGCTGCCTCTGCTCTATCTGGCCTTGTGACTTTGCACAGCCAGGTAGCTTTGCTAGACCTTAATATCTTCATCTCTTAAAAATAACAACAAAAAATGATCGGATAATGTTTGATGTCACTTCTAGTTCTAATACTGTATTACTCTTATTATTTTCTAAGAGAGTCTTTCAACATAGCAGATGCACAGGGAAGGAAGACATAAGGAGTATATTAAAACATGATTAAAAATAGTTCATAAATGGAGTCATTGAAATTGGAAATTCCAACATCAATGAGGTTACCTGTCCACAGTGGGAAGTAAGCTATTACAAAACATATCCCTGACTCTTCTTTAACATTAACATGCTTGAGAATTTATTTTTAAACTCAAGCAAGTTTGGCCTGTAAATGTGCTTTGATGAAATGAAACCTCAAGCAGAAGCAGCTTTGAGACAGCATAACAGCTATGGGTGAGTTTAGTAGGACTTACAGCTTTATCAGTTTGTTTCTTTAGTACTTGGAAGGAAGATCACTTCTCAGGAGTAAAACTCTCATGAGTCTCCCTCTCCTTCTTGCTTTACCTGCCCACTCAAGAAGCTTACATTCATCAGACACATATCCTCACAGACTAACTGAGGAAAATCTTAGTACATAGCTTGGAATAAAGATTCATTCAAAATGAAATAGTATCTTCTTTTGGAAGACTAAAATAGTATAGGGGAGACCAAGCACATGGCTAGTAGGGTAATACGGCTGTGCATTTTTCAGGAAAGGGTTCAGCCCTAGAATGCACTTTGTTTACCTTCTCAAAGAAGGTAAATGGCGTAAGTATTTTCATTCTAACATCAAATTTCAATAGCTCACATTCATGTTGAAGTATAAATAAAAGATAGCCAAATATTATTTGAGATTAATTTGAAGAGGGTGTGGTGAAGGAGTAGGTGGTGTCATACAGTGGGTACTTATGTTTGAAGCTGCAGCATCATCATCATAATTTTGTCACAAACTGGTCCTAAAATATAAGGTCAATAGGAATTAGTGAGATAATGTATTTATTTTGTTTTGTTTCATTTAATTTCATTTTCCTTTACTTATTTATTTTATTCAAAGGATTTACAAAAAATCCTAGCAGAAAATACAACTTGACAGTGTGGTATAAAAGAAAAGCATTGTTTCTGAATTAGGAGTTTTAAATTCAAGGCTTTTGGCCTTGGACAACTCAATACCCCTGAGCTTCTGTTCTTTCATTATGTTGTTTGTTGTTTTTATTGTTGTTGTTTGTTGATTTATAAAATAAGAGGAGATAAAACAGAAATCTGCATGGTGCTTTACAATCCTAAATTTTTTACTGTCTATAATTAAGAATTAAATTGTATGGTATAACATTTTAGATTCAAAAACAGCATCACATATGCACAGGATGCATGGGGACAGTGGAACATTTAATTTGAGACTGTAGAAGATGAGGTTACATAGGTAGGGTTTGGTCAACCTATGGAAAACATTGAATAACAGGGTGGGAATTCTGACTTGGAGCATTTAATTTTATCCTCAACCAATAAGCATACAAGGGACTTATTGGGGAAGATAAATCTGAAAAACTACAGACAATGTTGATTATTTGAATAGTCACATTCTTTTTTTACCAGTCTGGTTCTAAATACCACTCCCTGAGATAGGACTCTTATTATGATTTTTCCCTCACAGATAAAAAAAATTATAGGCCAAAAAGTTAAAGGACCTTCTTCCAATATCTCAAAGCAAGTTAAGTGTCATAGTCAGAACTTGAACCCAAATCTCACAATCGCACAATTAAAGCTAAAGAGTCTTAAAATTAGTTTAAGATTCTAAGTATAGGACTACTTTGAGAAAACATGTGGTTGAAGAATCATTTGCTTAAAATAAAAATAAAGACAAATTTAGGAGAGATATTTTGCATCTATAGAACTAAAATTTCCCTTTGTAAAATATCTATCATATTTTTCTTTATCCAGCATAACCGAGAGAGGCATTCTCTAGACGAGCAATGACACTTTCAAAATTCGTCTTCTTTGATCTCACTCTCAAATTTCCTTAATCATTGTCTTTCTTCCATAGTAAAAATTTTCCTTATATCAGGTTTTAATACCTACCAGTTCTTTTCACTCTGCCTAACCAATAATCTGTACTTCATTGTACCTTACCTCTGGCTAGCATTTTCTTACTTTCATTTCTTATCATTCTAAGTTCCATAGGAGTAAATTCCACAAAAGCATTATTGGTCTACTAGTCTTGCCATTTCACCATCTTCAACCTCAATGCAAATCCATGTCTCCCCTTCTGTTGCAGGATCCCCAGACACATAATTGAAACTTGCTAGTGCATTTGAACACTAATTTAATTTATATTCTAGATACTGTCATATTATAACTAATTTTAAATGATGCCTTGCATGTGTTCTAATACAACCTTCAGTTTTTAAGTCCCTTCTTATGCCTTGTGTGTAATTATAACCTATCCCCTTTCTTAATTGATAAATTGCTCTTCAGATGATATACTCTCATTTTTGCTCATAAGTTGGAATTGAAATGTGAAGCTATGAATAGATATTATTAAGAATGTTCATATCAATGCAGTAATGTTTGAGGTGTATATCCTTTTGACCCTTATAACACTCTTGTATATATTTAAACTAATGTTTATTATATTATTTCCAGCTTATTTCTGTGTTCTATTAAAGAGAACACGGCAGTGTCTACCTTCAAGAAATTTACTATTTCTGATTAGAAATGATATATATCAATACACAAAAATAAGTTGTGGTAGATTAAATAGTATCAAATGTCACCTCCCCTGGATTCAGTGTAGCATCTGTGATTGCTTGATCAAAAGCATGTGATGGAAGTGACACTGTACCAGTTTATGGACATAGTTTTTAAGAGACTGGAAGATTTCCTATCCCTTTAAATACTCACACTTGTTATCTAGCCAACATTCTATAACAAAGCCCAATTAGCCCCATTGATAAGCTTACACAGGAAAGAACTAAGGCTCCCAGATGAACGGTACAACTGACATCCAGCACCAGTTTGCCAGCCGTGTGAGTGAACCATTTGGGAAGTGAGTTTTGCAGCCCCAGTCAAGTTGCTTGAACTGACACTGATGGAGCACAGACAAGCCATTGTGACAAAGCTCTACCCAAATAACAGATCTGTGAGTGAAAACAAATCAAAACAAAACAAAACAAATCAAAACAAAAAACACAAACACACACACACACACACAAAAAGGGTTTAAAATGTTAATCCTTTAAGTTGACAGTTTTTTAGATAGCAACACATAAATACAACACTAGGATTTGTTTGTTTGTTTTTTTGTTGTTCTTATTTTTTCTAAATGCTTTTTTCTTCCTGACTTCATTTGGGTTTCTCTCACAACTCAACTTCTCAGAAAGATCTTTCCTGACAATCTTGCCTAAAGTTATACATTGTCTCCCAACTCTTTCCTATAACCTTGCTTTTTTGTTGTTGTTTTGTTTTTGTTTGTTTTTATCATAGCATACATTTCTACCTTGTTATGTGAATTTATTTATTTATTTTTCTCTGCCTCAGTGGAATGTAGAACCATGAGTACAAGGACTTTCTGTTTATTGTTGTATTATCCCTATTTTCTAGATTAGTGCTTGACATATAGCCAATGCTGAATAACTATTTGTGAATAAATGCATGTTAAGTGAGATGCAAAATGCCAGGGTTGCTCAGAGAAAGAAGAGATAACAATGACTTCTCAGATTAAATAGCAAGGAGGAATTTGTTTATAAGCTGGACTGGGAAATATAAGAAGAATTTGGAGAATAGAGATGGAGAAAGGAAAAAAAAAACAAAAGAACTTTTAGTTGAGAGAAATAGACTAAATAAGTTTTTTTGTTTTGTTTTGTTTTGTTTTGTTTTGTTTTGTTTTGTTTTAAAGAAAGTACTCAAGGAAAGTGGGCAAACTATTTGGAATGGAAAAATAATATGTGGTCACGTAGAATAACTTTTTTTTTTTTGCTTTTACACTGAGGATCACTCACTTCTTTAGATAGTCTTCTTTCCTGAGGTGGCAGCTATCTTCCAAGATGACCCACTCTCTGGTATTTGTGCTTTTCGTAGTCCTATACTACACTGAATGGTGCTGATCTATATAACTAATAGTATTACATAGAAATAATGATGTGTGACTTCTGAGACTAGGTCAAAATGACATTATAACTTCTTCCCCGCTCTCCTGAATCACTCATTCTAAGGAAATTCAGCTGTAATGTATGCTTCTCCTTTGTGGAGAGGTTCACAAGGTGAGAAACTGAGGCTTTCTTGACAATAGCCATGTGAGTGACTATGTTGGAAGCAGATCCTTCAGCCTGTTCAAGATTTCTGATGGCTGTAATGCCAGATGATGTCTTGGCAGCAACAAACATCATGAGAAGATCCAAAGCCAAGCCAACCAACTAAGCTGCTTCCAAATTTCTGACTTACAGATTGTAAGATAAATTCTTATTATTGTTTTAGACTAAGTTCTTGGGTAATTTTTTTTTTTTTTTTTAACAAAGCAATAGATAACCTATATACCTGGCTTTCTTGATAACATTCTCTTATGATTGTCTTCCTTCTTCTCTGGATGCTCCATAGTTTCTTTTATGTATTTTATTTCTCTCTGCATTTTTAGTGTTGGTGTTTTGCAGGTCATTTTGGACCTTTCCCTTTTTTTTTATTTATAAAATGTCTTAAGGAAAACTCTTTTACTCCTATGATTTTAGTTACCACCATTACGTTGATGTTTCCAAATCTATATTTTTATTCATAATGTGTACTCTGGTTTATAGGTTGTATACCCAGTTTCTCTTTAAATGTATCCACTTAGGTACCTCAAATGCATGTTTAAGTTATTCTCTGTAAACACCTTCCCCACCAAACATGCTTCTCATTTAGTATTCCTTGTCTGCGTGATTGTTGTATCATTCAACCTGCCTTACAATTTAGAAATTGGAAATTAATATCAAGTTCTACAACATTTATATGAAGTCCTTTTTATATTTCTTGCTTATTATATTTTTCATACCCCAAGTTTTCCATTCTCACAATTACTGAGGTATTTTAAAACTTTATATGTCTAGCTTTTATTATTAAACCACTCTCTTAACTGGTCTCCTGGACTCATATTATTATTATTTTTCTAATTCAGTCTACACTCTGCTGCTAGAATAATTGCGCTAAAAGGAAAATCTTATCATATCACTATCTTGCTTAAGCAATCCCTACTACATTTATGCTAAACTCTAAAATTATTGCCTAAGATAACAAAACTCTTCAGGACCTAGCCATCTTCCAGTCTGCTCCAGTTATTTAGAGCTATAATATAAACCACCCCACAACTTGGTGGCTTAAAACAAACTCATTTATTTCGCTCATAAAGTATAAATTTTTGTAGAAATGGAGAGGAACAGATCATCTCTGTCCTCTCACTGTGAATGAGGCAGCTCAAGGACTGAAGACTGGAATCATTTGAAGGTAGGTTCACTTAAGTGTCTGTTGGTCAATGCTGGCTATTGGCTGGGAAGACTCACTCACACAGTTGGAGTGGTCAGTCAGAACATCTATTCGTGGACTTTCCAAGTTTGTTTGGCTTTCTCATACCATGGTGGGTAGGTTTCAAGGGAAAAGAGGGAGCCAAGTAGAACCTGTAGCCTTTTCATGACCTAAGCTCAAAAGTCATTTATGATCACTCCCCCTACACTCTATTGGCTGGAGCAGTCACAAGCCTTCCCAGTTGTAAGGGGTGGAAAATAGATTCTACTTCTCAATGGGATAATGGCAATTTTCTGGAAGAGCACATGGGACCAGAAATATTGCTTTTGGTATTTTTGGAGAATCTAATCTGGCATACAGTCCAATTATTTGACACTCATTATATATAATGTAATCAATATTATAACCCTTCTGAGTTAATTGCAATTTCCAAAGTAAATAGCATGCTTGATATATTTTTCTCTGTACATTTTTATCTCTTTAGGTGGGATATATGCCAATTATCCCCCTTTTTTAAAATCTCCTATTCATCCTTCAATATTTAGTTTGGCTGACACTTTATCTTAAACTCTCTCCCTAAAGCCCTAGCCTCCATTAAGCTCCTTCCGCTGGGATCGTTTAACACTGTTTTCAATTGTATCTTCTATTTGTTTGCATTGACATTGTATTGTCCTCACTGGAGTACTCATTTGTCTTCTCCACTGGACTCTAGGCAACTTGTAGCAACTGATAGAGATGCAGTATCTGCCAATTAAATATTTAATGAATGAGATTATAAAGATTCTTTGGGGTCCCATTGCCAAAGACCTTGAATGTCAAACTAGAGTTCAGAATGTATCCTTGTCTTCACCAGTTAATGAGTATTTATTTTCAGAGCATTAATCAAAGAAAAAATACAGAACTAATATGATAAGAGAATAATACATAATAAGTCAAGGGTGGAGGTAGAGTATTTTTCTGTTTATGCATCAAAAGACAACAGCAACTGTATATCTTATAAGTGTTTACATGCAAGTTGAGGAAAAGACTCAAGCTTTAATATCTGTTTCAGTCCAATGATAACAATAAGCATTCTGTCTAAAAGGCTGTTGCTACATTGAGAAGACTTAATTTCTAAACTAAGCAATTTCTGACCCAATATTCTGGAAGTTGTTGAGTCACACACGCATACTAGTGTGGGTCATTTGTAATGCACAGTGCTTGCAGCTTAAATTAGCGTGGCTTTTATAGATCTCTTAATATGCATAATCTGACATAATATTGAGATGGTCTTTAGACAGATAGAGAGTTAAGGAGAAAAATATATATGAAGTGATTTTAGAAGATTTCCCAAGTGCTAGCAGACTAATTTTAAGGCCTTAACTGAATTCTGATCAGAACCTCTTCAAATCTCTCTATCACACCTGGATTTGGCTATCTGCCTCTTCCATTTTAATATTTACCAACCATGACTTAACAATGGGGATGTCTGATTTGGGCTGAAAAATGACTTAACCCTTTTAAAATATGTGAACAGTGAGATAAAAACTTGAGAAAAAGAGGGAGCAAGCTTGATTTATATTAGGTTTGATTGACATTTTTTTTATCAGAGAATTAGTGAAAACATCTCATCTGTAAGTTTATGTGTGTAAAGAAATGACACTTTTATTCCAAATTGCTATTTTGCATTCATAACATATAGTATATTAATAATGAAAAGTAATATTTAATTAGAACTCATTATGAACTAGATAATATAGAGATATTAAGTAAGAGACATGGTTATTACTCTTTAGACTCTAAAATGATTTGAAAGATGATACATGAGAAATAAGAATCCAAAGCAGTGCCTGATAATTATGTATAGCACTTATTGTGATCCTAAACTTGAAGACATTTTGAAGATGGGAGAACTGAGGCCATTTCATGCCAACCACTTACATATTTATTTCATCTAAAATTCACAATAATGTTTTAAGAGTCTTATTATTTTAAGGTATTAGCCCTATTTTCAGATGAGAAAATTAAAGTCATGCATTTGAACAGAGCTCAAATTGGATCTTGGTTCAATTCCAAAGATATTTTTCTTTCCAATTTGTCATACTGACTCTAATTTATTTTTTAATGACAATATGAGTGACATAGAAAATAGACATTTGGCAATTTAAGAGAATTAATTTCTAAACAAACTGGAATTAGGTTGACTTCACACTAGAGGTAAGCAATTAATGTGGCTTGAAGGATGGGTAGGTTTGGAGAGGTGAAATTGTGGATGGTTTAATAGGAGAAAGGCATGATTGAACATGAGAGGGAAAAGAAATGCAGATTGCAAAAAGAGGGGCAATGAGACTTCCCCAGCCAAATCAAGGATAAAGCAAATGAGTTGTCTAGGGTAGTAGTAAGGTAAATAGTTAGGAAGGGAGGTGCTGCCCATGAAGGATCCTGACTTCAGGCCAAGGAGTTAGGACCTTAAAAATGTGTATATTTTCTCTTGACAATAGAAGACAGCTAATTTTTTTAGTAGCGGTTATTTGATAGTGTATGGTCTAGTGGACGTATATAGTATATGTATAGATCAAGGGTACATGAACTAGAGACCAAGTATTACTTTTATAAATTTGTAGGTCATGATAGAATGGACTCTTTCCCAAGCTATGCTTTGTGTCTCATTTTTAGAGAAATTGTTGTAGGGGAAAAAAAAGGAAAAAAAAAATAAAACATCTAAGACAAAAGTAACTCACTATAATATGGAATGAGGAGACAAAGGGGAAATGATTCCAAGTTTCCATTCCAGTTTCATCCCTAACCACTTCCTACCAAACCCCAAGTCCACAAGACCCAGGATGAAGCACCTGACTTTTCAATTTACATAAATACATAAGCCCCTTTAACTTTTGTGGCACTTACTGAAACTTTCTTTCTCTCCTTTTCCATCAGGAAAACTAAACTCAGCTCAAACTTTATTTGCTTATGGAAACCTTATTCCCTTATTCTCCTACCTGGGCCCTTTCTAATGGTGCATACCTATTAAAGCCTTGATCATACTGTATAACATTCATTTGTTTCCACTAGAGTATGAGTTTTCTGGAAAAAGCTACTGTTATTATGTTTCTTTCCCTCCTAAGTTTTCCATTGATATTTTAGAATATATGTTCTTAAATGTGTGAATATCTCTATATTTTAAATCATAATAATTCAAAGAATAACTTTAACAGATAAAATAAAGAAAAAGGAATTTTTTTTTTGATAAGATGACTTCTGAATAGAAGAAATCTTGAAGTGATTGACTTGAAACCTTGGGCCTTAAGATTTATTACAAACAATTTTGCTTTATATTTCAGGTCAAGTAAAAATGGCAGCTGCTAGCCATATTTTTCCAATACTTGGGTATGGGAAGCAGATAGTGGTAAAAGGAGAGAGAAGATGAAGGAAATTTTCATATAAAACAACATATCTAGCTCAAGCAGAAACACTTCTTAAGTGAATGAAAAGTCCTGAATGTCCTGAGTATAAGTTACCCATAGGATATTTGGATATATTCCCAAACCTGGAGGCAGTGCTAGAAGCCACAGAATGTCCCATACAGACCTTCAAACATGTCAGTGGAGGCATAGAGGGACCATTTTTATGTGGCTTCTCTCAAGAAAGATTGTGAAGATACCTAAAGATAATTGATTCCAACAAGTGGGATTGTATGCTCCCTCCCAGCTTCTATAACAAAAATGGCCTTTCAAGCAGCAGAAACTTAAGGTACCAAGCTGGTTTATAATAAATCTAAAATCATCCAAGCTGTCTTCCTTCAGTGCCTTCCCATCAATTCCATTTCCATATTATCTCACACTCCTGGAGCTCAGTAATTCCACCTGCTCATCTCTGGCTCTTAGATAAGGGGTGGTCCAGTGTCAGAAATCAGGATTCAGAAACTGGTACCCTCCCTTTTCTGCAAACTGACTAGGTTTCCTCATTCAAACTTAGATATCTTTGGACTTGCACTTTCTTAAAACCTGAAATTTAAAAGATAGATATTGTATAAGAATTCTAAAGACTCTTTTAACTCTAATTTTCTAGCTTAGGTTGTTATTAGAGCTAATGCTGAAGATAGAGGTCTCAAGTTGAAGTCAAACTATCAGTTTTATGTTGAACTTACTTTATTCCTCTTCCTTTTCTTTCTCAACCACCATGCATTGTATCTGAAGCTCACATCCACTTGTCCCAATTATTCATGTCCTCTGCATGGCTTTGTGCTTGGGAAGAACTAAGAGTCATTCAGCATCTAGAAGAAGGTGATCAGAGGGCCTGGGTAGCTCAAAGAACCCAACATGGTTAGTTCTCCTAAAAGGAGTTATAGCCATATAAGCTAGGCACTTAGGGCTCTGATCAAAATTAAAAGCATTAAATAAGCAGTGACTCTTCATCAAGGAGGCCAGCAAATGGAGATGGGGTGAGGAGAAAAATGTGGGACACTAAATCAATGTAGGTGTCAGTCAAGGGTTAGACAGGAAAAAACAGAAAAGAGGGCTAAGGCAGCAGCTGGTCTGTGATCAGCAAAAACATTCAGGATTTTCTCCCAGAATCTGGGGTTGCTGCTGGAGAATTATTTCTCATAGTGAATTAATTATTTACCTCATATGATGACACCTGGGCCCAGTTTTAAGGACAACTGTAGAGTATGTGCAGAAAAGTTTGGGTACCTATGGTCTTCTGGAGTAGATGTCCAACTCCAGCAATGCTGGGATCTCTGAGCCTTTCCTGAAGCCACCTCTTTGGGGTGAATAAAGACTCTGCCAGGTGTAAGATGGAACATGTACTTTGCAGATGTTACCTTTCATTTTCTCACTCTTTGCCTTCTCTTCTCCATTTTTCCTTTCTCTCAAAGTCAGCAGTGTAATGTCATTGAGCCCAGGTTGGAATGGTGAAGTCAAGATTAGATTATAGCAGAAGTAATCATCCCGATTACTCTCTTTTCCTACGTCACCTCTAATGGTTTACTTCCGCTTGTCTGACTCTGGATGTATAGAAGGGCAGACAAGCCTGAGACTTAGAGATCAAGGTTTTCAGTTAATCCTTTTTTTTTAATGGACATAATGCTTAAGTCAGTAGTGATAATGCCAGTCCAGAAAAACAGAGCTTTTTTTAACTTTTTTGAGTAATTATCAGTTTGACTACCTTCATTGGAAAATAGATCTTTAGTGGCTCTCATGATAAGTGGAAATGATGCAAATGTTGTTTTGACGGTTCTGATCCAGGAACACTCTTCATGTCATTACACCTGGATTCTAGAGAACTGAGAATCTTAAATATTTGGGGAAGTAAATATGTTTTAGTCTTCTTTTTAATATAATTGCTTTTATTTTTCACTTTTATATTTTACATGTAGACGCAGACTCAGATTAAGGAAGTTCTATTTTCAAAAATGAGTTGTTCAGTTCTACTGATGTTTAGGACATTGGGTTTCACGGTAGGGTTGCCCACCTCTCATCTGACACACTGATAAAGATCAACACATTTTACACCAGTCATGTAAATAATGTGTCTTCCTGACCTTTTGATCAGAGAAGAATTGTGGATTAGAAAAATGACTAGGAAAGGAAAGGTGGTTTATTGCATTAATTACATCAAAGCAGGCTGAATCTCTTCCTGTTTGTGCTTTTAATTGTGCTAGTAAGATTAGTGGTCTCAGAAAAGTGCCCTCTCTAGGCAACCATTCATTTGTTTTCTGTCATTATACATTAGTTTTTATTTTTTAGAATTTTATAAAAATGAGATAATACACTGTGCATGTATTCCTTTTTGGCTTGGATTCATTCAGTATAATTATTTTGAGATATATCTGAGCTGTCATGTATATCAAGAGTTTATTTTTATTGCTGATTAGTATTACATGAACATATCAAAATGTGTTTTTTTATTCACTTCTTGAAAAGCATTTGAGTTGTTTCCAGTTTGGGGCTGTTAAAAATAAAGCTGCTATAAACATTCACATACACATATTTTTATGAACCTGTGCTTTCTTTTTTTCCTTTGGTTAAATATGTAGGAATGTAATGGCTGGATCAACAAGGTGGGTATATACTTTATAGAAATCTGTCAAAGTGTTTTTCAAAGTTGATGTACCATTTTACAATTCTACCAGAAGATCAGAAGTATATATGAGCTTCAGTTCCACCACATCCTTGCCAAATTAGTTAACTTTTGAAATTTTAGGCATTCTAATAGGTATGCAGTTATATCCCATTTTAGTTTTACTTTGTATTCTCCTAATGACTAATGATGGTAAACATCTTTTCCTGTGCTTTGTTTTCATTCATATATATTCTCTGGTGACATATTGGTTCAAAAATTTTGCCCATTTAAAAAATTGATTTATTTTCTTATTGAGTTTTGAGAGTTCTTTACATATAATTCTCTATATATGTCTATATATGTATTCTCTACATATTATTATCTTCAAGCCTGTGAATAGTCTGTTCCTTTTTTTATCAGTAGTTATTGAAAACATAGTCATTTTTATATGGTGTAAGTTACTGATTATTAATATTGTTATTTTGTATATGGATGGTCAATTATTCCAACATTATTTGTTGATCTTGTGTTTTTGAATAAAATTAAACTGTTTCAATGAATAAAATTGCTAAGTTCCATTACCATTATATTTAATTACAGTATATAAAATACTCTTACAACTGTTTTCTGAAGCAGCCAGTTGAAATAGTCATATAATATACATAAAACTTGCCTTGTCTTTTTTGTTATTAATCTAAAGTTAATAGCTTAATTTTATCCACAAAAAAATTATGTGTTTCCAAAGATAAGATAGAATTTTTAAAAACTATACATATTTATTCTACTAAAAAATCAGTAGTACACTATTATGTACAAGGATATACCCACACTTATGCTTTTAGACTATTGGAATTTTGTGGTTTTCATGCATGAGGTCTGAGTGTCCTATTTCCTCATGGTCAGAGTGTCTGTTGCAATTCAAAAATAATTCACTGTGCCTGTGTTTAGCAGTTGCCTGAATTGTTCTTTTTAGTTTGGAATTTCAGATCCTCAAGTGTTCAACAGTAAAAAAATATATATATGCAAATTTCAAGTCAATGGTATTTAAGAGACAATACAAAGCTTTAATGCAGAAACTACATGATGGCTATATTAAAAGGTTTAGTATTTTTTCTATTTTTCCAGAAGAATTCAAGCAGTTTATCTGCTCAAACCTTGACATCTGAGGAAAAGAAGTACTATTTTTTTACTTGTATTTTTTAAGATTTTTATTAAAATATAGATAACATACAACCTTGTATTAATTTCAGGTGTACACCATAGTTATTCAACATTTACATACCTAAAGAAGAGATCACCATGATAAACCCAGCAACAACTTGACACTGTACAATGCTATCATAGAATTATTCACTATATTCACCACATCCCCATGACTTGTTTATACCTGAAAGTTTGAACCTTTTATTCCCTGTCACCTTCTTACTTATATTTTATAAAACAATTACATATATTAACTCAATTCAATGTTATTATATATCATCCTATTTAATTTCTCCAACCACTTTGAGTGAGGCATAATAATCATACAACAGCTAAAATATGCAACTATATCTTTAACTGTAAAGAATAAAGTCCAGTATTGTTTATGGAATCATGAAGTTGAAACCATGTAGATGCCTATCAATAAATTGGGGTGTATGCACATCAAATCAATAAAGTAGAATAGGAGTTGTTAACCTAGGGTAAGAAATCAGATTGAATTCAGAAGGCCAATAAACTTAGATGGGAAAAAAAGAAAAATACATTCTCATATTCACAAATCTCAAACTGACATTTAGGATTTCATTTAATTAAAAATGGAGACAATAAACCATATTTCTATTAGCAGTACCTTGACTTTGTCACCAACAGCAGTCACATTTATTTTCAAATCACGTTAAACTTGTTTCAGACATCTCAAAACATTTCATAAGCTAATCATCATAATGGAATGATTGTAGTTATTAAACTGGCCACTAGATTGTATTATTTAATGTATTAAGAAATAAGCGCATATATTGCTTTGCTACACATTTATTGTTTTAGTATTTTGATAGCTGTATTTCAGTATAATTGGTTTATTTTGTAACTCAATGCATTTGATAATGTCTACCACAAGTATTAAAGATATTATGGTCTATAGGGTTCCATAACAGATTACTCTGAGAAGGAATCTAAACTCCCAAAAGGGTCTGCAAAACAAAAATGTTCAAGAACCCCTAAAATAGAGTTATGTACAGATATTAAAATATAGTATTGATTATTAAAAATACAAACTAGGTAGAGATCTGATACACAATACCATTTATATATATTGAAAAATCAAAATAACATTATTTGAAAATATATATGCACAGAGACTTGCACACACACTGTAGAGAAGAAAGTGAAGAGTAAATGCATATGTGAACATGGGAGAAGTATTTATGCAGACAGATCAAGGATATGAGATACAAGTAACAAAATAAAGACCTTGCAAAAATCAGTGATGGTAGGTGTCAGCGTATGAGGGCCAAAAAAGAAAAATAAAATGAAAATTGGAAAATTTTTTCCAGACTCATCATCTCCAATAAGCCATCATACCTCTAAGAGAGTCCTTAAGAGAGTCTTTTATCTCTGGATTCATGATTGTCAAACTCTACTTGTGTGGGATAAAATGTATTCTCTCTCTAACAGGAAGAGGTCTAACACATATGTTCTCTTAGAGTTTCTTATTTCTGCTCTCATCAACAGAATGAAGATTTGAATTAGTATTTTTTCTTCTCATCATCTGCCAGAAATATACCTTTTCATCATGTGCATTTAATATTGGGGTCCCATGAGCCATCTTCTTTATCTACTAGTTTGGTGGTCACTTTTTTCCTAAACTAAGTTAGTTACTCAGCTTATGAGTATTTACTTATATGAGGAGTAAGAAAGAGAATTTGTAAGAACATTTTATCTTCCTCTATATAAAATACACAACCTTTAATCCACTATAATGTAAGTGCTGTGAGGATGAGATTTTTACTCTTGTTCTCTTATGTAACCCCATTGGTTGGTCCTTAATAAATACTTGTTGAATTAATTATATCATCAATAAAGGAAAAAATAAAGGAAAAAGTTTACATTTCTGTTTGGATTTCCTTGTAGTAGTCATCAACATTTAGCACTGAGAAGGGATGTCAAATGCTGAAGTTGTTATCTGGGAATGTAACCCTGATGATTATGACTTTCTTCCTTATGCTTATCTCTATTATTTCCAATTTCTCATAATGGGAGTTTACCTTATTTTTTTATTAAAAAAGTTAAAAAAGAATTAAATCTTCCCATCCCCTCAGTGGTTTTCTTGCTTTCAGCCTGGAGATTTTTGATAAAATATGGTGATTTTAAAACTTATTCAGAAACTGGTAAAAGCACAATAACAATACCATCTCTGTATTTTGTTCTAATTCTTTAGAAAAAAATTTATAAATTTATTATAATTGGCTACTTTAAATAATACATTACATAATGCTTATTTAAAAAATATATGTTAATTCCAGTGAGAAAAGACGTAAATTTTCAGCATCTTCTTCTGTCACTTAATTCTTTACTTAATTTTTAAACTCATGTGATGCCTATATGCTATACTTTAGTAATATTTTATTCTCGTGATGTTTTATTCTCATATAGTTATTGAAACTAAAAAAAGAGATTTTTTCCACTAATTTTAATTATGCAGTATAGATCTAGATTTTCCCAATTATAAATCTAGATTTTCCCAATACGTCTATTGGTTAGACAAGGTTTGTGTCCTTATGACCACATTGCCCACTTCTGAAGTTCTTCCTAGCAAGTGATTTGGGTAGAATGTATGGCTACTTAACTGTTGCAGTCAAAGTTATATAAATTCCATAAAGAAAAAAATTAGTGAAAAAAATCTTTTAAGAACATTAAAGAAGATAAATATACACATGGGTAAGGATAAAAAAGGTACGTAATTAATTAAAATTATTTGTGAGTGTTAAGTCCAGTTATTCAAAAAAGAGGAGAAAATAGAATAGAAAATAAAAATGTATGTTCTAATAGACCAAAGAGATAATTAAATTAAGAAGATATTTTTTAAAAGTTTGGTTGTAAAAAGGGACAAGAACAGTGGCATAAGACCAATTTTATCAGGTCAGCCTATTGCTTGCCATTCTTATTTAAACTTTATCACTTTCCAGATTGGAAAGGTGAGTTTCTAATTAGCTCCTTTTTCATCAGTCGAGGCTCAGTCTCTCTAAACAATCTTGGGTAATGATCGTATCCCCACTTTGTTCAACCTCAGGGAAATTGCAGAGCCAAATATTAAACAGGTACTTATGAAATTGTGCTCAACCACCTGTTCTCTTGACCTCTGGCTGACCCAGTTAACAAAGAACAGTGTACTTCAATTAGTGCAAGTGATACGAAATATAATCAACCCCTAATTAACACTAGGCACTTTCTCTCAATCTTGCAATCTGATTTTCTCAAATTAGTCTTCAGCATTTTATATCTCAATGAAAGATCACCAAAAACCTATAACTCAGTCCAGAAAAATGTGTATATAATATTGACTACAATAACAGAACTATATAAACTTCTCCCACTTGATTTACATATTAAATTAATTTGCTTATATTTATTTGCCTTAGGGCTAAAACAATTGTCTGTGTAGATTTGTCAAAACATTTTCCTTAAGTTAAAAAAAAATCTCAAATTTTAGTGTCCATAAGTATCTCTTGGGGATCAGTTAAAAAAGAATTCCAAATTCTAGATCCCAGGTCAGAAATATGAAATGAGAATCTTCAAGGATGGAGCCTAGGTGTTTGTAATTCTAAAAACTTCCCCAGGTGATTCAGATGTAGACCAACACATGAGAGCCATAGGGATGAACTTGTATTTAGAGAACACTAACTTTTGAACAAAGCATTACAACTCTGGGTTGAGTGTTCATTTCTGTTATGTAGTAATGGGACTATTTTCTAACAAAGAGGAATCCCAAGGAAAGTAAGTGAAAAGTGGGTAGGTGAAATTCTGGGCAGTTAAGTGGAGACAAGAATTATTCTTTACTTGCTCTCTATGCCTGTCTTGAATTCCATTCTTAATGAAATATCAACTGTCTATCATTTTCCAGGAATATATTATGTTGGGACATAGTTGGAAACAAGACAAATGCTATCTCTACATTATGGAGTTAGACTGCTGCAGTTGTTTTGGATGCAAGTTCTGGAGTCTGACAGCCTGGGTATACAAACCTGGCTCTCCTATGTAATAACTTGGGTAAGTACTTTTTCTAAACTACTTACTGCTTTTTCAACTGAAAAATGAGATTATTGATATACATTTAATAAGATTGACATAAAGATTAAATGTTTGGCTCAAAGATATTGGTCCACATATGTTTGTTTACTTAGAAATAACACTATTCACTCAAGAAAATTCTTTTTACTGATTATACCATTATATTTTTGAGATTTAGCTTTAAGTGTAGTGTTTTAGTTTTTACTTCCTAGTATCATATCCTAAGTGTGCCATGTAAGTAAACATTTCTATTTTTTTTAATGTTTTCTCTTTAAGGGTAGGTAATATTTCTTAATATATTTACTGTAGCTACTGGAGAACCTAATGCTTAATGCCACATGTGCTCATTAAATACTTATTAAGCTGAATTATTTTACAAATCAAATGTGTATGTCAATATAGAATATGTATACGTTATCTACTGACGTATAACAAATTTCCATAATTGAACACTCTTAAAACAACACATGCAATTATTATTTCATCATTTTCATGGATTAGGAAACTTGAGATAGTTTAGCCAGATCTTCTGCTTTAAGATCAATCACAGGTTGTAATCAGGTTTTATGTAGAGCAAGAGACTCATTTGAAGGCCAGTTTGGGAAGGACTCACTTCTAAGCTATTCATGTAGTTGTTGGCAGGATTCAGATCCTCCCAAACTATTGAAATGAGGGCTTTAGTTCTTTGCTCATGATTGTCAATGGCTGCCCTCAGTTCCACATGTCACTCATAAGCTTGTTTCATCAGAACAAGCAAACAAGAAAAGCCAGGGAGAGAGTATTAGCAAGATGAAAATCAGGGTCCTTTGTACTCTCATGACTATATTCCATTATAAGCAAATGCTAGGTGCAGCAGATATGCAAGGGGACAGGATTATACAAGGGGAAGAATGCCAAAAATTGGCATTCGCTGGGAATCGTGTCAGAAGTTGCTTACCACTATATATGTTGGTGAAGCATATATAACATTTTAAGTAACCAGGGGTGTTTAATAGGTTCTTCTATAGCCTTTCCCAGCTCTACCCTGCATTCAGAATCACCTGGAATCATCTCCAGCTTTTCTGATTCAGTAATTCTGGTATGGGACTTCATAATAAATACTCAGGTGATCTGATTTGGGACCAAACTTTGAGAAACCTGTTTTAAACTCTATCCATGTCTTATTGCACAAGGATAACTAGGACTGCCCTCTTAGTGTAAATTCTTCTGTCAGCTAACCTGGCAGTCCTTCTTTTCCCTGATGGGAGAGCTACTGATATCTGTTGCCATCTGTGGTCATTTCTGAATGACATTAGGTAAGGTTTTCCCTATGCTGGGTGATTTCTTTGCTAGTTCTTTATAGATGGATAGATGAATGGGTATCCAACGATCATCTAGAGTGCTAAAAAAATCATAGGCTACCCTTGTCTGGATTTCTTAGACAAGGTGACACTTAAGGTGAACACTGAAGATAGAGGTTTTTGAGAGACAAAGAGAATCAGGGAGTAACCTAAAAATTATTATCTTCTTATTAATTGTATCACATTCTTTACCTACACAAACAGATACACACACAAACACACACACACACACACACACACACACGTAAAACTAAAAGACCAATTAACATCCTGGAAAGCACTTTGGAATTGCTTTCTAAACTTGGTGTAATGAAAACAAATGGACATTTTGATTAAATAGATATCATTAGGATGACATGTTATGATCTCAACCCCTGGTTTAATGATCTAATTAAGACCACAAAAATTCATTATGGACTCTCAGATCAAATAATTCATTTTACAGAGCCAAGGAAAAAGACTATCTATTTGTTTAGGATAGGAAGACTGTCCCAGATGAATGAAGAAAATAAATTCAAACCTGAGAAGTTTATAACTATATTTAAAAGAAGGAAAAGACAGGCAAATCAACCAGTACTGGAAAGTGCAAGCTACTAGAAGAAACAGGACCTAGGTCCTGGATCACTTTTGTCTCCAGTAATTCCTTGCTATATTTTACTTCAGCTTGTCCATCACAGAAGGAGAAAGAGTTGGGTGATGAGGTAGATGAACTGAGATAACCATAATCCTGTAGCTTTTTGGGGTGTGAGTGTTATATCAGGGAGGCTAAGACAAATAAAAAGTTAGAAATCATGCAATGGAGTACAAAACATGGTGAATTACATATAGGAGGTCAGGAGAAACAGTGCTAAGAAATAGATAATAGCATGAGAACCGCGATAGCTTCATGTTTCAACTTGACTGAGCTAAGAGATATCCAGATAGTTGGTAAAACATTTCTTGATTGTCAGTGAGAGTGTTTCTGGATGAGTTTAACATTTGAATCAACAGACTGAATTAAAGATTTACCATCGCCAATATGGGTGGAAATCAATTAATTGAGGGACTGAATAGAATAAAATGCTGGAGAGCAAACTCTCATTTTTCTGCTTGCAGATGTTGGAGATCCTGGTTCTCAGGTCTTTGAACTCCAGGACTTACATTCTCAGGTCTTCGCTATCAGGCTGAAAGTTACACCATTTCTCAGACCTTTGAACTTGGGCTGAAAAATACCACTGACATTTCTGCTTCTAAGGCTTGCAGAAGGCATAGCAAGAGACTTCTCAGCCTCCAAAATTGAGTGAACAAAATCTCTAAAGAAATAAACACTATATATGTGTGTGTGTATGTGTGTGTATGTATATATATATATATATATATATATATATACACACACACGTATATATATATGTGTGTGTGTGTGTGTATATATATATATATATATATACACACATACATACATACATATACATATATAATCTATTGGTTTTGTTTCTCAGGAGAATTCTAACACAGAAGCCAAAATATTAAAAGAAAAAAGAAAATAGAATGGACTAAAATTAAAGCATGAAGCAAAGTACCCATTAAATTCCTATGGAATGCCACATGTAATTTCTTGGAGATAGTTTCCCCCCCACCAAAAAAGTTGAGTATCATTGAAATCTGTATTCCAAGGACTCATTACATTCACAAAGTCATTGCATGTCTCTTGTCTCAAGTCTTCATCCAAATATCTGAAGGGTAAAACAACAACTAGTAAACTATTGAGAAATTTTACCTTGAAACCTTAAAAACAAAAATTTAACTATATTTCCTTTGTCTTTATCAATGGCAATCTGTGTGTTATTTTTTATCAGTGGACTGCTGTCAGTTTTCTTTCTTGTCCCTTTTGAACACATTCAAGACAACCTATATGACCCTGTCTTGCTTTCTTAAGTTTGGCTGTCTGAAGCATTAGAATCTCAACTATATGAGCAAAAATGGTAAGAGATGAAGGTTGAATTTGGCAGGATGATGAATGGGAAAATTAGTCTAGTTATAGAAGTGGCCCCTTAAAGGTAGACAACTAGTGTGCAAATTTAATAAATCTTGCTCGATTAGATTAAATGTTAATATCTGAGAAGGCTAAATACAGAGAGTGAAGTCTATATAATAAATAATGCTCAAACTCAAGCCAGTGGTATAGCTGCAGGTTTTATTATGAACATAAACAATTGTTTTGTTCTGGGAGCTGGGCAAGATCAAATATAACCAGGAACTTATGAAAATTAAGCAGAATGCCAAAAACCTCTACTCTTAAAAGGATATACAAGACAACAAGGATAAAGCTAAATTAAAATAATTGGGATTTTACCCTCAGCCCAGTGAACTAGTTCTAGAGTTCACCATTTACAGAGTTGAGCTTGCTGATATCCTTTTTGTTCAGTTCCCAATAGCTGAGATGTAAAAACCATCCATCAGTGTAGGTGGATAGGCAAGGGCTCACAGAACATACTGCTACACTTTAGAGGTCATTGCTTCTGCTACTTTCTGCTGATGGAGCTGCCTGTCTGTTAGACTGGACAGACCCATATGTTGTACAATAACTTTTCTAGTCATCTGGATATAACCTTGTTGCCACTTCCTTCACAGCTAGAATGGAGAGGGATCTTATGTCTTTCTTGAAGATTGAACTTCAACATTTTCATGAGGCCTTATGGTAGATAAAACACAACTTTTGAAGTCAGCCAGAAAGAGTCAAATGTATAAATGCTATTTGATTCTTGTGTGTAACTTGAGGCTTAGTTCCTCATTTGTGAACCAATATGACATTGTCTACCTCATGGTATTACTGAAATGATTAAATGAGAAATAAATTTTAAATGCCTAGCTCATTATCTGGCACTCAGTATTTGTGAATTTCCTCCACCCCATCCACTGTTATCTTTTCCTTTATCTTATTTAGTATTTAATGACACTCACCTTCTGCCTGTTTGTGTACTCATCTTTGTGGCCCACCATAGCATCTTATTTTTCATTTAAGTACAACTCATGCCAATGAGTTTATTTTACTTGCCTCTGGCCAGGTGTGTGCCACTCGTGGCTCATGGGGGAAATAAATTCTGTTCAACCAAGAGCGTTATTACAAACCCAGATTGTTGAATATCTAAAATTAATTAAGCAGTTGTTGGGGACAAGTAGGATTTAAGTCAGAAAGTTGACAGGTTAAGACAGCTTTGACAATGTGTATACATCTTGAAATTTTGTATGTACCTTTGCAGGAGTAACATAAACTGTTCAGTTCTAATTGGAATATAAGTGAGAAAAAAAGTCAAAGAAGTTAAGCCCTCAGTAGAGGGGGAATTCAGATAGGATTATATTGTGAGATAATGGTGAAACATATAGCCATTTAATGAGGAAGGCTATTGTACTCTATACACCAAGGAAACTAGCTTCTCATGGTAATGGGCTTTCAAAATAAACAGGAAGCTTTGGGGCAGGGATATCATTAAACTAGATAAATAAGTCAGCTTATACAGCAAGACTTCAGCATTCCCAGAATAGTATTTTGTTTTCTTTACTTTTGAAAGATGAACTACCTTTGGAGTGAGATA
The DNA here is from genome assembly GCA_028627145.1 of Eidolon dupreanum. NCBI lineage: Eukaryota > Metazoa > Chordata > Mammalia > Chiroptera > Pteropodidae > Eidolon > Eidolon dupreanum. Next base: position 66,996,552 of record CM053504.1, on the reverse strand, counting down.
TTGACTCAGGAAATCCACAGAACTCTTCTAGATGGTGTCAACATTAGACTTTCAGCAGGAGTGAGTCTCTGAAATTGCAAGCATATAAGATGGGCTATATGGCAGTTTAGGAGTAAAGCTACAGGGATGATTTTAGGGTCCCTCTTTCATAAATATTTTAGAATTTTTAAAAAATTTTTAGCATAAAAGCTAAGAACTGACATAACTTTCTGAATATGATATCAGTCATCATATTATAAGTGATGTATTGATAAGGAGGGGAATTATTATACATTTCTTTATGGAGTGGGTTGAGTGGTAAAGAATAAAGGAAAGGTGCCTTATTCCAACAAAATATTTGGGTAATTCCTGGTGGTACATATATGATTTTCCTAAGGCAGCATTATCCAATAGAAATATATATATATAGCACATATAAAATTTAAAATTTTCTAGTAGTCATATCAAAAGTTGAAAAAAGTAAAATTATTCTTTAAATAATTTGAGATTCTAATAAATTCATATGAGGGTGTAAGAAATAATATGTTGAGTTCCCTCTATCCTTTACCCTATTTTCTCCATAGATAAATCTTATAAAACCAGAGAACAATATCACAACCAGGACTTTAACACTGATGCAATTTGTCAATCTTATTTTTATTTCTGCAGTTACTTGTGCTCATTTGTGTATATATGTGTATATGTAATGTGAATTTCATTTTTTGCAATGTTATTACATATGTCAGCTTACGTATCTACTACCACAGTCAAGACACAACAGTTTGATCTCCACCAGGGTCCTCCTACTACCTTTTAACAATCAGAACTCTCTCCCATGACCTCCTGTTACCTAGGTTTCTAACCCCTTACAATCACTATCTTTCATTTCTATAATTTTGCCTGGTAAAATTAGTTTTAATAACATTTTATTTAATATATCTAAAGTACTAACACTTTAATGTATAATCAATATAAAAATGTAAATGAGATACATTCTTATAGTATTAAGTCTTTGAAATCTGAAGTGTTTTTTATGCTTACAATACATAACAATATGGACTAGTGACATTTTGAGTGTTCAGTAGCCACATGTGTCTTGTGGCTACTGTATTAGCTCAGGTCTAGGACATGAATGTTTGCCTTTGGGTAGTCTGTGTCATTTAGTTTAGAGGTTTTAATTAAGAGAAATATAAAAAAATATCCTGGGTATATTGGACGCTTGGAAACAACCTGAATATTTAGCATCAGAGGAATGATTAAATAAAAAATCGTACAATACCTAAGTGGGATACTATAGATATAAAAATTATGTTTATAAATAGGTTAACCAGGTGAAGAGTAACCAATAATTTCAATTTTTCTGAAACTGAAAGATATCTTGAATCATGAGACTTTAATTGCTAACCTAACGAGAATCTTAATTGAGAAAATTCTTACAATAGTAGAAGTGTGTGTAAATATATACATGTATATATATATATATATACATATCAGATATGTATACATATAATATGTATAGCTATGGACAATTTATATATATGTATATATATATAAAATGTACATATTAAGAGAGAGAAAATGACAACAATATTTATAGAAAAGAATTTTATAATCAAACACAATAGATAATTTTTAAACTAAAAGCTGAAATATCACATGAGGGAAGTTGAGCTTTGCAAAGCAGGAATATAACAGAAGGGAATTGAGGAGACTTAGGTTTATTTAATTGTAAAATTACAAATGGAACCAGATAATATCTAACATCCCTTTTTATTCTAAAATTTTACATTAATAATTTCATTAAACCTTTGTACAGCCCAAAGTTACTAAAGAAAATCAAGAAATTATTTTAATATTCAGGAAAATGTTCATAGAAGACATGAGACATAAATACGACTTTGAAAGATAAATGAATTTGATCTAAGTGAATGCAAGACAGGAAGTAATACCAAGCAAATGTATAATAGTAAACTCAACAAGGCACAGTGACAAAACAATTGAGCTAAAGTTATTGTAGGGAACACTTCAGGCATGGAAAATTATTTTAAAAGAATCTTGTTGATCACACTTAAAACATTTCTCTTCGTGTTAATAACTAAACACTTTACATTTACCAAAGAGATTATAAACAGAAGTTTTGATATAAGAAACATCAGTTGTTTTAAAGCATTAATTTTATTTACATGATATATTATTTAATGCATTTATCTGTTGTAAACTATGTAATATCTTGTGATGCTGGTGGGGGGTGTGCAGAGGGGAAACTTGGCTTTCATCATGTCCATTTTACCACTTCCAGTATATAGCATTGTCTAATCATAACCCACGTCTGCCTCTAAAAAAAGCACTTGATACCCATAACAGTCACAGCAAAAGATTCACTGATATGTAGGCTAGTCACTATTTTGCAATTTCTATGAATTAATGTTACTCAGTTACCTCTTTGAAAAGACAAAATGAGAGAGAGGGAGAGAGGGAGAGAGACTGACTGACTGACTTGAGATCACTTGGGCTCTGAAATCTGAGTAGAAGATTCAGAGGAAGATGAAGAGCAGAACAATGAGCAATATTCCAAATCTGGAATAAGCTTGGAGTGTGGGATAATGAAAAGACTGGCTTCTCTACAAAGTTGGAAGTGTAGAGTAGGATCAACCTAAGAAATGCCACATGAATCTGAATAGTTTGGAATTTATTTTACAGGTAACAGGAGAAACTTATACATGAAGTGACATGTAGGAAGTAGCATTTACCCTCAGGCTAGTTTAATGCACTGCTTATTTCTCAGTGCAGAGGGATTCTTCTCTTCATTATCCATTAGATTTTCATAGAGAATCATGATTATAAAACAAGTTACTTTGGCCGTCATTTTATCTTTGAGAATTTTATTCTCAATAAATGTCTCAGTTTTAGAATAAAATGATTCCATTAACAAAAAAAGTGTTTAATTTATTTTGCTTACACTATTTTGGCCAAATTGAGCACTTTAAAGCATTGGAGTATACTTTTAAATTTACCAGGAAAGAATATATTCTTGACTTTACAAAGTATAATTGATATCAGGCAGCACAGATCCAAGTCATAATCATTTACAGAAAAAAATGCATTCAAACACGTTTGAAAATTTGATTAAATATCCCCATTAAAGTCCAGATCACCAGTTGCCATTTGGAGGCAAAAGGTCAGGCTTTGAACTCAGATACCAATAACAACAACAACAACAAAATTGTACTGCATCTCCACATGTTCAATATCTAAATGGAAACTTAAGTCAAAAATCCATAATTCTAATTATCTAGTTGTGAGGATGATTCCTTTTTCAACAACACAAATTGAAAAAGCAAAAATGAAAGTAGCACAGATTATCTTATGAAGTAAAAGAAAAGTAAATGCAATTAAATTCAGAGGAGACAAAATAAAAAAAATACATGGTTATTGCTGGATGGAATAGCAACAAAAAAGACATGTCTCTAATGTTCCATTTTTAAAAGGATATTCTTCTAATTTTCTAGCATAACATGGTTCAATGCCTATATAAGCATATATACTCACTCAAGAATTATTAACTTATTTATTCAAATATTAATTAAATACAATGCCAAGCATTGGACAAGGTGTGAGGATAAAAGGTTATAATACCATTCATCTGAACTTTGACAAGTGTGTAAACTGAATAATTAAACCCCATGGGAAGAAGTGTTTAGACTTAAATCAATGACAAGAAGAATTAATAAATCAGATATATATATGCACGCACGCACACACACACACACACACACACATATGTATATATGACAATTTTGGCCTTACTATAGAGAAGCAAGCAATTGAAATTTTGTTTTTTGCTTATCTCACTACTTACTGACCGAGCTTAAGAAAGAAGTAGCTGACAGTGATACCATTAGGATACCTACCCAATGCTCACAGTGTTTCTTTGTAAACTACCCATTCAACCCACAAAAAAGCCATGTTTATAACATATTTCCATTCTTTCTTGGCCACATCTGATTGGACTGAAGGACGACACCCAACACATGGGAAGCTAACCTATTAAATAGGCTAAGCCAATCAGATTCTCTCATGTAGGAATTTCTATTGGGCCTGAGAAAAAGTTCAGAGATATGCAATGGACTTATGATAAGAGTAGACTTGAAAATGGAGTAATTGTGCTTGGATTATGGTGAAGTATAAGAGCAAATAGTTTGCAGGAAGAGATAACAAACAGAAGTGACTGAAGAGATATGTTTTTACAAAAGCACATTTCTGCTATTTAAAATGGTCCCTGGCCATGACATCATTTGTCACATCAAGCATATAAAGAAAGAGGTAGTTAATGAATAAATTTCTAGAAACATATAATCTTTCGAGACTGAATCAAGATAGAGAAAATCTAGACTGACTGATTACACTAACAAAATTGAATGAGTAATCAAAGAACTCCCAACAAACAAAAGCCCTTTGTTCTAGTTCTGTGAAAATGCCATTGGTATTTTGAGAGAAATTGCACTGAATCTATAGATTGCTTTGGGTAGTATGGATGTTTTAATGATGTTAATTTTTTCTTTCCATGAGCTCAGTATATGCTTCCATTTATTTTCATCTTCAATTTCTTTCTTCAATGACTTGTAACTTTCAGAGTAAATTTAATTAAGGGGGTAAAAGACCTGTACTCTGAAAATTGTAAGTCATTGAAGAAAGAAATTGAAGAAGATACAAATAAATAGAACTAGAACAAATAATCCTAAAATTTATATGGAACCACAAAATACCCCAAATTACCACAGCAACCTTGAGAAAGAACAAAGTTAGAGGTATCACACACCCAGATATCAAACTATACAAGTCTATAGTAATCAAAACAGCATGGTACTGGCATAAAAACATAGATCAACAGAATGAAATAACCCAGAAATAAACCTACATTTATGTGGTCAATTAACCTATGACAAAGGAGGCAAGAATGGGGTAAAGACAATCTACTCAGTAAATGGCGTTAAGAAAATTGACAGCAATAAAATGAAACTGGACTACCTTCTTATACCATATACAAGAATAAACTCAAAATAAATTAAAAACTTAAATGGAAGATATGAAACCATAAAACTTCTAGGAATAAAACATAGGCAGTAAATTCTCTGACATTGCTCTTAGTAATATTTTTTTCTAACATATCTCCTTGGGCAAGGGAAACAAAAGAAAAATAAATAGGACTATATCAAATTTAAAAGTTTTTGCACAGCAAAGGAAACCATCAACAAAAGAAAAAGACAACCAACTGAATAAGATAAAATACCTTTGCCAATGACACATCATTTAAAGGGTTAATATCCAAAATTTATTTAAAAAATTTGTATAACTCAACATCAAAAACGAACAATCCAATTAAAAAAATGGGCAGAGGACCTGAATAGACATTTCTCCAAAGAATACATACGGATGGTCAATAGACATATGAAATGATGCTCAACATCACTAATTATCAGAGAAATGCAAATTAAAACCACAATGAGATATATCTCACCTGTCAGAATGTCTATCATCAATAAATTAACAAACAAGTATTGGCAAGAATGTGGAGAAAAGGGAACTCTCATGAACTGTTGGGATTGCAAATAGGTGCAGCCACTATGGAAAACAGTATGGAAGTTCCTAAAACAATTAAAAAGAGAACTACCTTAAGACCCAGCAATTTTGCTTCTGAGTATTTATTGGAAGAAATCCAAAACACTTATTCGAAAAGATATTTGCACCCTTATGTTCATTGGAACATTATTTAAAATAGCCAAGATATGAAAGCAAACTGTGCCCATCACTAGGCTATTAGATAAAGAAGTGGTACATATGTACAATGCAATATTGCTCAGCCATAAAAGAATAAAATCTTACCATTTGTGACAACATGAATGGACCTATAGGGTATTATACTAAGTGAAATAAGTCAGCTAGAGAAAAATACTATATGATCTCACATATGAAATCAAAATAAAATAAATAATCAAACAAAACAGAAATAGATTCATAGTTACAAAGAACAAAGATGGTTTCCAGATGAGAGGAGGGGTTTGGGAACTGGGTGAAAAAAATGTTAGTTACAAAATAGTCACAGAAATGTGAAGTACAGCATAAAAAATATAGTTAATAATATTGTGATGTATAGTGACAGATGCGTACTAAACTAATCAATTAGATCACTTCCTAAATTATACAAATGTTTAACCACTATGCTGTACCTCTGAAACTAATATAAAATAATATTGAAAGTTAACTCCAATTGAAAAATAAAAATAAACCATTAATATGAAAAGAGTTAAGTATGCAGCAGTATGGAAAGAAACTCTGCTATCAAATACTGTTAGTATAACATTGTTACCTGTAGCCATTAAATGTTGTTATTAATGAACTTAAGTGGGCTGTGGAAATAATACTTCTTTGGGCTTTTCCTTTTAATGAAGGATTACCCACAATATCTTTTTAGGACTGAATCTCTTAGTTCACAGTATCATTTCTTTTAGGTGACAAAGTCATACCTAGCAAACAAAGATTTCAAGCATGTACATGTTTGTCAAATAGGTTTTATACAGCTTTAGTAGGGCAAGGAGAGAACAAAATTGTACTCATAAGCAAACATTAACTCTACATTTCGAATGCTTCGAGACTGAAAATATAGGTCTTTGCTTTCTATAAGTGGAAATTGCTCTTAAGCAACTTTGGGGTTCAAAAATTTAGGCTTTTCTTCACATGGTATGTGATACCATTTGCTCCAGGACCAAAGAATTTCAACTCAAATAATTTATTTTCCACTTAAGGATGAAAGAGGGGGTGGTTTAAAAGTATGTTGGGTCATGTGATAACAGGCTGGACATTGATTCCAATTCTTTCTGTGCCTGTGATTAAGAGGTTGATTTTGATGAGCTTACCAAAGAATATAGACACTTCTCTTCTTCAAACATCTGTGGGCAATCCATTCCCCCCACAAGTGATAGTATCTGTCTTTCTACCAGCGGGCTAGAGAGCTAGTGTATCAGATTCTCACAGCTGTGAGGCACAGCTGAATATCCATCTTCAAAATGTACCAAATGCTTGTCGTTTGGATTGAGGTAGCATGGAATAGTCACTTCTCAGGGAGAAAACTTTATCTGAGAGCTAATCTCCTCATAAGGAGTATATTTCTCCTTTTTTGTCAATTTCTGCACATAAAAGGGGTATCAGACAAGAAGTTCTCTTCACAAGTAATGGTCTTTCCTTTGGGGTCTCTTTCTATCAACTTTTAACAGCATGACTGAGTCACATTTTGAGAGTTTTGGTGAGTATTCACTACCCTGAATAAAGGCCATTTTCATTTTCTAGTGCATATTGGCAGTCAAACATTTTCAAAATTAGAGTTATTTCCCATAAAAATTCTCCCCATTTTTGCTCACAGGAAAAACCTAAAATAATAGAAATTTACTTTTGCCAATAAATAAATCTTAGATCTTAATTTATTTAATTTATTAATTGCTATTTCAAATTCTATGTTATATTTTAAGGAAAACTTCATATGCTTATATGTTTAAATATTAATATAAATATGACATAAATTTATTTAGCAAAATGTGTCTCAGGTATCTAACCAAATAGCAGAGGTGTATCTGTGTATATCTATAGATTACATATAGACATACATACATATATACATATATGCACATATACACACATACATGTGTAAAAACATACAATAAATATTTAGTCATATAGTGTACATATCCATACAGCTATTTAAAGACACATAAAGACACATGTGACTCTGTAACCATATACAAGAATAATATTTTATTAAGTATTGTAACACTGAATGCTCTAATTATGATTTATCTGAAGGTTTTATATAGATCCATAACATCTCTGTACCCCATTTCTAGCATAGATAAGTGAATGCAGAGAGGCAGATAGCAAGACTCTGATGTGATTTTAATGCCTTTAAGTATGACTGAGTTTATAAGATCGACAAATGCATTGATTGACAATTCTCTCATCTTGAGAAAATTAATGGATTACATCCAAGGAAGGTCAATTACTTTTCCACTCAACAAATGACCCTGTGAGTTAAAAGTGCTTTTTGATTTACCTAGTGACTATAGTTTCTGTGGTTCATATCTTGTATTATCTACAAATGGGTTTCTGGTGTCTAGTGCACATCTATCAATAGAATAAAAAATGTAATAAGACATGCAATAAAATAAGTATTTTATATTTTGATGTAGCGTTTTTTCTTTAAATAATTAAAAGAGGCATTATGTATAAATTACTTAGCATAGTTCCTGGCACAAAATAAGAGTTCGGTGAATGTTACTTTTGAATTAATATTGAGGCATCACCATAGCCATGTCAAAAAAGCCATATCTAAATGTTTTTCTTTCTCAGTGTTAGGGAAAATGAGAAGCAGGGGGACCAAGTGAGAACTGAGTATGCCCCATAGAGGGACTTATCAAATGGCTCTGTAAGGACTCAGAAGATTCCTCTTGGAGTGTAAAATGGGAAAAACACCACATTCTGGAAGATAGAGAAACAGACAAATGTGTTATTGCTTTTTGCCCTCACCTAAACAGTATCATTGCTTTAGTGGTTGAATTTAAAAATAAATAAACTTACAATTTATTTGCTTTATATTTTGGAGCTTTGAATGAGAGATCATTTGAACAATTGCACTGTTTAAAATATTGGAAAAGCACTAATCTAAAGACCAGTATGCGTGTAACAATATAATTACTGTAATAGAAGTAGGTACACATAGTATGTGACATAAGACTAAGTCAAGGCAGAAGTAGAGTGTATAATTTAAATAAACAGAACATTTACCTCTATGTTTTTACACAGGTCAAGTTAATCAAATGTAAATTAAGAGAGAAGATGATCTCTCTCTCTCTCTCTCTCTCTCTCTCTCTCTCTCTCTCTCCCTCCCTCCCTCCCTCCCTCCCTCCATATATATATATATATATATATATATGGATTATTGTATACTATATTTATATTATATATATAAACAGTAAGTGTAGGGTTGCTGAGAATAATCCATTGTAAGTGTAGTGCTGCTGAGAATAATACTTTTGGGACTAGTTCTAGTTGATTTCCTAAGGACAATAATTCTTTATATTCATGAATTCACAATGATATTTTAAAATAATTTCACATATTTTTTGTTCTTCAAAAGAGCCCCATAATATGTGGAATATTTATAATTAAATGAATTTTAGATGGGTAAGTACAACTACAGGAAATATACATAGTTTACCAGAGTTTACAGTGAGTTGCTTTCAGAAGAGATCTAAAAAAGTCCTCAGTAGTTGGAAAGGGACATCAATCTCCCCAGGGTCATCTTCCCATCAGAAATGAAGAGTTTCGCTTTGCCCCAACCTTCACTGGCAATGCCTGATTAGTGTACTTCTTTTCCCTCTCCAGTCACTTTTCCAGATAGCATCTGTCAAAAGCAGGCTTGGAGAAAGCTCAGAAGGAAACATGTGTATGCAAATCATTTTCTTTGGAGAGGAGAAAAAGGGAGGGGAGATGTATAGCTTGGGTGTCTTTCTCAGAATAACTCTATCTTGGTTTTGAGCTCTCTGAACAATAAGGGATATGATCTAAAAGAAAGCTTTTCCCTCATCGGTTGACCTACAAAAACAGTCACTACGGCAAAGTCCCAGTGAAAGAAAACTGTCCTTTTACTTTTGCTTGATAAGAGTTCACAATATTTTCAGAGTAAGCAGTGCCTCTTTATTGTCTTTGTTAAGAGGATGATGAATGTGCATAGGACAATAAGGAGTCGGATAAACAGAGGAGAGAGAGGAACACAGGGACTTGCATAGGAGAGAAATGGGCTGTTGGTTGAGGAGGGGGAAAATGGTTACAAAGGACCTTTTCAGAAAATGATCCTCTTTTAATATGTTGATAAACTTTACTATAAGAAAGGCCGCTTTGCCTCTTTAGCAGTTTATTTCCTATAATCATCTTTGATGGAACAGTTGATCCACATAGTTACTGCAGGTATTATCTAAGTGGAGATTGAATTACTTTTATACTAGCACCAAATGTAAAAAAAAAAAAAAAAAAAAAAAATTAAAACCTTTATTTTCAACATCGTTTTATTTCCTTATGCCTGTTTGGAATAGTAACTACTTATTTTAATTCTGTTTAAACTGCTTTTCTTCAAATATACTAAATATAAGATTTAAACACTTAGAAAGAATTGGAAGATGCCATTGAGCAGAGCTGCGCTCATTATCTAACCAAAAGAAAAGAACTTTTGAAGAAAAAAAAAATCACAAATGGCAAGACTTTGAAAATCTACTTGTTATCTTTTCCACTCCGGTGATTTTAGACTTCCCCACCAAATTGAAACACTATTTTCTGAACAATAATGTAATACATTTTTGACATCACAAAAGAATGCTTTTAAGGCATAAAAAAATGCATTTCCCTTATGTAATCAAAAACAAAACCCTATAAATTATAATGCAATGAACAGTCCAATTCCTCTATTGAATATATTTAAACAATATGTGCTGATGAAGCTCTTAGTCATTTGTGTTAACTGTCTAGTGAAAGCTTTTTGAATCTGGTTTAACCCATATTAAATGCCCTAGTGGTGGCCCTGAAATAAAAAGAGAAGGGGAAAATTAATCCTAGCCTTTGTTCCCTTATATATTTTAATAAATGCTGCTGCACATTTCTAATACATTTATGTCTCACACAGAATGCCAAATGGTTTGACTCTTTCAATGGAAAAGCCAGGAACAAATTTATACATTAAAATGCAAAGCGATTCAACAATGCAAGCAGTGTTTTCCAGAATATGATGTGTTTTCTCTGTTTTTTAATAACTCTTTGTAGTCATTTCAGCTTTACATATAAGTAGGCTCTGCTAAAAGTTTCCGAGTATCTTTTTTCCCCTTTGTTATCCTACATATTGCTGAGAGTGTTTTAGGACTCTCTTGTGCATTCATATAGTAATAAACTCCACCTCTTTAAAATAATAATTTGCAAGTCACTTAGAAGCCATCATGAAATCAGATCAACTGTTGCAGTATCACTGTGCTACATTCAGGTAACCCTTATTTTACTTAATAATGGTCCCAAAAAGCAAGAGTAGTGATGCTGGCAGTTTAGATATGCCAAAGATAAGCCATAAAGTGCTACCCTTATGTGAAAAGGTATTTATGTGTAGGAAAAAAATAGCATATAGAAGTTTCAGTTCTATCCTGGGTTTCAGGCATCCACTAGGGATCTTGGGATGTAGTCCCTTTGGATAACGGGAGACTACAGTATAAGAGAACATTTTTTTAAAACTAAGAATGAAAGTATAAAAAATTAATCCATGACATTTAATATAGACTAATGTGACCTATGCTCTTTTTCCCTTTAAATTAATGGCTTGCTGGTGTGATAACTCACAAGTAGTACCTTTGACTCCAATTCATTGAACATGTACTGTCTCTTTGGCACATGAGCTCTGAAGCTAGACAACCTGGATATGAATCTTCACTCTGCCACTTAGTAGTTTTCAGTTATTTATCTTCTCTGTGTTTTATGTTCTAGTCAAAGTATGGATGGGTATGTGTGTGTGTAAAAATAATAATACAGATCTCATAGGGTTGTTGGGAATATTTAGTACTGTGATACTTGTAAACATTTAGCACTAGGCTTGGCACAAAAGTATATGTTATTCCCATTATCATTAAAATTAATTTGTATTATATAATTATTAATTATAATTAATATTAAGTATAATTAATGCCAATTATATTATTTTGCAATATTAATAATTATATTAAATATTATTAGTTATCTTCAATAACATTGTTATTATTTTTCCATTATTTGTGTTCTTTACATCTTTCAGTTATTTGCATATTTCATGAATTTTCTATGCACTACTTATTTTACTGGTATTAGTTTAATTTATATTCCCTTGAACTCTTTGAGTTAAATACTATTAAAATCCTCATTTTAGACATGAGACAATTGAGTTATAAAGAAATTAAATTGTGCAAGGTTATATAGAAAATTAATAATAAATCTCAGACCTACTCATTAATTCTCCTCTGTCTTGTCCCCCTTTGAATTGTCTCTGGTTAGTCTGCTCCTCATATTTATACCTGCCACTTTGCCTTCATCTAGGACTGTGGACCACAACAGTGAACCTGTCTGATTTCCAGAACTAGGTTCTTTAACATCTGGCCTATCTAGTTTTGATGACCCTCATTCTCAAGGCATAGGAGAAGTAGTGTTAAGATGTCATTTCTTAGCTTTCTTGGAAGGATATTAGATAGCTCTTTTTTTAATTCTTTCAGAAATTTATGCCTATAAGTTGCCACTACCTGTGAATAAATTCATAAGAAAGTATAATGTTTGTTCTTTTAGAAGATAATCCTTCACATACACACAGACACAGACACACACACACACACTTCAAGTTCTAATGGTAGATTTTTTTAGCCTATGTATTAGGCTAGGAGGGTAGAAAATTTGGGGGGAATATTTTACCCAGACAGATGATCTATTTCATTCCTGAAAATGTTAGATATTCTTGAATATTTATTAGACAAGTTGAGATTATATAAACTAACCACCATAGTCCCTGACACATAGACAGCTTTCAAAATAGTTTCTTTTAACTCTTCATCTTCAACATCTGAATGAAAATAAACAGCTATAACACTCTGATTTTCTAAATTCTATGATTTATCTACTTGGGGTTGGGTGATAATGACTGATCTGATCACCTCTTCCCTTGTTCCTGGCTCAGAAAATGTGGAAAGACCTGGCATTTTTTGCAGCATTATCACTTATTCCTCTTTCATGTGCTAATAACCACTATGTTGTCACGAAGAATACACATTCCTCCATTCACACTATGCTGCCACTGCACACTGCAGCCCTTTAATCTCAGTTCTTTATCAAGACTTCTGAGATATGGATCTTCAAAATTTGTATACTTCCATGAAACCCTTCTTCTTTATGTTGTTTTGTTTGTTTGCTTTAATGGTGATAAAATATACATAACATAAATTTTACCATTGTAACCATTTAAAAATTTGCTGTTCAGTGGTATGCACATTCATACTGTGGTATAACCATCACCACCATTCATCTCTAGAATTTTTTCATTTCCAAACTGAAACTCCATAGTAATTAAACAGTAATTCCCCATACCCTCCCTCTTTCCATCCCCCGGAAAACATTATTCTAATTCGTCTCTATAGATTTGACCACTTCCAGGTACCAGAGAATTATACAGAATTTTTCCATTTGTGATTGACTTATTTCACTAAACAAGTTTCATCTGTGTTGTTGAATGTGTCTAAGGTAGAATAACATATTGTATGTATATACACATCCTCTTTATCTGTTCATCAATTGATAAACATTTGGTTTGTTTGTACATTTTGGCTATTCCTTGTGTTTTAAGCATTCATCTAGGAGAATTATATTGATAATATGAATTCAAAATTATGGACTCTTCAAAAAGATAATTTTCTGTATAGACTTACTCTCCTTATATCTCTTTTTTTTATAGAGACTTCATCTTCATGGTGTTTTGTAAAAAAATAATTATTAACAATAAAAGCAATAAAGAACATCAAATTTAATGCCAGTTGATATGCCAAGCTGTTTTAAGGGACTGTCTCATTGAATCCTTATAAAAATCCTATGAGATGAATACTAATAATCATGAATGGATACCAATAATGAGTAAACAGAATTATAGAGCAGTTAAGTTAGTTGTTCAAGGTCATACAGCTATAGTGAATAGGAGAGTAATAACATAAATTGTTTAAACTCCTTTTCAGATCAGTATACCATGATAAAATGATATGACCAAAAGTTTACACAAATGAGAAAATAGACGCTGAGTGCTAGTAATTTCAAGGAAATGACAGGAAGATTTACAGTATGAAAAACAATGAAGAGGGCTTTGTTTCTACCCATTACACAAATAATTTCTCTGACCTCAATAAGTCACTTGATCTTTAGGGTCCTCTATTTCTCTTATGAAAAAATAATCATGTTGAATCATGTAATTTTCAAAGATCATTTCAGATCTAAAATTGTATGCCATATTTTAATACTTTCCCAGCTATTTCCTGCTTCTCTTAACTGTATTTTAATTTCTTATACAAAATTCATAGGATCTAGCAAGAAGACTTCATGAAAGTTATCAATATGGAACTTGATGAATTTGTTCATAATTTTTAATAGCACATCAATTCATGGACAATTTAAAAGTCTACTATATGGCTCTGTATTTAGGCAAT
>CM053504.1:66950274-66981788 GCA_028627145.1 Eidolon dupreanum | reverse complement strand
TTTTTGATTATTGATTTGACTTTGTGGTAATCAGTCAGTTAAGATCTTCTGTTTTTTCTTCACTCAGTCTTGAGAGATTGTATCTTTTTAGGAATATATACATATCTTCCAGATTGTCCAATTTGTTAGTGTATAATTGCTCATAGTATTTTCTTATGATCTTTTGTATTTCTTTGAAATCCATAGTTATTACTCCTCTTTCATTTCTGACTATTTATTTGAGTTCTCTCTATTTTTTCCTTGGTGCATCTGGTTAAGATTTTTCCAATTTTGTTTATCTTTTCAAAGAATCAGCTTTTTGGTTTCATTAATCTTTTGTACTGTTTTTCTAGACACTATTTTGTTTATTTCTATTCTGATCTTTATTATTTCCTCCCTTCTACTCACTTTGGGCTTTGCTAGCTGTTCTTTGTCTAGTTCTTTTAAGTGTAAGGTTAGGCTTTACACCTACATTTGAGGTAGGCCTGTATTGCTATTGATTTCCCTCTTAGGACTTCTTTCTCTGTATCTCATAGTTTTTGAGTCATTGTGTTTTCATTTTCATTTATCTCTTGGTACTTTTTGATTTCTTCCTTGATCTCATTGTTAACTCATTTATTATTTAATGGCATGTTATTTAACCTCCATGTGTTTGTGTATTTTCTAGTTTTTTTCCTTATAGTTAATTTCTAGTTTCATATCATCTGATCAGAGAAGACAGTTGATGTGATTTCAATCTTCTTAATTTTATTGATACTTGATTTTTGTCCTAAGATATGGTGTATCCTGAAAAATGTTCCATGAGCACTGGAGGAGAACATATATTTGGCTGCTTTGGGTATTTTTGTTTTTTATATAATTTATGAAGCGATCCTCTTGACTACTCTGGCACCAATCTGGCTCTATACCACTACACACACCATTATAATAATGTTGACTATTATTATTAATATTGACATATTGCAAGATTGCTTTTTAATGGCCAAAATTATTATATTTTGTGTGTGTGTGTGTGTGTGTGTGTGTGTGTGTGTGTGTGTGTACACATACTAAACTTCATTTTGCATTCATCTACCAATGGACACTTTTGTTTCCATGAGTTGGTAGTCTATATCATGCAGCAATTAACATAGAGGTCAGATAACTTATCAAGATAGTGATTTTGTTTCCTTTGAATTGCTGGATCATATGGTAATTCTGTTTTTTTTTTTTTTTTAATTTTGGGGGGATTCTCCATACTGTGTTTCATGGTGGCTGTTCCCACTTACATTTCTACCAACAGTATATAGGAATTTCTTCTTCTCCACATCCTTACCAGTTTTGCCAGGTAGAGTAATGTTGGTTGGCTTTTTTTTTTTTTCTTTCAACACTTTGAAAATATTGTGCCATTCCCTTCTGGCCTGCAGCTTCTGCTAAAAAAAAAAAATCTTCTAGTCTAATGTGGCTTCTCTCATATATATATCAATTTGTTCTTGCTGCTTTTAAGATTTTCTTCTTGTCTTTAAATTTTGATAATTTAATTGTAATTTGTCTTGGTGTGGATCTCTTTGGGTTAATTTTACTTGAAGCTCTTAAAGAGTCCTGGATTTAAATGTCTTTTCCCTTCCCCATTTTGAGGATTCTTTCAATAATGAGCTCTTCATAAATGAGCTCTCTTTTCATCTTATGGGACCTGTATCAAGTGAATATTGGTCCAGGGTTTTGTAATATCTATATTTCATTTAAAACACTGAAACAGCTATAATTTTCTTTAAAAGAATCTTAAAGATGTCCCTTCTCACTTCTTCACCAGTGCCAGGAAACCCATGTCTCCTGACAATGGTATATCCAACAGTGATATCCTAGTCTATAATTTTTATATCAAAGCAGCAGTTAGTCTTGACTTTTAAATAACACAGAAATGGTACAAGCTCATACAGTAAATATTGAAATTCTATCCCATGGTAGCCAATCCTAGAATCCTTTACTATTTGCCTAATTGAATCTTTCTTATTATTCAAATCTCATTTTTATTTTATCTCAGAGTACTTTCCCTATTTATTGCTCAGTAGAAAGTGGGTTCTTCATTACTGTGCCTCGGAACATTCTATTGTTTTTTTTCTTTCTAATACTTACCAATACTCACTTGTCTGAATATACTGGTTGTTTTCTCCTAAATTAAATTATAATTTCTGTGAGGGTAGTTCCAACACTCTTGTTTTATGTTAGTACCCGAACCTAGTTATTAAATACATGGAATTAATGTGCATCTAATACCTATAAGGAAAACATGCAGACCAGAAGTATCAATTCACCATAGTATAACAAATCTAAAAACAGACACTATCTCTTAAAGATGAGGGTTTTCTACAAATCAAATAATATTTCTCTTAGCATAATGGAGCAAACTCCTAGAATTATATTCAGAAAATGTGAATAGATTTAAAGTTATTTTGATAAATTAATGGCATAAAATACAAGAAAATAAGATGCTTTAATGCTCTGTGTAACATTTGAGATTATATCGTAAAAAACAACAATTTTCTCTCTGTTCTAACTTGAAGATGGGCTAGAGGCTTAAGGGCGATAACTTTGTAGCTGGTGTGAATTTAAGAATCACTATACTAAATCAAAAAGGAAAAACAATTATAATAAAATATCAATTAACAGCATAAGGTAACACTTTATAAATTTTTAAAGAGGTCTAACTAAGACTCAAATTTGGTACTATTTCAATAAATTATGACTATAGAATTAAGCTAAAGAATGAGTTTAATTCAATGTCATGACATAGTTTAAGCAAATAAGAACACAATTCTGAATTTAAATTATTTGCTCTTTAGGAGTCTAATATTGTCAAAACAAATGGATATATTATAATAAAATGAATATGTTGTTGGTGTTATGATGTGTAAAGATGAGTAGTATGTACTTCTAGATGACAATTATCCATTTCACTTATTAGCACTTTAGAGTTTCTTTAGATTTTGCATAATACCATCTGAATGGCAAATTATGGTGGTTCTTTTAGTAGACAATGTATATTTGCTACAATATGTTGCTTTGTTTTAGCTGGATATAGAATTCACTTTTAAGCATTTTGAATAAGTCTTTAAGTACTTTGTGTAATCCCACTACATTTTGACTTCCATGGTTTCTGATGAGCAAATAGCTAGTAATCTTATACTAAGAATCTCTTGAAGGTGATAATTCACTTTTATCTTATTGCTTTCAATATTCTTTATATTTGGCTTTATACATTATATCTTTTCAAACTTTGATTATGATGTGACTAGGTAGGGTTAATTTTATATGTCACCTTGATTGAGCCACAGGGTGCCCAGACATTTCATCAAACATTATTCTGGATATGTCTGTAAAGGTGGTTTTAGATAAAATTAACATTTGAATGAGTAGATGAGTAAAGCAGATTGTCCTCCCTAATGTGAGTGGCTCTCATTCAATCAATCGAGAACCCAAATGGAATAATAGAATTGAATCGTGGGGAACTTCTGCCTGACTGATTGAGCTGGGACATCTGTCTTCTCTTGCACTTGGACTAGAACTATTGACTCTCCTGGTTTCTACCTTGCTCTCTGTTGATATTGGGACTTCTCAGCTTCCACAATAAAGTGAGACAATACTTTATTGAAAAAAATACACATATTTATATGAAGGGAGGGAGAGTGAGAGATATCTGTGTGTCCTCAAAATTCACACACTAAATTCTAACCCCTAAGGTGATAAATAGGATGATGATATTAGGAGATAGGGCCTTTGGGAGGTGATTAGGCCATGAGGATACAAACTTATTGAATGGAATTAATGTCCTTATAAAAGAGGCTCTGAAGAGATCTCTTCCACTCTTCCACCACATGAGGTCACATAGAAGGTGCATCTGTGAACCATGAAGTGGGCCCTCACCAGATGTCATATCCATATTGCTGGCCCTATAAGCCTCCAGAACTGTGAGAAATAAACTTCTCTTCTTTATAAGCTATCTAGTCTATGTTGTTATAGAAGTCTGAATGGAGTAAAACCAAAAATTGGTACCTGGAATTGAAGGTGCTGCTGTAACAAACACCTGAAAGTGTGGAAGTGGCTTTGGAACTGGGTAATGAATAGAGACTAAAAGAGTTTAAAGGTACATGTTAGAAAAAGCATACTTGCCACGAATGGACCTTTAGAGACAATTCTGGTGAAGGCTCAGGAAGAAAAGAGAGCAGTAAAGAGAGCCTTGATTTTCTTAGAGAATACCTAAGTGGCCATGATCAAAATGTTGGTAGAAATATGAACAATAAAGGCTATTCTGTTGAGGTCTCAGATAGAAATGAGGAAAATGTTGTTAGACAGTGGAGGAAAAGCCATCCTTGTTATAAAGTGGCAAAGAACTTGGCTAAATTGTGTTTATATCATAGTGTTTTGTGGATGGTAGACTTGTAAGCAATAAAAATGAATATTTGGCAAAGGAGATATCTAAGCAAAGTATTCAAAATGTTTCTTGGCTTCTTTTGGATGTTTAAGTAAAATGCAAGAAGAGAGAAATTACTTAAATATAGAGTTTTAAAAAGAAAGTAGAACTCAAAAATTTGGAAAACTTTCTACCTATCTGTATTGAAAAAAAATGAGAGAGCTTATTCAGGGCAGAATAACTTGTTTGGGGCAGAATGATTTCAAAAGCAGGACCAAAGCTGCCCAGCACCAATATCAAAGGCTACACTCCCCAAATTCGGATACCTTGCTCTTCAGATAACCCAGGTGCAGCTCCAGGGGTCCTGGTGCTGTATTTTGCTGCATCTAGCAAAGCATAGGGGATTTAGCTACCTTAACCTAGATTTCAAAAGATGCAACTTCCTGGAGCTATGGGTATACAACCCAGCCAGAAGGCTGCTGCAGGGGTAGGTCCACCATGCAGAGATTTCCCACTAATACAATGCCCAGTGAAGCCATGGGCATGGTCCTGCCCTCAGTAAACACAGATTGAAATGCAATTTCTGCCAGAAAAAGCCACAGAAATATGACTCCAACTCATGAGAGCTGCAGCATGGGCTACATTTAGTAATGTCATTGGGGTGGAGCCAGCTAAAGCTGTGGATGCAGAACCACAGCCCCAGTGCAACCTGAAGGCAGGACCCTCACCCCAATGTGCCTTAATGTTTTGGACTTGCTCAGGTCCCCTTTCTTTTTTCTTATTTCTCACTTTTGGAATAGAGATGTCTATCCTATGCTTGTTCTACTATTTTATTTTAGAAGTACACACTTGTTTGCTTTCACAAGTTCACAATTTGTCTCAGAACAATCATCTCACCCATATTTTATTTAGATGATACTTAGATGAGACTTTTGTCTTTGACTTTTAAGTTAATGGATAAACAAGTTAAGAGTTTTGAGGGTATTGGAATAAAATGAATGCATTTTTCATGCAGGAAGGACATGAATTTGTGGGGCTAGGGGTAGAATGCTATTGTCTAAATGTTAGTGTCTCCTCAAAATTTCTACATTGAAATTCTACACTCCCCCAATGTGTTAGTATTAGGAAGTGGGGCTTTTGGGAGGTGATTAGGTCATGAGGGTAGAGCCCCCATGAATGGGATTAGTGCCCTTATAAAAGAGGATCTGGAGAGAGCCCTCATTCTCTTCCATCAGGTGAGAACACAGTGAGAAGTCACAGTCTATGAATCAAGAAGTGAGTCATCACTAGCCACCACACCAATTCTGCCAGTGCTGTGATCTTAGACATATCGGCCTCAGAACTATGAGAAATAAATTTCTTTGTTCATAAGTCATTCAGGCTGTGGTGTTTTCTAATATCAGGCCATATGGACTGACACACACACACACACACACACACACACACACACACTTTACTGCTTCTGTTTCTCTGGAGAATCCTGACAAATACAGAGCTCTTTAAATTTATCCTACATGGGATTTGTTGAACTTTTTGGATATGTAGACTAGTGTTTTTCATCAATATTGTTTTTTTTTTTTTTTTCTCTCCCATTCATTATACTCCTGTTGTTAAGCTTCATGGTATCCTAAAGCTCTCTGTTTAATCATCCTTATTCTTTTTCTATCCCTCAAACTGGATAATCTCAACTGATTTATTTTCAGGTTTACTGGTTCTTCTGTCTCCTCATCTGTTTTTGAATCCTTCTAGTAAATTTTCATTTCAGTTGTATTTTTCAACTCTAGAATTTATTGGCATTCTTTATTTGGTGAAATAGCATTTTTATATTTTCTTTGGTTCTTTAGGCATGATTTCATTCTTTGAACATGTTCAAAATAACTGGTTTAAATTTTTTGTCTAGTAACTCCAATATCTGGGCTTCCTCAGAACAGTTTATATTGACCTTTTTTCTTGCATATGGGCCATAGTTTTTATTTATTTACATGTTCCATATTTTGTCATTGTTGCTATTGAATACTTGACATTTTAAACAATATAATGTGACAAATCTGGAAAGCAGACCCCTCATTCTTTTGTAGTTGCTGTTGTTTGTTTAGTAACTTTCCCTAACCAACTCTGTAAAGTCCATATTCTTTGTCATGTGTGGCCACTTAAGTATCTGCTTGGTTAGCTCAGTGGTCAGTTAAAGATTGGACAGAAATTTTCTTGAACATGTCAAACAGTAAGTCTCCAAGTTTTGCTAAGGAACTCTGTGTTTATTGGGGTATACCTTCAATAGTCAAGCAGTTGACAGCTCTGACTTAGCCTCCTTTTTCCTGTTTGTGCAGAGCTTCAGTAAGGCTAAAGGTCAGAGTCTAGGGCACTCTCAGGAATTTTCTAAGCATGCGAATAACTCTGGGCATACACATAGACATAAGTATGTGTATGGCCTTCTGGAACCCAGAAATATGTTGGACCTTTTCAAAATGAATTACGTACTTCTAATTGTTTTCGACAAATGCATGGAGAAAAGGCTTTTCACACTGGGAGAGCTCCATTTCAGGTTAAATAAAGACAATCTTGCAAGTTGGGTCTTTTAGGGAACCACCAGTCAGATCAAATAATGATAATTTTCTGAGAGTGAAGCTTTGAAAGAGCTCTAAAACCATCCTACACCCCTGGTTGCTGCCAGACTGCTGGTGTTCATCATGATTGCAAGTTATTGATTTTCTAAGTTACAGTGAACTAGATGTGGGGGAATGGGATAGAAAAAGGGCATGTCAAAATAACAGAAAATTTGCTGTTTTTGAAAAAAATCAGTAGTTTTTCTTGAATGTTTTCCCTCATATTGATGTAGGCCTTTGATTAATTTCCAGAATTAATTGTTATCTTTTTTGGCCAGTTTTATCATTTTTTTTTGTAGAGGAAAGAATTTTCAGAGGTCCTTAACTGACCATTTTCACTGTTGCTTTTTTAAAGATAAACATCCAACTTAACTTTAATATCAATAGCTATCAAGAGTGTAAAAATCAGCATTGGAAAAACAATCTGCCTTCAGAATGTATCTGGGGGATTTTATTTTACATCTATATATTAAAAAAAAATCAATACTTTCTAAAATATAATTATTTTTTTTTAGATACATGACATTACTCATAAGGTACATTGCCTCAGTTCTTGGTTGGCTACATTGGTGGTATCACTATACGGAAATACCCACACATTGATAATCTCGTAGAACTTTGTAGAACCAAAGAAATCACCCGCATAGAAAACCATAGCATAGAATAAGCAACATGTCTCAGCTAGAGAAGGGGAGCAAAGCTTATAAAAAAATCTACTGATGATGAGTAACAAACAATGGAAACTGTAAATTGGGCTGCATTCAGAGACAGAAACTGATAGTATTATAAAGTAGAGAATAACCAGATTCCAAGAAGAAACCATACGAATACATAGAACTTACAGGAGTTTTATTGTTTTTCCTTTTTAACAAATAAAGAAAATACAATAACTATGTTCCTTGGCAGAAGTTTTCTATCTCTACTTTGGTTGGGGGGAGGGGGTGCTTCTTTCTTTATTTATTTTTTGTTAAAAAAAACATGAACTTAGGAAAAGCCAATTTCATGTGCTGTTAATTTAATTCTTAACAGTAAAACCTTGCTTCTGATGGAAAATGAAATTACCCTTTATATAACCTTTTTATCTGTCAATTAAATGCTGCTTTTTCCACCCCAAAATAAACCCTGTACATTATTTGGCATATATTTTCATCTCTCGGCAACATTAAAAATAGATAGGAAGGAATACACTTCAGTAAGTCTAGCAAATCCTGTCACTTAACGTTGTTGGCACAATGACCCTGAGAGCCATTGTATCAAGGTTCATACCACCAATGAGAAGATAATTTTTATAGAGATGTGTGGTGTTACTGCTATATTTAATGGTGTATGTAGAAGTATGGCATTTTCTTGGCGATTATAAGTAATAAAAACACCTTCAGTGTTTTAATCTAGTATTAGGTGAGTCTGTGTCACTTGCGCCCCATTTTCTTTAGCATTCTTGGCAGAAAAGACTCACTAAGCCTAGTTTGTGAAATGGAAAAAATTGTCTGAGGTATATAACAGATAATACTACATAGGAATGGTTTCTCTCCCATTGAGTTAAATGCTGACCAAATGATTTCAAAGTACTCTAACTAAGGATGTACATTGGCTCTATCCTCACTAAAAAAAAACACTCATATAATATTATCATTGAACTTACAATGGTCTGGGCTTCTTGTTCTTCCTTTAAGCTCCATATGTAAGTATATATTGAAATCCAGTGTTCAAATCACAGGTTAGGCTACAGGAACTGATTTTTAGATATTATTAAAAATTTTATTTAAAATCATAAATTTATATATACAAACTTATAGACACATACATGTGTGTAGATATTTAAAATGTAGATCTTTGTAAAAGAGCAATTCAATAGGTAATTCCTCCCTAGCCTACTTTCAGGAAAAAAAGAGAAAAAGAAAAATGTCAGACATAGTGTAATTTAAATGTAAACAGATATAAAACTAAAGTTATGAAAAATATACATACAATTATATGGCAATAACTTTGAAAACTTAAGGTGAACACTTTTCTAGAAACATGAATATTAGCAAAATTAACATCATAAAAATAGGTAACATATAGAACAATTACTTTAGAAGATGCTGGAATGTTGATTTGATATGTTATTAAAATAGCCAAGGCCAGTTGGTTTCCCTATAAATTCTATCTAAGCTTTAATGAGTATACAATTTCAACAATATTTAAAATATTATGGGTGTTACAAAAAGATGGATATCTCGTCAAGTCATTTTATTAAAGCACTACAATTATAATCCAAAAATATAATAAAAATAAAATGCTGAAACAAAAGCCTATAGAACAGTCTTAACTATAAGTATAGAAGGAATTATTTTTTATAAATTATTAACAAATATAATGCAATGATATATAAAATACTATACCTCAGTGTTATTTATTCCAAGAACACAAGGATAATTCAATATTAGGAAATCAATCAGCATAAGCAACACATAAGTAAATTCAAGGGAAAAAGATAATTAAATAGTATGTAATGAAAATGTTTCCATGGCATCCATTAGTCATTAGTCATTAAAACAACAATACAGAGAAAAAAAATAAGCAAAGAGGGACAGAAGAAAAGCATGCTGGTTTTTATGGATCATTTTTAATCATATCGTTAAACATTATTTTAAACAAAGGAATTCTGCCATTTCCATTAAATCAGGGATAAAAAGGAGAGGCCTTTCATTTAATGATGATATTTATGACAGTATTTAATCATTGTGGTTTTAGCAATTCTAACATCATTTATTCATTAAACAAATACTAATTGTATACTTGATACGTACCAGAGAATGAAGATACAGCAGTGAACAAAGGACATAACCTTAGTTCTTGCAGAATTATCTCTTCTAGTGGGAGATACAGAAAATAAATAAGAAAGGATAGAGGATATAAGATGATGATAAGTAGTATGGAGAAATTCAATACAGAAATGCTATCTGACAACATTTCTTAAAATTAATATACAGATATACTTCAACCTAGATATCTACTACTGGAAATATATTTCCTAAAAACAAGAAGTTCATTTGTGGTAAACTATGTCTAATAAAATGAATATAAAAAATTTTGAACAAATTTGGTAAGTTCTCACTAGGGAGTATGATTTAATTATTTAAGTGAATGAATTAGAATTCAACTGGTTGACTTAAGAGAATATTTTATATTGTCTTATTAAGAAAGAAAATGAAGATGAAAGTGGGAGATTCTATTTTGACAGAACAAACAATAATAAAGAAAAAAATGTATCTGTGTGCATGTTAGTCAATCTGCATACCAAAATGCACATATAAAAATTATATAGAGAATATATTATAGTAAATAACAGTTACTGGCAGATGAAGATAATAACTATGAAGGTTAAAAAAATAGCCAACCGATCTAAATAATAACAGTGTGTATAATAGTATCTCATTTATGAAGTTTATGAGGACGTGTGAAAGGATGGTTATGAAATGTTTATGATGACTATCA
The DNA here is from genome assembly GCA_028627145.1 of Eidolon dupreanum. NCBI lineage: Eukaryota > Metazoa > Chordata > Mammalia > Chiroptera > Pteropodidae > Eidolon > Eidolon dupreanum. The sequence continues at coordinate 66,971,336 of CM053504.1, read as the reverse complement.
ACATGGTAGAATTATAGGTAGTTTTTATTCATGTATTATTAAGTATATTATTTTATTAAAAAATAATAAAAACACTAATCTGTGGAGATAGTACAAATGAGATTCTGATTTTGGTGTAGAGTTTCCCAGAATATAATTTGTTACTTAAGAAGTCATTGTTATAAACAGTGAGCAAAAGAAAAGCCACCCAAGAGAACACTTCAAGAAACTCACATGTATTTTTCACATGCCTTGAACATACAATGAGATTGAAGTCTGGAACTTCAAATAGAGAGATGAGTGATTTTTATCTATACCTGATATCCTACCTTTTCTTCATCTTTTATTAAGACCAAATTAACCACCATAGCTTTTTAAGATGAAAAATCAACTTGCCTTTGCATTCCTTTAAGGCATTCCAAGCATGAATTTCAGTTACAGGATTTGTTACTCCAGAAATGGCTAAAGTAAATCATTCTGTTTAGGATGAAAAATGTTGCATGCACATTGCCATTGTTCTCCCCGCATCGCCTTCAGTTCTGATTTTTTTTTTCCCTCATCAAAATGCAAAATACAGTTTGAAAAATTAAGCTAGGCCCTGAGTGTTTATCATGAAGTTTATTTGTACTGTCAGCACTCGGATGCATTAGGCAGTTGGCCTAGTCTGGGCAGGCATCTCAGTGTGTATGGATTATCCACCACTTTGGGAGTGGATGGGAATGTGCCAACATTTCGCAGGAAGAGGTCTGTGGACACCCATAGCAATTTCCCACTCCTGAGTAATGTTAGGTGATTTCAAATCTTAAATGTAATAACAATGACCCATTACCATTTTGCACATCAGATTGGCTGGTGATTCTTTCAGCCCTTCAATTCACCTATCCTGTTCTAGAGGGAGGGGCCGTGAATATTTCTATCTCAGATTCAACCCCAGGCATGTTTTCACTTTTACTTTAGATAAGAACTCTGAGTGAGAAAATATAATAGGATACAGTATAATACAATATGATACAATACAGTACAACACAACACAATACAACACATATTCCTAGGTTTAAAAAAGGAAAAATTTAACAAGATAACTTTTTTAAATCTTATTTTTCTGCTATGTAACTATTTGTTAGGGGCAGTGAACTGTGGAAAAGTATTTTTAAAAGGTATGTAAGGAGAAAAACTGAACAATGATGATGACTTTGAGGATAATTAAAATCAAACTGTTTCTTAAAGTGGGGTTTTGCAATCTCAGGGTGGGCCCTGCACACAACTCTGAAGCAGGCGGCATTTGTTTTAGTCCCCTTTCATCTAGCTCCCTTCTCTGTTGTGACATTACTCAGTCCATGTTTTCACTGCCCTCGTGATAATGATAATAGTGTGGTGGAGTGGAAGTCTTCTCATTACGGTTGTTCATCAATCACAAAAGATAGTTACAGCTAGAAATCTACTTCGAATTGTGTGTGTGTGTGTGTGTGTGTGTGTGTGTTAAACATTTGGATATATTTCTTCTACTTCTAAATTTTTAAGTCTCTAAACTTTAGTCCTAAAAATTCTAATTTGAGTTTTCTTTTCAAACATATATAACATTTAAATAAATTATTAAATTACTGATGGCACAGATAATTTTGGAGACCAGCTCAAATGAATCTTGGTAAGCATAACACTCACCAGAAGGCAGACAGTATTAGCAAGAAACCCACTGGCCACTGGAATTCTGCAGGTAATAAGCATTATTCTATAGGTTTGATGGAAATTAGAAGTGAAGCATTGGTTAATTTAGAAGGTTGAATTCACTTATGAAAGCATCTACTGTAATAATAAAAGACTGTATTTAGTAGCAGGTGATGTTTGTCGAGCACATGGCATATACTAGAAACTGTGCTAAGTTTTTATAGATACGAACTCTTTCTCTGTCATTGAACTAACTCTGGGCAATTTGGCATCTACTCTTTATCCCTAGTAGCTTCCTTTGGTCTAGACACTATTTACTACCACTACATGAATTCATTTACATCCAATTGTAAACATTGTTTCCCTATTAGTATTGAAAAATCTCAGTTTGCTTTAAGTTCCAGATATAATTTTAGTGGACAAGGTACTATAGAATTAGACAGATTACATCTTCTCAATCAGCACAGTTAAAGAATGCTCTAAACCAGAAGTGGGTGCTGAGATTTGGAACAAAAAAAGATAAAACAAATTTCTGGAGAATGTTGACTGAGGAACAGGAATTTCTCAATTGAATTTAATTAATCATAAACTCTGTTCTCACAGACTAGGATGTCTTAAATACCCTTAATATTTCTTGAGTAGATGTAAAACACCAAAAAAAGTTATTCTATTTTCTATAGGACTCACCAAAAAGAAATGAACTTCTGGTAAAGCAGAAGCAATTTTGGCAGGAGGCAGAGAAAGGACTCGAGCTGAGAATGTAGGTGATCCTTGGAGAGAAGTTTAACAAGTACAGTATGTGTCACGAATGACACGGACCTCTTTGCCAATATAGTGTCCACATTCTGAACTTCCACCCCAAAGTATTGCCAATGAATCTATAATACAGGTGCAGATAATGATATAAGAAGAATTAAAACCTAGTTAATATAAATCAGGTATCACAGCTGTGTTCTCTATGGACTGCTGCTGCAAGGTAAAGAAGACTGGCAGGTCTCAAGGAGGAGGGAGAAGGAGGAAGAAAATCTCCAAGGTGGAGGGTGATTGGGACACCTGAGATGTGTCTTGGTGCTTTTGGGGTACCCTTATTTGAAGAGAATGCCAAGGTTGAGGAGATTAATCCCTTACCATCTACTTTCAGCAGAACAACTCTATTTTTCTTTTCCTTTTTGATATAGATAAAAATTTCTCTTATGATTGCATTAAAAAATAAAGAAGAAAAGCAAAACAAATCAAAACTACTACTTTGAAAAAGTGAAAACCATTCATTCGAATTTTCCCATCTATGAATCATTTAGAATGCAAGGGCAACACTTGGAGATTTGAGTTCATAGATCTGAAGTAGAGGTTGAAGAATCTGTTTTGTTTTGTTCTTTTGTTTAAATGAGCTTTGGGGTTGATATTGATAAAGGTAGCCTCAAACTACACTTTGAGTAATACTTCTTTGGAAGATCTTTTTTTTTTTTTTTAGATTATCCTTATATTTACCTTCCAACATTCCCAACACATCTTTTGTCCTAGAACTTCCCTTCATTTGATGCAGATCTGCTTGTCTTCTTTGGACATGCAGGGACTTTGTTTTAGTTACCCTAAACTCAACATCGAATCCTCCTTTTACCAATATGAGAAATCGATCTCCTGGAAATTTGTTATTTGTATCATGATCTAAAAGAGATTTTGCTTATGAATGTTTTAGAATTCTGAATTTGATTAATATTGAACCTATAGCATTTTTAAATGAATATATAATATTTCATATGATCATATCCACATATCCACATTGCTATGATGATTTCAAAAGAATCAGTGAGGTTCTATGTTTCCAGTTATACATTTGTCTGATGTAAGGCAGTGGTGTTAATATTTTTGTACAGCGTGATAATTATAACACAAAATTTTAATGGGAATCTCAATATTTACAACAACATATAAATTCCTTAGAGACTTTAATTTGGGGTTTTTGAAAGGAAAAGAATAGTTTTTATGTGTGCACTCAAGCACCTCCACTGGGCCTTAAGTTTCTGGGTAAGGAATTAGAAACAATTTCAATTGTATAGCTTCTGTGTTCTATCTGAAAAATGAGCTTTCCTGGTGCCTTTTTTACTCAGGTTTTTCAAGAACATTTGATGGAGCTATGTATAAATGCCAAGAATTTCTAGTGAGTCTAGAAGAAGTAACAAATAAGCATTTCTTTTTTAGTCAGTATACATTATAAGCTAAAATTCTCTCTTGCTCACTCTGCTCACCCTTTTTTTTTTTTTTTTTTTGCTTTATAATGTCCACATGTGTGAGTTGGGAGAAACATATAAAGTGGACTGTTCATTAAGAAAAGAAAACCGCAGCCCTCAAATCATGAATTTATGCAATTTTTAACTGTTTTTAACAAGCACAAAATGGTTCACGGGATTTATGCAAGTATAGATCATTTTAATTTGAATCATTGTGGAATCATAAAAGACTCAGTCCTTTAATTCTGTGCCTTCAAGTCAGCTACTTTGATTAAAAAATAATAAAGCATGAGAGCCGTAGGGTCCTCACAGGTTCTCGGTGCTATCGAGGCTCCCTGATCTTCCGTGCTAATTCTCTTCATTAATATTAATAAAAGGCTGATAGGCCATTGCAAAGCATGATATGAAAAGCAGGCAATTAATTGCTTGTAGTATTTTTATGCTTATTTTGCACAATGAAAATAATGCCTTGGGACTATCAGCTAATCAATAATATCAACTGTGTTGAAAATGAGCACCTTCGGTTTCTTTTTCATAAATCTCCCTTAAACTTAACAAACATGAAAATTCAGTGAATGTCCTTGAAATTAACAGGCTGGGAAAGAAATCGTTTTATTGTAGCTGACACTTCTGTTTAAGGAGAGGGATACTGTGTGATACTGACCCTTAAACAGTGTGGGGGTTAGAGGCGCCAACCCCAGTGCAGTTGAAATTCTCTGTATGACTGCTGACTAGCCAAAATTTAGTTGTCTCTTGGTACCCACATGGGCTTGATTCCAGGACCCCCCAGCAGATACCCAAATACAAAAACGCTCAAGTTGCCTCTATAAAATGGCATAGATCAATGCATACAGGCAGCCCTCTGCATCCACGGATTTCCTATTGCAGATCAAAAACAGTACAGGTATTTATTGAAAGAAATCTACTTATAAATAGACATGTGCAGTTCAAACCCTGTTGTTCAACTGTGTATGAGTGTATTTGGGCATTTCAGATTGTCCAGTCATTTCAATGAGTACGTTCTAGGTGTTTTTGCCTCTTTGTGGGTGAAATTAAAATTTGGAATGTAAGCACATACTTTATATAAGTTAGATAAGCCATTTGAGGAATTCCATATCAATCATTTCGATTTATTCGATAAATCAACCAATTTTATTGGTTTTTAAAAATGTTTGTATTAATCAGTCTCCTGATATTTTAAGGCCAAATTTATTACTCCTGAGTTGAGTTTTAAAAGTTTAACTCAGGATAAAAAGTTCTAGATTTAGAGGCTTCTCTTCTTACTGGAGACTAGAGAAGAATGCTTCTGATTCTGATGTTCCTGTGTTACTTGTAGAAATTATGTAAGCTCTACTATAATTTCATCATTAAAGCCATGTTACATTTATGGAATGATAAATTTAATCTGACTTTGTCCCCAATATGGGCATGTTCATTTCCTCTGTGCTATCCGTAGTGTCAGGACATTAATTTCTGTGCCTTACTGAATAAGGCCCATCATTAGGGCCTGTAGCAAATCCAGTTGCCTATACATATGCAAACCTATAATTTAGATCAAAATGCATTTTATAAATTATTTTCATGGAAATAATACTTTCTAAGAAAACTAATTTTAAAAATATTTATGAATGTTTTACAAATAACAAATACTATGAAACATACAAATACCATACAAATAACAAATACTATACAACTATACAACATAGTTTGCATAAATATGATATTCAAAATAGTTTGACCCCTAATTCTGACAAATCAGTGGGTAGTAAAATAAAAATCCCGAGCCATATAATCTTTATGCCATGAAATTTCTTCAAGTCAGTCATATGTGAATATGGGTAATCACTTCCAAATAAAAAGTTGGTTACTGAATGAGTAGAATCTCTGTGTACGGTTGCAAGCCAAATTGCCAAATTAAAAAAAAAAAAAAAGACACAAGTTTAGTATGAGAACTGGCAATAGAGACTTCTTAGTCCCCTCTGTACAGGTTAATTTCAATTCTTAACCAAATAACCAACTAGAGTTACAGAGTAGAGAGTAATGTAATGTGCTAAGAACTATTTGGAAGGACCTGGGATTATAGCAAATATCAAATTTTTCCATCGATAAAATGCCCATCTAAAGATTATCTTTCATTTTGAACTGTGCACTTCTAAAAAGTTACTATTAGGAGATTCATGGCATTTAGATTTAGAGCTTTGACTTATTCATTGTGTCTTATGGTTTTGAATCAGATAGTAGATTTAAGATCCTTTACAAAAACATAACTTTATTTGCATACTAGACAATTCATCTCAATGAAAAATGGTAAAATTTAGAAAAGTTATAGAAAGCAATGTTAGTGATATAACAATTTTTTAATTCTCTTTGTATAAACAATTATTAAACACTAATCATTCATTTATTTATATTTAGACATGTTTCCATAAACATTAAGATGCTTTAAAGCTAAATAATATAGAAAATGAATATATATGTATATGTGTGTGTGTGTGTGTGTGTGTGTGTGTGTGTATACACATACACTTGTAATGAAAAATTTATCTCTAGAAGTAAAGAAAGCTCTCAAGAAGTGAATTCTTACTGTCACTGGAAGCTTCATTTTGCTATGAAATTTATAAGATCTAATCTAATTTCTGAATTTCTTAGAAACTAAAGTAAAAAGGAAAACACATTATGATGCATAGCTTTCATTTTCTTATAAGGTACAATTTGCAAATTAGTCCCAGAAATAAATTTTTCTCTCAGAAGTGAATTCAACTAATCTTAGATTATACCACTTCTCAGAATGAATTTTAGAGGATGTAGAAAATATCTTGGCTTTGTTATAGACTAAAATTATTTTAAAGCTGAAAGTGATTTTAGAGTCCATCAATCTAAACCTGATATTTTATAAACAGTTGGGTTGAGTCTATGAAAAATAGATAATTTTTTCTAAGAACATTCAACTGACTAGCAGTAACAGCTCATCTGGAAACCACTGGCCCCAGATATTCTACTTTATCCTCACTTATTTGATCTTAAAACTCAACAGTACAGCTCAACCCCACTTCTGCCCAGCCCATTATAGTTAACAAATCTCTACAGATGATTTTATCTGTTTCCCTTATTAGATTGTGGAATAATTGTTCTCTCTCTCTATTAACCAATCTCAACTAAGTTTCCCACAGAAGCTATTAAAAATATGTTTTTGTGATTTGAAAGCTTGCCTCTTTCTGTCTTATTTTAATTGAAGTAATGCACAATGGCTAGATACCTGCCAGACAGCCTACCTGTGCCAGATTCAGATTCTTTCATTGACCAACATCACCACCTTGGCTTTATCCAAATAGGTGAAAACTTTCCTTAGCGAATAAGGGCCAGCCTAGATTAGGGGTGCCTTACCTCTGTGGACAAGATGATATCATGCTCTTTTAAAAATGCAGTTTAAATAGAAATTTTAGGACTCGCAAATAATACTACATGGTCAAAATGTTGCAGTCATCTTTTATTCTTTCTCAAATATGACACCAGTTGACACCTAGAGAATATCCACATTGCTTTAGTCTTTGCCATGATAGTTGTATATTTTAATTATCTCAACAAACTCAGGCCTGAGGACTATAAGGTCAAAACTGCTCACTCAATCAGGCACATTACCCAGCAGTTGCCTTGACATAACTGAGCCTCTGCAAGAACCACCAGAGGAAGCAGTGGAGTCTGGGGAAAAGATGGAGACAGGAAAAGTGTTCTTGATTCTTGTATTATGTTCAATGGAAATAGCTAATGATATACATTTTTATAGCTTGTTTTTTTCTAATATAGAAAATTAGTTTCTTTCTTCTTGATATTTATAAAAATTGACAGGCAATAAACCAAAATTCTAAGCAAGGGGACTTGCAGCTGCTGCTTTGCAAATACATGTTCCCCTCCTTCCTCAGAGATACAGCCCTTCAGCTTATGTTCTTGATGAGCCTCCCCGGGGAACAGCAATTAGTCCAACCTGCCTCACAGAAGACCATGGAAGACAGTGGTTGCTGTGTTGTTAGGTGTCTTACACAAAATTTTCTTAATTTTTCTCCTTAAATATGTGTGAGGGCACGTGTATGCGCACGCACACACATACACACACACACACACAGAAAGTTTTACTTCTCAATATAGAGATACAAACTTTCACTATGTAGATATATTTACTTTAACCTCTTCTCTTACTATATTCTTCCTTTAAACAAAATGGGGTATTGGAGGTACCCTTTTGTCCATTGGTTTCCTAAAACTTTTTTCATGACAAGGCATTCCAGATATCAAGAGAGTATAAATGGGCAAATGAAAGTGTAGAAAGAACACAGAGGGGAAAAACTTTGATATATTTTCAACTCCCTCTCCCCACCTACTCTATGGAATGTTCTGTATATAAAACAAAGGGAATTTTTGTTCAAGAAATTCAATGAATCTCTTTTTGAAAATGTATTTGCTGGTGGTGGTATGACCTATTTAGACAAAAAAAAGGGGGGGAGAGAGGTCATAAATTCCAAACAAAGGCACAAGTGCTTGTCTTTTAACAAATGTGTTGTTGCCTTAATTCTGCTCCCTTTAGTGACATTTGCTTGGAAAGTTCTTTGTGAATTTTGCTTACACTGAGCCCTCCAGCATGAGGGTTTTCCTGCATAGCTAGCCTTTCCAAGATCTTCAAGCTGATCTTGATATCATTCAGGTGACAACACTACACCCTGACATCCATAAAAGAATGGCTGTACGTGACTACACAGTTAACTCATATTTAAGTTTGTCAGTGTCAAGTCTTAAAATGTTACAGAGAAAAATATTACAGATTTCATATGTCTATCAAAAGTGGCTGGATTTTACATTTCTTTTCCACCTAGAGTCTGGTCCTGTTTAGGAGAAGAGTTATTGGAAAGAAGAAAACACTAAAATTTCCAAATGTTAAAATACAATATTTAAAAGAAAATTGGCTATAAGGCATAAAATTTGTTTTTAATGAGTCTCAACTTTTTAGCAGTAGTAAATTAAAAATATTATTATTCAAAGACCTCCCTATTTTTAAGATAACATAATACTGTATGTCATTTAAGCTTGCTATGAATAAAAGTAAGATACCACAATGATAAAAGCACCCGGCCCTAAAGATACAATAAGTCATTAATTATAACTTAGTGTATTCTATAACCTCCAATACACTCAAGCTAATTATTTTGTGAATAGTTTTTAATCTGGAAAAACTGTTGATTAATGTCACCACTTTGCCCATAAGCTATAATACAGTGTGTACTTGGGAATAGCTATTACCAAAAAGAAAAAAAATATATTACCACTCAATTTTCCACCGAATTGAAAAGAACATTTAGTTCATATAGGCAATATGTAATAGCATCCTGGTGCTACAATTACAGCCCATGTCACTCGTGGCAAATCTCTTGGGCATCCCATCTGTTTGGCAACAGCACCTTTGAGGTAGGGCATTACAGTAAAGAACATAAAGCATTTATGGTTCCATCATATCGTAGGTCAGCAGGATAAGTTCTTTGAACTTAGCTCTTAAAATTCAGTGGGGAAGGAGTGGAGTATAAAGAGCCAAAGTCATCTGATTGGCTCTTATTTCTTGGAACAACTTGCCAGAGGCTTACAATTGCTTTGTAGAAGTCCAAATTAGCACCAGCATATTCACATGGAAGTAGGAAGGGCTTCAAATAACATATATGTTAAAACATCCTCTTAATGTAAGCTGCAAATGCACAAAAATTATAAATCAAAATCGCAATAATATTTAAAGAACGGCTGTCACTCTTGTTCTGTATCTCAGTGTGAGGTAGTATTTAAGACACAGAATAGGACTGGCAGAGTTTTTCAACTGGGATGACTCAGGGAGGCCTCATGAAAAAGGTAAAATTTGATATATATTTTAGCTAACAGAAACACCAAGTACATATCTATGATACCTACATATGGTTGTATGGGAGGTGAAGGGAATACATTCTAAACAGTTGTTCTTGTGTGAACAAAGAATGGGGGGTGAGTAAGAGAGCTGGTGTCTTTTGTGGAAAAGTAAATAGTGGAAAAGCTTTGCCAGGGCACTGATTATGATGAGAAGTAAGAGACTTAAAAAGTTACTATGTAATGATGATGGAGGGCCAATTATTTGAGTGCATTCACATTTTTTTTTTTAATAAATAGAACTAATCTCACCAATGCTTTGGGAAGATTAATGGGTATATTGACAAAAAAGAGAAGACAGGGCATTATTTCAATCTTCTATAAATGAGACCATATTTGATTTGCATCAAAGGTTTGGAAACAGAAATTGAAAAAAATAAAGAGAAGAGAAATTTTTAAAATAACAATGATTAGCAAACTGTGGAAGACATAAGTAGAGATCAGATTTATGGATAGAGAAACTGTAAAGAAGTTGGAAAGCCTGTGTGGATAAACTTTACTTTTATGGTGCACAGTTAAATTGTGGTTTAGAGAAGAATTAAGAAGACAATATAAACATCTCTGTCTTGGGCAGTGAAAGTTTGAGGTGAATTATAAATTTGCCTGTCTTTAATATCCTTATTTTAATACTATAAAAATCGTGTACTGAGAAGAAAACATTCTTTGAGATTGTTTCTTTATTATGTGGGAAAATGCTCAATTCAGGATTTCACTGTGTCACTGCAATTTAAGAAAGTATATCTTTAGCATTAAGAAATCTCCCAATAACAGCAAGATCAGGGCAGTTTATAAGAGTCCTAATTAAGGCAATTAGAAGATCAGATAGAGGAATTGGCTATGTTCATGAAGATGGAACAGACTGATGAGTATTATAATAAGCATTTTGAATTTGCAATGTCTTGAGTTATTTAGATAAAAATGTGATTTATCATATTGAATATAGATTTTAATTCTATTATTGCATTTTTAATTTCCTTACAATTCTCTCTTATCCATTTTTGCTTACATCTAATCTTATAGGATTTTTTGTCTTTGCTGCTTCCAAAAGCAGCACGAGGTTTGGATTCTTAACCTGGAATCAATAGGACCCCTAGAGTCCCATCATTAGCTTCACGGTACATATGAAATCTGTAAAATATTGTCTGAGTGTTCAGTTTTCTGGGTAGAGCTTTCTAAAGATTATTAAAACACTCTTCAATGTTTTGTACTGATGCATATTTGTCCAAATACAAAATAAAAATAGGTTTTAACTTTTATATGTGATAGGCAGTGAGATTGCTTTTGCAAATAGTTAAATATTATTGGTAATAAATTGTACTATGGCTCTGTAAGGGGTATGGCTAACTCAACCCTTAAAGTCCACCTTTAACTTTTCCCCTTCTAAATGTAGGTCCAGTCCTGCACGCAGAGTTGGTGACTGTCCTCTTGTATAACATTGTCTCTTCCAAATCTCTCTCCTTCTGTCTGGCACATTGTGTTAAGAATCCAGTGAATTAGAAAAGTGAGGCAGAAGTAAAGGAGATCTTTGTAAAAAATGCCTATGGCTTACCTGGAAAAGGTATGCTCTTGTCCCTTTGAGTGATTTCCATGAAGATGTCTACCATTTACATTTGAACATAACTAAAACATAAATTCCACAAGGGCAGGCAAGTTTATATGCTTTGTTCACTACTGTATTCCCAGCACTTAGTGCTCAACACAGAGTACATATTCAGAATATTCGTTGAAAGAATGAATATACATCTGTATATTTGAGTTCCTTTGCTCTGATGAGAAAGAACAGTCACTTGCAGATGGATTTCCTCCTTTCACTAACCTTTTGCCTCCACCTCTGCCTTTCCTCCTTAGCATCCTGGTTCCATCAAACACTCCCATTATTTCCTGGAGCCTTTCTCTCCCTCTTTGCCAACTTCTTAACATAAGCATTTACATGTCCTTAGGTCTCACACTTAAAAATACAGAAATATCAAATCTCTCTCTTGACTCATACATTTCCCCTTAAGGTTATTTTTCATCTCCCTTTTAAAGCCAAAAGTCCTACCTATGGCCACGCCACCCTGAACAAGCTCGATCCCGTCTGATCTCGGAAGCTAGGCAGCGTCAGGCCTGGTTAGTATTTGGATGGGAGACCACCTAGGAAGACCAGGTGCTATAGGCATAAAAAATAAAATTAAAAATAAGGGATTGTAAACTGACAAGGGCCTTACGATCTGTAAGGTTAACCAAGTGTTGCCTCTCCTAAAACAATAAAACAATAAAACAAACAAACAATAAATAAATAATAAAAAATAAACACGCACGCACGAGCGCGCGCGCGCACACACACACACACACACACACACACACACACAAGTCCTGAGTTGTCAAAAACTGTCCTCTCTACTTCCTAATCTCCAATTCACCTTTCTTTATTTTTCTTTATTTTTTTAATGCTGACATTGGTTAATAAAAATCAGTAAACTTCAACCATACACTTTAACAGTAAGGTGTGCGTGTGTGTATATGTGTGCATGCGTGCGCGCATGTATATATAGATAGATAGATAGATAGATAGATAGATATAGATATAGATAGATATATAGATATATTTACATTGTGTATTCACCTGCTATACTTAGATTTCTTTTTGTCACCACATATTTGACCCTCTTTACCCCATCTACCTCCCCCCTCCCCCTTTCCCCTACCCTTTTGTAACCACTAGTCTATTGTCCATGTCCATGAGTCTCTTTTTTTTTGTCCTTTTCATTTGTTGCTTTTAGGTTCATATCCCACATATAAGTGATATCATGTGATTTTCAACTTTTTCTGTCTGAGTTATTTTACTTAGCGTGATTATCTAGAGATTCATCCATGTTTTCACAAATGGCAATATTTCATCTCTTCTTATGTCTCAGTAATATTTCATTTCATCTTTCCATTGAAATTTTACTCTGCTCTCACTATACTAATACATCTATCCTTTTGAAGATCACCAGGTACCTCTGTGCTGCTAAATTATGTGGACAATGATTTCAGTTCTAGTATTACTTGATTTCTGGGTAGTGCTAGCATGGTTGGCCCTCTGCTCCTTTTTCAAATATTTTCCTCCTTTAGCTCTGTGGCATGTCTGATTTCTCTACTACCACTATATATGACTGATCATCTTTGATCTCATTTGTAAGCAACTCTTCCTCCTGATATTTTTAAAATTGTTGTATACTTCAAGGTTAAGCCCTGGACACACCTTTCTTTTCACTTTGCATACTTTCCTTTGTCATTTTCAACAATATCTAAAACTGTGCTCCAAACACACATACCTAATGTATACTTGATTCCAAATTAAACTCATCTTCCATCTCCACAAACTTGTCCCTCCTCTTATATTTCTTATTTCAGTAAATAAAACAACAGTTTAGTAAATAATATAACTTCCCTAAGTTTACCCCCACTGCCACCTTTCTATCTTCCTTGTTTCACAGCCTTTTTTATTTTTATTTTTATTTTTTTGTGTGGTACTGCAAGAGACTTCAACTTGGGTTAATTCTTCTAGTTTTGCCTCACTTCTGTCTTTTTCTCTACATAGAATTTGAATGATCTTTCTCTAAAATGCAAGTGTGGTCCTATCACTTCTATGATTAAAAGCTTATAATGTCTCAGTTTTAAGTTTAAATTAATCATGTTGTCTAAAACCATTACCAGTGTGGCCCTCCCTTACCTCTTCCAGTCTCATCTCTTACTTCAGCCACTTTGAACCAGAGGGCTTAACTATAATGATATTTGATGGCATACTGCCTCATCTCTACACCATCTCTGTACATTTCACAAGATTGTAACCCTTACTGGGCCACTACCTAATTTTCCCTTTTCTCTTTGACTAAATAATCAAGTATCCTTCTCATACTTTATATTACAGCAATTTTCTTTTCTCAGGGAGGCCTGTCTGTCTGTCTGTCTGTCTGTCGGATTCCTGTGTGCTCTGAGAGAACTAAGTGGTTTCTCCATCATTATATCCAGGTGCTCAAAACATATCACCCTACACAGTAATTGCCGATATACTTCTTAATATCTCCTAACAGAGTCCAAGTTCAATTTGAACAGTGTCTATTTTATCTTGTTTCTCTCTGTATTTACAGCCCCTAGTACAATGCCCAGAATATAATGTGTGCTCACTAAATATCATGAAATAGGATTGTGTTGTTTTCTTATTGTTTCTGTCATTGAATATATAATACTTAATGTGAACTTGATTATCCTTTAATTCTCATTCCAACTTCTTGAATGACATGAGATCTGAAGAAAGTTCACTGCTTAGGAAATAAATTATGTTGTTATAATGCCCTCTCACCCCAAGTCATTCATAATTCTTCTGGGCATTATGTTATCACAAATAAATGTATTTAATTAAATACCTTCTGCCCATGAGACACAGCTAGTCAATATGTGGTAAACACCTTTGTTTCAATATAAAGTAGGGACACTGTGTTTTAGAGAAAAACATTGATCTCAAATGGCAGAGTTAGTCTTATTTTGTGAGAGGAATCTTTCAAATAAAGCTCCTTGAGTGTTTGAAGGTGTCAACACTTTAATGTTTCAAAGCCTCAATTATTCAGGTACCACAGAGCTGAGCATTGTACGCCTGCGAATGTCACATTTAAAAAGCTCAGATGGGTAAGATGCCATGTTCTGTTCAAGGCTTCTGATATTTGAAATGAAGAGTGGAGCCCTTTCATTTCAGCAGCTCCTAAGGCTCACCCAGTCTTCATGCTGTTGCTCTGAAACTCGGCATTCATTAAATGCTTGCTTGCAATTTGAGTACATTGTTAATGGAGTGGACAGCTTCTGAGGTTGAAAGTTCAATTTATTCTCTAAGGCAGTGGTAAACTTTTGATATCTCTGATTGAGATTGGTTATTGAATCAAGGGCCTGGTTTGGAGCCAGAGATGTATTAGATAAATTATCTGAGAGGACTGAATAAAATGCTTTTATCTTGTGCAGCATCTGCCCAAGCTACAACCGTATTACAGCATATGGCATTCAAAGAATATGCTGTCTTTCTCCCAGATGGATTTGAGAAATGTTTCTCAAGGAATCAAGTGTAAACACTGTGATTTTCTACAAACATTATAAAATACTGCTTTATACCAATCCTGTGACATAAAACTTCATTGGCTCTGAAGTCACAACTGTAAGCCCCATGGCTTATAGTTGTTTGTCAGATAAATACTTGCATTTAAATGTTTAGTGCAATTTGCTTCAAAGGTAGACTTCTTCAGCCTGAAAAATCTGTCATCTGCATTGCTATGCAATTGTCTAAAAATGCAATTTGGAATCAATAATCTTTTTGGTAAAAATTAATTGTAAATATTTGGGAGAAATGTACAAAACACTAAGAGTTATCACTAATAATACTGACAAAGTTATAACCTCCATTTTTCCCATCCAGTTCATGCAAAATCCATCTTCTTATAGGTACTTATTCAGTAGGTAATTGTTTAACCAAGAAGGAAAAAGAAGTGCCCATCCTATATGTTACTCTTAGATGATTCTTCCTAAAGCACGATTTGCAAAACTGGCTAAATAAAACGTTCAAACTACTCAACCACTCTACCATTTTCTTTGTGTTATCACATTGATCTTGTTTATACTCCCAGGATGTACTCTCCTACTTTTAGGATTCTGCTCCAGTCTAATGCCCAGCCCCACAGCAGCCTTGTCTATAGTACAGATGATCTACCCTTTAAGACTCTGCTAAATTGGTTCTTCTATGAACAATTTTCTTACCATTCTAACCTAGGATAATCTCTCCAGTCTTACATTTATATTACTTACCATCTGTTCCATTTATTTGGCATTAAGGCATCCATTGCCTTGTGACATCTGTTCTATTTTTGGCTGATATTGCTATTGACCTTTTTATGTACATATCTTGTCTCCTTAACTGGATGGAATGCTCCTTGAGGACAGAGTCATGAATTGAATCAGATTTTTACACCTAGAAGAAACTTTAGATATCAAATAGTCTAACACCTCATTTTATAATTGAGAAGAAGAGAGTGTGGTAGAAGTTAAATAACTGATTTAAGGTCAGACAATAATTTAGTTAGAAGGGCAGAAATAAGAGTTTCTGGCTTGAAATACACTGCTCTTTTCAGGGTACTTCACTGTAACTTTCATAACATATTAGAGTTAAAATGAGCATTAGTACTTCAACCTCCTGAATTTATAGACTAGGAAACTAAAGCCCAGAGAAGCTGGGAAATTGTTGCCAATGTCATTTATTGAGTTAATTATAGCAGTCCTGGGACAACTGAGATTCCCTGACTGTTAACATAATGCTTTGCCTACCTACCTAAACTCCCTTCATCTTTCTATATTCCACAAAGTTCTGTGTACAGAGTAAATACCTATTAAGCATCTGTTAAGCTTAATACATAAGAAAATATAAATGTCTCTGGTACAGAATCCCGAAATATTACATTTCAATGGAAATTGAGAAATAATAAATGTCAGAGTTTAACTGTGGCCTCTTCCCATTAGTATTTCTCTGTATTTCATTTAAGGAGACCCAAATTGTGTATAAAAATTGATAGATTTAGAGATACCTCTATTCATAGAAAAAAGGGTGCCCCCTGCCCTGTAAGGTTTTCTGGAGTTATATCCTCACTTCTTTTTTTAAATGTCAGATCTATTTTTACAGAACTCTCAATGTGTTTTGGATTGAGTTGGGGTTTTAATTTATCTTCACCCAATTGTTTCTCCTAAGTGTGAAGAATTCTTATTTTCTGTATTTCATATGCAGAAAAATCCTATACATGAAATGTTATAATCTTTTGCCCGATGAAGTACATGGAAGATCTTCAGTTATCTTTAGCACGTCCATGGCTTTCACAGTCAGAACACCTAAGCTTTTCAGGGTTTTCTATATTTACACAATAACATGAAAGCTCAATTTCTGTAACTCCCAAAAGTCCAGAGATCTCATTATAACTCGATTCATGAATTTCGCTTTAGTTGATCCCTTTTGCCTAATAAAACTAAATGCTGGATCAGCAACTTACTGTGATCCTGAGAAGAAATTGTATCATCGGGGACAAAGCCCTGCAGCTGATTAACTATGGGGTTTTAACCAAGTCTTGCTTGTCCCTGGGATTGTTTCTTTATCTGTCAAAAGCAGATTAACAAGCAAAAACAAAGGTGTCTGACAGATTTTTGTTTTTTCTCTTTTTTGGTAAGTGAACCAAGTTGTTTGAAATAGGAATCTGCCTTCCCAACTGCTGAAATCCTTGATGGTTATAGAAAAGCTATATTATCAATCTAACTTTCCAGGAATGAAAGTTACCACCAAAGTGTCAGAAGATTTTAGTTCTTGGGAGATAAAAGATAACATTTGTTGAAGACTTATAATATGCTATGAACTTCATCAATATTAATTATTTATTCTGCACAATTATTCTATGTGGTAAGCACTGTTATTATCCTCATTTTATAGGTGACAAATCTGAAGCACTAGGTTTAAAGTAACATGTTCCAGAATGAATGGTTAGTCACAGGTTGTGCTTTGCAACCAAATTCAGGTTCAAGAGCCTGTGGTCTCAAACCATTGCTTTCTAGTGTCTCTCAGGGACAGTTACCAGAGAGCCCATGTGTTCATGTTAGAAAAGGAGATCAGAGAGATCTATAAACTTCCATACCCACAGGAAAGAAAACAACTACAATATAAAATATATCCAGACTGACAAATAAAAAGAACTAGAAGGTGGGTTGGAGAGAGAAGGTTGTAATGCACTGTTAGGGTAAAAATCAATGTAATTGATTAAGACAACAGCAAAAAATTCTACTCAAAACATAAGGACACTACACAGGAGCCTGATGTTTACTTTTACTGAGCATGTCCGTCCTCCTATTCCCTTCTCAGCTGACATCTTGTTTCCTGTACATTACATCCTGTCATCATTTTCACTTGTCTCTTGGTGTTCTCTATCTTCCTTTATCATTTACTGAAGAGAAATTGAGAATTCTATTGTATGCCCATCACTGTACTTGCTACTAGTGATAATAAATGCAAAATAAATAAGAGATAAATACTTAAGAAACTCACAAAATTTATGACTTATTTATTGGAGGCAACTAAATTATGAAATAAACTCTATGATTGTAAAAGCAACCCAAATGACATCTAGTCCTGTCTCTGAAGTTAATATACATCTCATGTCTGAGGCTCAATTACTTTATTTGTGGAATGAGAGAGTTAAACTAGTTCGTTTCTTAAGATCTCTTCCTAGTATATACTTTCATACCTTCCAGTTTGGGTTAGATCTTGGAGGTGCCTTTTTTATTTCTCATCTTTAGTTATATTCCTTATATATATGGTGGGTGATGTTTAAATATTCTTGGTAAGGTATTTGATATTCTTCAAAGAAATTTAGAGAAAAATATTCTAGCATTTTATAGCTGAAATTAATCTTTTCTAATTACTTAGGGAAAAAGGTTAGCATTCTGCTTCTCTTTCAAGTAGTCTTTGTTCAATCAGTGAAACCTGTAATCCTTGGGATAAATTAGTAGAAGTTGAGAGCTTTTCCTCCTTAAAGTAAATGTCAGCATCAATGGTTGTCCCCTCTGAAGACTGTGCTCTGTCTTGGCTGTTTTTTGTCCCCATTATATTCATATTTTATCTATTTCATTTTAACTCCAAATGTCTTATTCCTTGGTTTCTTTATCTCGATTTCTACGGCCTTTCTTTTTCGAGGTACATGTAAACAGGTTTTTTTGAGGTATTTTAAGAATGCCTTTAGTTATTTTTTTGGCACTGCTCAAAAGAAAAACCTGAGCAGAATTCTGGTTTTTTATATTTTAATTGTCCTTACTCAAAGGACCTGCTGCCTTTTCCTCAAATATTTATTTTCTTTATATATGTATTGTTATTTTTTTTTAAATGACTGATCTTGGATTCTTAGTTTTAACATTATAGATTTTAATTTTGAGGTTCACATATATTAAGTGCTTACGTTCTATTGCTTTGAATGTAAACACATGAACATGACACATTTTTCATTATAACTATAAATGTGCTTCAATGTTTAAAGACCTGGTGAAGATAATTTTGTTCAATCATGTTTATTTGGAATGATAGAAAAGAGATATTTGAAATGAAAACTTCCAGCTCAAAAACTATAAAATAAATCCCTAGAAATCATGATTATTAAGCATATTTCTGCAAAATCGAGTAGCTCAACCAGGCAATGAAATCAACATAGCCAGTGGGAGATTCATCAAATAGTCTGTGGCTAGTGATACAAAATCATGACTTACTATTTCCAAAGATAATTTAACAAAGTTTGAATTTCTAACCATAAAAATATGAATGTAAAATACATTATAAATGCTTTTTGTCAATTCTCTTGCATTCTAATTTATTGAATTCATACTTCTGTGTACTATGCTGCTTAATTTATCTAGGCTAGGGACTTTTTTACATATGTACCCTAAAAATAATTCAAATAGGGGATAGAGATATTTGTGATTTATCGCATTCCCTCTAGAAAAAAAAACTTAGTTAATTAAAAAAGCTTCAGGTCACTATACATTTTAATTATTTTTAGCTATAATTTTAGATTGTTAAAAAGGCTAGGAGAAGGTGGAGAAATAATATGATAATGCAGCTACCAAGCAAGCTATAGTCACTTTAATTCTCCTGGTTTATTAAAACCTATTCAAGTCTTTGATGGTCTATGAAATCATGATGTTCTATCAATTATGATCTCAAAAGATTTCTGAAACATTTTTTAAGCGAGAAGTAAGTAAATTATGGGTTTGTCTTTTTAAAATGTGTTTTATTATGTCATTACTTCAAATAATGTCAGTAACTCAGTACCAGTTTGAATGGTTATGGAACATTTGTAATTCAAGGGGGTGTGATTATCATTGTATATTCTGGTATAAAAAAAGACTTTAGCCAGATTACTTTTTATCGGCTCATGAATTTAGATGCAGTTCTTTTAGTTCCATAATGCAGCTGTCTAGGGGTAGATATATGCAACTCTCCAGATTGGCTGCCATTGAAAACTTGTAGTCTGAAACTTGATGTCTCAGGGTAGGGAGGGATTGCTGGTCTCATGGGGAAAACATTTTGAAATAAATAGCTACTACACTGACAAAAAATGAGATTTGAGTTATCTCTTTCCCAGGTAATATTTTTTGTTCTCCATCTATACCTATAATGGAGGAGGGAGAAAAAAAAGCTGCCCTCTTTGGGTTAATTTTTGATGCCCGTCTGTATATGATAAATGTCAGTATCTCCAATCATCCAACAAAATAAGGCCTCCCTGCAACTAAGAATCATTCACCTACTGCCAAATTCATTCTATTTAATGTGGCTTTATTAACAACATTTGCTGTCAGCAATTTTCAGCCCATTGGCCAAAGAAGAATGATGCAATCTTCTTTCATTAATGCTCACTCAAGAAAATAATTCTTAATCTTCAAAGGCTGAATAGGCACACCGTATACCCTTAAAAAAAGATGTACATGAGTAAGAAAAGACAAAGTCATTTATGCAGACTTGGTCAAAACCTCTGAATGATAAGATACAGGAGTAGGGAGGACTCAGAT
Source organism: Eidolon dupreanum (assembly GCA_028627145.1). Taxonomy (NCBI): domain Eukaryota; kingdom Metazoa; phylum Chordata; class Mammalia; order Chiroptera; family Pteropodidae; genus Eidolon; species Eidolon dupreanum. Next base: position 66,950,940 of record CM053504.1, on the reverse strand, counting down.
TCATATTTCATAGAGACACACCTGTATTTATTTATTACAAAATGTTTCCAGGCAAGAGTCTCAATAATGAGTGATGTGCAGTGTATCAGTTAGGAATCAGAAGTTTGGGAAATTATGATACCATAAACTCGGTGTATATTAAAAAGAGAAATTATAAGAAGGCTATAAAGAAAACTAGACTTTAATAAAAATCTGGTATTCAATATGTGTTTTTAAGGCCCTGAAATCCTCTATCTGAAACTATTTTGACACTCTTCCTCCACCTTGTAGAATTTAGTAGCCTTGTGTTTTAATATTAGATTAGGGACACCAAACTAACCCCAGAGTGATGAGAGAGGGAATCTAGAATGAATAAGACCTGCTATTTATCCTGAAGGGCACAGAAATTTTCTGGATAATAGTAGTTGATGAAAAAAAATGTGTTTTGTTATGTCAAAGTGAAAGGGCAAGCACTAAAGTCAAAGGAGAGAGCCTGAATATTGAAAAGGAGATAAAACCACACCACTTAAAAAGACAAGAGCAAGCCCTGGTGGCTGTAAGGGAAGGAAAACATTCGTACTTTACACTCTCTTAGGTTCAGTAGGTGAGGCCCATGAATTTAACCGATAAGAGACAGACTAACAGGAAAAAAAGATTTAGTACACATAGGAAAGCTTCACAGAAAAA
>CM053504.1:66934760-66949774 GCA_028627145.1 Eidolon dupreanum | reverse complement strand
TCTCGGTTCTTTTCTTCCCCATTACCGTGACTGGCAGACGTTGCATGATCTCAGAGAGAGGAGAGAGATAAGCAACCAGGGCACAGGGAAAAGCAAGTGTTTTGGGAAGATTTTTAATACTTGGCTGTATGATTTCCAGCTTGTCCAAATGTGAACAAAAGAAGGGTAGCAGGAAAAAGACTAGAAACTCTTTATTTGAATTGAAACTACCAACTTTTTACTTGTCCTGTAAATTGATACTGAAAAGATATCCAGTGTTCTGTTCTGGGTTTAGCTTGGAGACAAATAGTTGGAAAGAGCCTCACTCCAACCCTTACAACAAGAAAAAAGCTGAGCAAACTGCAAAGTAATGGCTGTTCTTGAATCCATCAGAGAACTTGAGTGGCAATGCTGCTAACTAACATTAGATTTGGGGAAAGACAGGTGTCTCCAAAGGGAAAACAAATTTTGAGCATTTGTTTACCTAGGACAGATAACAGAGGTTAAATAAGCCAGGAAGAATTTAGCTAAAAAAATTTAATGAATTGCTAAAGACTGGGTATGAGATAGAGTGAGAGTATGAGGTCCCTGTGGACCACATATATAGGGGTGTTTGTGGCCTCCTAAACACCAGGAATTTACAGGGGAAATTGAGAAGAATACTGAAACAGCTTCCCTTTTGGTAGGTTGGGCTGGTTGGGGAATAGGAACTCCATCCACTGAAGAAAAACTGCATAGACCGTCATTCCTCTCTCTCCTACAGGACAAAAGACTTAGGATATTGGTGGAAACTCACAAGAGCTATAGAAGAGGAACAGGGGAAAACTTCTTTGGAAGATGCACAAGGATAGAGCTCCACAGGAAAGCTTAGGAGTATCTCATCTTGAGCTCCAGGATATAATGTTTAAGACTGAGGCTTATTCAGAACATCAGAGAACAGCCCCCTCTCCCATTCTTCACTCTCAGATTAACAAGCATAGAGGGAATACAGCTGGGAGAGATACAAAAGTCAGTCTCAGAGACAAACCACAATGTGAATGTACAAAGTCAAGGGTGGACTCAGACATTGAGAAAATAACTCTTTGGGTTGCAGCCAACAGCCTAAACATGAGAAATTGCTAAGGGAATATAAAATCTGTGGTGCTCTAATGGTAACAATAGAGCCAGCAAGTCTCAAACACGGCCTAACTCCTGACCATATCAAACTAAACTCACACACAATCAGCGTAGCAATGGGAAAGTTGTCCTCGTCTCCAAGCATTAGAAAAAAGATTTACCTGAATATTTACTGTCTTATGTAAGATGTTTGACTTGTAATAAAAAACTTTATAAGTTGTACGATGAAATAGAAAATAAACACATTTCAAGTGACAAAATAGTCATGAGAACCAGATTCTGATATGTCATAGATGTTAGAATAATCAGACAGATAGTTTAAAATAAATATTATGAAAATGTTAAAAAGTTCTAATGTAAAAGGTAAATAACATAGAATATCAAGTGGATGATTGAAGCAGAGAAATGAACTCTATAAGAAAGAATCAAATAAAAGTGCTAACAGCGAAAAACATTAACAGAGACCAAGAATATTTCTGGTGGCTTCATCAGTAGATTTAACACAGCTGACGAGTGAATTAATTAATTTGAAGATATGCCAAAATAAATTACCCAAACTAAAACATGAGGGCAGGTGGAAGGGGGAATATAAACAAACATATAGAAGAAAGCAACCTACAGTTATGGAGCAGTGTTAGATGATCTAGTATACATACAATTGGAATTCTGTAAAAAGAAGTAGAAAACAGAGAAGAAATATTTGAAGAAACAATGACAAAGAACTTTCCAAAACTAACAGCTATACCAAACCACAGATCCAAGAACCCAGAGAACTATAGCAGAATAAATGTCCCTGCTTCTTTGCACGCACCTCTATGCATGTCATGCTGAAACTGATGACAAACAAAATCTTGAAGAGGAAAAAGGAAGCATATAGAGGAATAAGAGAAAGAATTACAGCTTAACTTTTCAGAAACCAGGCAAATAGGAAGACAATTAAGTGACATATTAAAATGCTGAAATAAAAAGGAAAACACAATAAAACCACTGTCTACTACTCAGAATTCTCTATCAAATATATCCATCAAAAGTAAAAAGAGAAATAACTTCCTCAAACAAAAACAGGAAATTCATTGCCTGTCATCTTACTCTACAAGAAACGGTAATGGAAGTTCTTCAAGAAGAAGAAATATAGTAGAAACAGAACTATATAAAGAAATGAAAAACAATGGAGAAGAAATAATGATAAAATTAAATTCATTTATATGTATAAATACCCTAAAATGTAATTGTCTAAATCAAAAATAGTAACTATTAATGTGTGTAATATATGTAAAAGCAAAACATCTGACAATAATAACATAAATGTAAGGGAGGAATTTGAAATACACTGTTGCAAGATCTTTAAATTACATGTGAAACACAGTATATGATTGGAAAGTAATTTAGATTAATTAAAAATGTGTAAGCCCTAGAGTAACCACTAAAAAAAGACATAAAGAAGTAAATAAAAGAGACAAATTAAATAACAATGCTTGACTGACTCCAGACAAAAATAGAAAAAGAAGAAAAAAACCAAGACAAGGTGTAATAGAGAAAATACAGCAAAATGATAGATTTTAAAGAGCCATCCAAATAAAAATGAATGTCAAAATAAAGATATTAAAAGTCTTAAGGATAATTCACCTCTCAGGAATTAAAAAGTTTTATTTATTCTTGTGTAGACTACACTAATCTTAAATTTTTCCACCAGAGTATAGCAGTAACAATTTTCTATTCCCTCTCAGGTCAGATAACATGGGGTTGCATGTTTCCTTATATAACCTTAAAACAGAGAATTTCACTACATGTAAATTGTGTTACTTTAAATACCATGACTTATATCAAAGCCTGTACGTACGATAGTATTGTATTTGAGTAGTTATGGCATGATATATTACCTGAGTTCATATGTTGGTTTAGCAGTTTATATAATCTGTGATATTGAAGGTATTTCTTTAATGTTCTTAGCCTATTTTTTCATAGTTAAAATAGAATTATAGTATGTATTTATTAGAGATGCTTTTCAAGATTAAATGAGATCAATTATCTGGAAATGTCTTCTACAAGTTACAGGGTCAACAAATTTTCCCTGAGACTGAGTTTAATTCTTTTAAAAATTTCTTCAATAGTCTATAATCAAGACTATTTGAGAGTTGTTAGTTTTTGGCTAGAGCACTGAAAAATGACTCCCCCTCAACCGTATTTTTGTTCCTTAATAAATCATGCAGCTAATATAAAAGTGTTTTTTTAACTACCTAGATTTTTTATGTTTAAACTTGCATTGCTTAATTTTTATCATTCATTTAGTTACAAAACATTAAATATTGGGGGGAAAAAGGTGGAAGTCATCTCCTCTAAATTCATTATTAGTAATAATAATTTCCACGAAATCAGTACCTACTTGAAGACACCAGTAGCTGGTAATGCACTATTACACAGAGTTAATTTTGTTTTGAACCATTCTTATTTTTTCATTTATTCAGTCCTCAAAGGGATAATATAATTTTCTCAAGAAAGTTTACACATAGGTAGTGAGAAAATTACAAATGTATAGGAAAAAGAGATTGTATAATGGTTTTTATTAGTATATCTATTTTTAATTCTGAGAAAGAAAAAGAATACAGGCAAAAATAGGGAACAGCAGCAAGAGAAGGGATAAGAATACAGGTGGAAGGAGGGGAGAGCACCCAGAAGCCAGTTATCACTTTTAGCACTTAATTGCTTCTGTGATATATAGTATTGATATACTCAAGTATAACTAACTGCAACTAGTTATATGTATCCATCAGAGACCTGGAATAAAATGCATTAAGCTACAAATTTTATTCCACAATTATATAGAACCTGAGCTGTTTGAATAATCCTGTTGTGAGATGCATAGCCCATTAGATTGATGACATTTTCCAATGTAAGGACCTGTGGGCATGGATACCTATGTAATGTTGAAGCATAAATTTTGGAAATTGATTTGGTTCAATCCAGAAAATATTTATTAAAAGTCTACTATTTGCAAGCTAAATGCAGTCAGTCAAATGGTTGGTCCAGGATACGAAACTGATAAGACTAATGATTCCATTAAATAGACTGGATCATCTGGGGAACTAGTATAACGTGGAACAAAAATAACATTCATCTTTCCCATAAGCAATCATTTCATAGTTCTGAGGAACTGGCAATTCTAGAATCTGTGTAAAACTCTGAAAATTTTGACTATATGGAGTCCATTTGGATTCATCATATCCCATTAACTTTACCTGAAAAATATGTTACAACTCTATTTATTTCTCTCCATATCCTACATCCTAGTTCTATCTATCATCATTGTCTTCCTGGGCAATTTCAATAGCTCTCACTTGGTCTGTTTCTTTCAACTCTTACCTCCTTCCTGTACAATTCTTTCTTCTCAATGCATCCAGAATTATTTTTTAAACATTGAACTCATATCATTCCCCTGCTTAAATTGTTAAATGATTTCCACATTATGAGTACAATAAAAGTTAGATTACAAACCACAACCCATAGATCCTTCATGTTTTGGCCCTACCTACTTCATCAATACATATTGTGCCTCTGTCTGCTGTGGTCACAACACTTAAAACATTTAAGCCATACTGGTCTTCTTTCAGTTTCTTAAACATCTTGATTACTCTCTGTATTAGTTATGGTTCTCCAGAGAAATATACATATATATGAAATAAGGAATTAGCTCACAAGATTATGGAAGATGAAAAGTCCCAAGATCTGCAGTCAGCAAGCTAGAGACCAGAAAAACTGGTGGTATAGTTTCCATCTAAAGACCAGCAGACTTGAGATCCAGGAGGAACCCCTGTTTTCATTTGAGTCTATCAGGAAGGGGAAAAAAATGGTATTCCAGCTCCAAGGTAGTTGAGCAAAAGGAATTTCTTTTAATTCAGGGTAGGATCAGCCTTTGTTTTATTCAGGCCTTCGACTGATTGGATAAGGCTCATCTACATTAGAGAGGGCTATCTGCTTTACTTAATCTATTGATTTGAATGTTAATCTATTACAAAAACACTCTCACAGAAATACCCAGAATAATGTTTGACTATCTAGCTACCCCATAGCCCAGTCAAATTGCACATAAAATTAGCCATCACACTTCCTTAAGTCAGAGTCTTTTTTTTTTTTTTTTTGCCTGAACAGCTCTTTTGCTCAACCATTGGTGGGAGAGCTTATATTCATCCTTCAGAATCACTTCCTCAATGAGGACATCTCTGACTCACCAATGTCCTCTGGGATTTCCCAGTTTTCTACTCCCAGAGTTTCCCGTTCTTTATTGTCATGAATCTTGTTCATTAGGTATTTAAATTATAGTTTGATTAATGTCTACCTTCCTCACTAGACATTAAAATCCACGAGAGCAGATGCAATCCACCTTTCCCCCTCCCCTATTTCTTTTTTCCTCTCTTCTTCCCTTTCTACTTTTCTTATCACTGAAAATTTCTATGCATGGTATATAATATATATTCAAAAAATATTTTTGAATGAATTAATATGGAACTTAAATAGCCAGCAAAAGTTTTATGGAAAAGGGAATGTGACCTTCATTACCTGCTTGCTTTCATATTCATTCCCTGCTTTTCTCTGTTTCATTCTTATCATGGGGTCTGCTACTGCATACTGCATTTTCCAAAATCAGCTGTACACTGGGTAGGTTTGGCTAATGGGAGGCACTGGCCAGAGATGGACAGCTGGGAAGAATGAAGCATTCAGTGTATCACTCTTCTTTTGTACTCTTTTCATGGCTCCAGCTCTTACTAGGCAAGATCTCTGTACTTAAACTAGGTAGCCCCAGCTTCAATAACACCCTGTCTCTAATTGTCTCTTCAGGCATAGAGTTAGTAGCAGTTTTGCACTGTTACTAATTTCTTGATTTCCCCACTGTCCTTTGATTTATACTTTAACTCTTCTAACACATTTCTCTGTGTAACATGTTTCTTGTATTAAATCCCCTTGATTTGAAACACATAGAGGTTTATGTTTCCAAGATAGCGCTCTGGCTGATACAGGAGAATTGACTTCTTTGCTTTCAATTGTCAAGATTTGTTGGGAAAAGATGAAAGAGCAATTCTTTCAATAAAACATCAGTGCTAGAATGTTGTTTGATGGTGACCTATTGTTCCAATCTTTCTAAAGTAGTGTCACCATGTGATCCAAATCTTACATAGTTAGAAATATAGTTTGAAATTCTTTAGCTAAGTAGGGTGGGTGTTGGCACCAGTCTTTCTAAAATCTATAGACTATTATACGGTATTAAGTTAGTTTCCCAAGGCTGCCATAACAACATAACACAAATTCAGTGCTTAAAGTGACATAAATTTATTATCTCACAGTACTAGAGGCTAGAAGTCAGAAATTAGGGTGTTAGCAAGTCCATGCTCTCTTAATGTCTCTAAGGGATAATCCTTCCTTGCCTCTTCCAGCTTTTGCTAGCCCCAGGCAGTCCTTTGCTTGTGGCACCATATCTCCAATCTCTGTCTCCATCTTTACATAGGTATCTTCCCTTTGTGTTTTGCCAAATTTCCCTCTTCTTATAAACACACCAATCAGATTGGATTAGGACTCACCCTAATGTTCTCATCTTATTTTGATTACTTCTGCAAAAACCCTATTTCCAAACCCTAGTTCCATTAACAGGTACTGGGATTGAGATTTCAACATTTTTTTTGGTGGGGGGGGGGTGCACAATTCTACCAAAAAAGAAAGGATGTGGATGTTCCAAGATCTCCCTTTCTTTCTGCTGCTTCCTTCTGATGCTCATTGTTCATCTAACTTCCAAAACTGTTTTCCAATGTTTGGGGGAAGGCAAGTTTTTCCATATGTTTCTTCTCTAGGGTTTTGAAAAGGGTATCAAAAATATGAGGACCCCTGGTCTACAGTAATCAATATGTTCAGGCCTCCTGCCTAATTTGACCATGATATTTCATGCTGTCTATTCTAAACCAGTTTATTACTAGGCAACTATGTTTACTGAACCTTTCTGGGAGCTGAAAAATAGCCACCTCATTGCAGTGTCTGGCAGGAACAGCCCATATCATAAACCTCCTAGTGATGCAGTAGTTCACATTGTAAAATATAAGAGTCAATGCTGAAAAAGACAATATTCTATTGGCTCCCTGGGAATCCTGACCTCAATTCCCCTTCTAACACTTTCTCAACCTAAAGGGAATTAATTTATGGTGTGTAAACATAGCCCTCAAATACATTATTTTAAGATCTATTATTTACTATACTGGTTAGCAAGCTTTTATTTCTTATTTATGATCAGGTAAGTTTTAATTGGAAATGGGTTGGAAGTCATCCAAACTAGGTGGGTACTGTGGTCCCTGTTGTAAATTGATGTTACAAACACCTGTTTGTTGTGTGAAGTTATGCAAAATCATTCTTGAGCTGTTGCCTTTTTTCCCTTTCATTTTCAAACTTTTGAAGCACTGTAGAACTTGCCAATTAAATCAAGAAAATATAAATAAATCTCTGTGAATTTGAAAGTTGTAGAATAATCTTTATTTACAGAGTAGTTCTCTTGACTAATTATAATTAATTATTTTCATGTATTATGAGGGTTTTTGTTGTTTTTGCCCACAAGGTACTTGACTGAAAGAATGGTAACCTAGTTTTAATAAATGAAAAACAAGAAGTTGAAGTCTCATAACCTGAAGGTAAGAGGACACATAGGGAGAGAGAAATTTTTTTTTTTAAATCATAAATATTTTTAAATGTCTTTGGTCAAACATTTGCATTTGTAGAACATGTTCAGAATAAAATATTTTCTCCTTTAATGTATAATACCACAATAGACAGGTTGCTTCCAGTTCCTCAATGTGCTTTTAAAAGCAGTGAGTAAATACTTTGGATTGAAAGATTTCTGGAAGGCTCAGTTAGGTCATTAAGTCTAATTGATGTTTGACTGTTTTTATTATACATGTTTTGGTGACTACATGTGGCTATTTTATTCTATTCCAAAAACAATGTAACTTGAGAAATATGAATTTCAGTGTTGAAATAGTCACTTTTCCATGTACATTCTACTCTCAATTACATGGGCTAATAGAGAGGAACAGTTCTATGATTGACTCAAAGAAAAAAAAATTTTTCACAAATGTCTTTAGATTTTATTACATCACTTTTTATGGAACAGAAATGCCTTCCTCATTCAGACTTGCTCCAGCTATTCAATGAGTGTACGTTGGTTCATTGTGAGGTAGGAGGCAGTCATGGTGGTTCTCCTTGGTGGCCAACAGCTGGAATTTAAACATTTCCCACAAATAAACCCAAAGTAATACAACCATAAAACAAAATACTTAAAATGTTTACCTTTCCTTCTGTTAATTTCTAAAACAGTAGAATACGGGGTCATGATGGAAGCCTTCATTCCTAGTTTTGCTTTTCCTTTAGCCGATTTTTCCCCTTTGGCCCTGAGATGGATAAGATTTCTCATGAAAACTCAGGCAGAATGATAATTCAAAAAAAGTAATGGGCTCGCTTTAGGGCAATGCTTGTAACTATTAAAATATTCAGTGGATATTGCCTGTGGATCTTCAGACAAGTGGATTTGATCTCTTTGTGTCTATTTCCTGATCTGTAAAATGGGAATAAAATTATTCTCTGTTAGTTACTCAGGGCTATTTTAGATCAAATAAATTATTGGCTTTGTCAAATATAAGTCATAGTATAAAATTAAGGAAAAGCAATTGCAGAAAAAGATTGTATCACTATGAGAATGTAGGCCTGGAATAAAGACCCTTATGTGCCATACTGCTTATGTGCCCAGCTGCTGTACATTCAATATATGACCAGTGGATCAATTAGCAGAACTTAGTTTGGATCATTATGACTTTAGGGGTTAAAATGTAAAAAACTGTATTTTCTCTTATATTGTAGTATTTGGGACTCAGTAATTTTTACGTATTAAACTCCTTTTCTTAGGTTATTTTAGCAGTTTCTTTCATTTAAACATTGCCCACAAGCATTCCTATTTTAAAAAATAATGTAAATTTCAAATCAGGGAGAAAATTTGATAATGCTGTGTTGGAATTGTTTTATTGTGGTTAGAAGACTTAATAGAAAAGTTTAAATCCATTAATTCTACTATTTATTAACATATCTATTTATTTAATTAATATATGGCATATGTTTATAAAATTTTAAAAACTTGACTATAAGGAATTATGCTAGGTATGATAAAATATGCAAAGTGATATACTAATATAGTTTATTCAGAAAGGTAGTAAAATCAAATACATGTCAACACAAGACATTAAAACAAATGATAATACAAAATGGAATATAAGATGGCTATCATTGTAGGATTGTTATGACTAGAGTTGTGAGTTCAAGTGAGAAAACTTGCAATGGATGTAAGGAAATAGGTTCTGAAAGGCAAGCTGAAAGTCTGATTTTGACAGACCTTGTATAACAGGTTCAGTAGTGTGAAATTTGTCTTATTGCTTGCAGTGAACAATTACTGGTTTGGAAGTGGAACATTATTTTATTCACTTAGAAATTAAATATGATTTAAATTTCCCTAAAATACGAAATTGTAAGATATAATGTTGTAAATTTCAAATCAGGAAATGATTTGAAAGACCAGAAGAAGAAAAAGGGAAGAAACAGTAGCGTAACCTGATGGAAAAGGGAGATTTTAGTGAACATAAGAGAAAAAATTTATAATCTAGCAAGGACAGAAGAAAATGCTTAATGCATTTAACATAATCAATAGTTCTATAGATTGAATGATTGGTTAATAGTTGAGTGACATCGTTTGAAAAGAAAAAAAATGGGGCAAGCACTTGAAACCATATTGATATCAAAGAAATTCATGTTTGAAGGCCAAAGACGTTTAATTTTCCTTTTGTTATCATTTCTTATTCATAAGTTCTTCCTTTTCTGTTTGCCCTCTTCTTTCAAAACACCCTGAGTAAATAAAAATAGTAGTTTATATTTATTAGATTATTAGTTATGATAGGCTAGGTTATGCTGTGATGATAATAGCTCTAAAATCTAGTGCCATAGCTTAAAAAAATCTTCATCACTCCTAGTTTGCTGTGGGACTGTGTAACTATTCAGGGTAGCCAACCTCCAGATCCTGACTCAGCATTGCAGGCCACTTTGATCTTATGGCATAGAGCATGCCAACATATATTTCAATGATTGCTATAAAGAGAGAGATTCATGCACTGGCTCAAAAATATGTCTACTTTTAAAAGACACACATCACTTGAGCACATATTTTATTAGCCAAGAAAGTTATAAAGCCATACCTAAATTCAAGGAGAGGTAAGTGCAGTATTATTGTTTACGCTGAAAGAAGGAAAACTAGAAATTCTAATGAATGGCATTCATGTCTACCATAAACACTTATTGTGTGTTAGCCACTGTGCTAAGAGATTTATGTAAATTATTCATAATTACATATATTAATTAGCATGACCATTCTGTCATGTAGAGAAAAATCATGTACCCCCTCTTTGCAGATGAGGAAACTTAGAAGGACATTGAATTAAGTTTTACTAATATAAAGAGAAGGTGGGGCATGTTCCCAGACCACGTGGCTGCAGAGTATATCCCTTAACTATGATGTTATATTTTCTCTTAAACCATTAATATCCCTAAGTAGCATTCATATTTCAAAAGGAAACAAAACCATAAGTTAAAGGAATGAAATACTAGCAAGCAGATATTTGGGGTTCTCTGAAATCCTCTCACAGAGTCGAATTCTGCAATCTTGGTTATAGAAACTTAGTTCTCAGATAGAATAGAGAAATAGAATTTAACTTTGAAGATGTAAAAAGCATGATGTAGTTGAATATTTAAAAAAAAGTAATCTTAAAGGTAATCATTTCTTTTTGTCGGGTTGAATAAGGAGAAAAAGGATAATTATCACATCAAGTTAATATGGGAGAAAAAAAGTAACAAAAAAATTCGAGTAACATTATTTTTCTTCCTATACATGGTTCTTTACCAAAATTAGGTGATATTATGTTAAACAGTGTGAAAGGAAATGGTTTAAAGAAGTCTTGATTTATTTAGAAAAAAGAAAAAAAGATTTATGAAATGATAATAAATGTAAAATAATATTATGAATAAATCATGCTCTGACATTATACTTGGGGGCTTCATCATTCAGGAAAGGCATATGCTGTCCAAGAAATATAGCCTCCAGAGTACATCATTTTAAGGTAGAGTATTTAGTGAGCACATTAGCAAGGCTTAGTCTCTTATTTATGATCAGGTTCATTTTAATTGGAAGGAATCTGGAAGGCATCCAGGCAAATAGCCATGGACACTGGATTTCTTAGAACTTAGTAATATTGTTCCTTGAAAAATCTATACAAACTCCTAAGATATAGGCAAAAATCTAATCAGATGTCCTGAAATGCAGATTAGCATCTTTGTTTCATATAAAAGCTAATCCAAAGGAAGACTTTAGAGAGGATGTGACATGTACATCAGACTGAAAAAAGGATACAGCCCAAAGAAGGAGAAATCTGTGTGTTCTAATTAACCTCAGTGAAGGAGTTGAGGTTTAAATATTGACTTCGCCTCTGTAACTATATATAAAATTATAGTAATAGGATATTGAGAAAATACTCGACATCACGGCCACCATAAAACAATTATGACAGTATAAAGAAGCACTCCCAGTCAACCCCTACTTTCTCCAGGAAGTGGTTGGCCACAGAAAATCCTCTTTACTAATATTAAACAATCTTTCTTCTTTTGAAATGTCCCCAAACTGCTTGTTTGCCTTCTTACAGCTAACCAAGAACAACCACATGTTCCTAAAAACGATCAAAACATCTCCCCTCTTGTAAAAATTCCACTTGCGAATCAGAAACTGTGTCAATATTTCCTCTTTTTGGTCTGTAAAACTTACTCTCCCTTCTAATACCTTTGAACTCCTGCTGAAACAAAAGTAATGGAAAACAAGTACCTTGGCAGTAAGATTATGAAGAAATAGCTTTTGTTAATGTTGTCATTGATTTTATTTTGTCTTTGACAGTTATCTAAATGCCACACTTGGATTTTGAGCAGGACCAGCATCCACCCAAGAGCCTTGAGCTGCAACTGCCCCTTCAATTGCTCAAAACAGTAAGTCTTCTTTACTGGGTTTACTCTTTACCTAAGAGTTATTTTGCTATTTTATTAATTTATTTATTTCTAGGTATTTGCATTTGTTTGAAGTTTCCTTTTCTGGTTCATATCCCTGGTGATTTGCCTCTGATTGAGCCTTTAAATATTGTTTAGTCATAAGGAGGAGAGTCTCAAGGTATGAGTCTGCTGTTCTAGACAGCTTCCCAGGATGAGGAGTTTGTGGCTTTCTCCAGACATGTGTCCTCTGAGGGCAACAAACTTTTCCATTGGTCACCAATAAAACTGGATAAGAGTCCTTTCCCTCCTAGCTACTCATCCTGAGAGCTAGGTATCATACACAGAAAACATTCTCTTTAATTTCCCACTGGTAGGGGTGGGATGGAGTACAAATCTGTGTTCAGATGCAACCAACTGACTGTGACCAGCTCCCAGGGGCTCTCCTTATTCTAAACCTCCTCCACCTCTGAGAAAACACCTGCTTTCTATATGTATTCTTGTGCCTATCTCTCTAAATGGCAGAATTTTACCAATGCCATTTGGAGAATGCCAGAGAAGTGGGTCTCCAGTGCTGCTTTGAGGGGCATTTGATTTAGGAAAAATTACTCATTTCAGAGATACCTTAGGGGGAACAAAATTGCTTAGGCTATATTTTTAATTGATATATTGAAGCTTCTAAGTGAAATTCTGACTCCCAATTAGCTTCTCTAAAAAATTCTTTAGCCACAGTTAGAAAAGATTTTGCTAATACTAAGCAAAGAACAACTTTCCTGCATTAAAACCACACTTTCCTGTGTACCCCACACTCGCTTATACCCTGTACTTCTCACTATACCTTTAACTCTTCAGGCTGACCTTCTTCTCTGTCACCTAAACCTTTCCCCCTCACAAGCTTCCTTCCATGTCTATCTGCCAATTCCCTTTATTAATCCACTTAGTTCATGAGCCTAGAATGTCCTCCACAATTGAATTTAAACCTTAGTCCTAGGAATAATTAAGAGCTATTATTGGGAATTTTCTTAAGCCTCAGGAAGACAGACAGCTGTCAGTGAAAAATGTAGGTCTTCCTCAAGATCTACAACTCTGGCTTACCTGACCTTTACCCTTTACCAATTAATTAACATGTTAGTAAGCTCCTCAAATGCCAAGATATGGAGATGCTGAGCATTTCCTTGCTAAAAAGCTATAGTCCTCACTATTGCTAAAAAATAAAAAATAAAATAAATAAAAGAAAAAAAGAAAAACAAACTCCCAAAAAACTACTTGTGTGTTTCCAACTTGGATAAGATAAGTGTTACCTCTTACTAAAAAACAACAGTCTTTACCACCCACAATTTCTAGAAAAACTAAAAGAACCAATGACATTCTTAAGCTGAGGCTAGCAAAACTCTCAAAAATCTCTTGAACTCCTCTGGCCAAAAGCAAGTCCCCTAATTATTTTGGCATCCAGTCCACCCATTTGGGAGCAAATCAGTTATCCCCCTATTATTTATGACTGGAAAACAGATGAGTATAGATATTTTGCTTCCCATCCTAGATCCGGCTTTAATACCTGCAGAGATGGCAAACATAATGCAAGTGACTCAGGTATGATACTGGTGGTATCACTAGCAGGTCAAAGCTACCCATTCGCAATATCATCCTAAATAGCTTCCTTGCAATCTTTAAATGAGAGAGATTTTTTTTACTGGAAAAGACATCAAAGAAAGACTGCTCTTAAACCTTGCTGGAAAGGTACATATCAGTCATCAAGGGTGTCATTTCCAGGATGTTAAATGCTATAGGGTAGCTGCTATCTCAACAGACCATACGACAGATGATCATGCAACATTTGACCAGAAAAAAATAAAATAGACTATGAAGATAAAATCCTTAAGGATAATGTCTATGATGACACTCAATAGATTCAGTGATAATGGCCTAGTGACAATGACAGAGTAGCTTAAGTCAAGAATCTCTTGATTCTGGTAGAGAAAATGACCAAAAGGTAGAGTGAGGGGGAGTGGCTGAGATACTGCCTGGCATGGCAGCCACTTCCATAAGAATTATTATGACAGTTTGATCAAATAAAAGCATCTCATTCACCCCACTTGTTCTACAAACTGGTTGGCGACAAAAAACTCTCCATCCTAACACTGAACATTCTTCTTTGACATGTCCTTGAACTGTCTACTTGTCCTCTAGCAGTCAACTAAGCATTGCCAAATGTCCCTGAAGACCAGTTAGAAAGTCTTCCCAGCCTTGATTTTATCTCTGTCTTGGTTTATCTTTAAGAATACCAAATGGAAATGTAGATAGCTCTTACATATCACTCAGTACTACCAGGCACTGCACTTCTTTCCTCATCTCTTGCGTGGTGTTCATACTAATGTTGCAGGTTAGGCATTATTCCTGCTTCCTAGATGGGAAACTGCAGCTTTGGAGAGTTACAAGATATTGGCAGTTGTGTAGTAAAGTAGAAAGGCCTAAGGGATTTGCTGGTTAAATGGCAAATTAGAGGCAGAGCCAACACTGTAAGTTAAGACTTGTAATAATTTTCCTGCTTTTTAACACTAAAAACATTTCTTCTGTATCCATGGTCTTCTCTCAGGGCACATATTATGTTAGGCTCCTGTTCTGGTCAATAGAAAAAATAAAACAGACTTGACTCATAGTTTGTTCCTTGGGCTAGTTTCAATATTTTACAAGGCCAGACATGGGAAATTACTTGAGGAAAGCTAAGGGGCCGAGAAAGAGAGGTGTTAGAGAATGTGAAAAGTTGTTCTGTAAAGTCAAACAAGGAATATAATTATCTTAAATCTTTAGAGAAGTGATTTTTAATACTT
>CM053504.1:66867791-66934260 GCA_028627145.1 Eidolon dupreanum | reverse complement strand
AGTAGTGAGATGGGGGTAGGGGATGTAGTTTAAACAGATGAAACTGTTTCAGGAAGCCTGTTTTAATATAATTCAAGAGTAACATCAACATATTTTACCCTCATGGATTATGTCTGTACTTTAATATGAGAGGGGCATCCCTAAATCAGAGATGTAAAGTTCCATCGTGATTTTTCTTGCCATGCTCCATAGCTCCATCTTCCTTACTGAGTCAATAAAATTATAAGGTTGCTAATTCATGTGCCTTTCTGGCCTTATAAAGCCCTGCATTCAAGCTCATTGTCCAAACACATAAAATGTCTTAAATTCTCCATGTTACACACTGCAGTAGGTTTTAAAACAGCCAATGTGAAGGTGTGTGGGGGAGGAGGTACACTTTTATGGCCGAACTGATTTAGTTTAAGCTGGAGACACCAAAAGCTTTGAAATGCTACAAACTTTCCTGAAAGGGAAAGCATTAAATACCATTCTATCCATACTCCCCTCTCATGATGTAGATGAAAAATAATTTCAAGAGTTTAATGGAGATCCCCTTAGGAACTTTGAGAACCATAAAGCATTTTGTTTTTACTGTAATGAAATAATGTTATATCTTCCTCCTCCCAGCACTGCAAGCTCCCCAATATCTAGCCCCCTACAATAACTTCAGAAATCCAATGTATTACTCAGCACTTTTTATCAGCTTTTAAAAAAGATAGTAAGATTATTCTTGCTTGATGAACCAAAGATTTCAAAAATATATTTGTTGCACATGAGAAGATGAATGTGCCATGCAAGATTAATATGCATAAGACTTTGCCAGCTGTCTACTCTACTCAGAGGAAAATACATGCAAATCCCTTTTACTGCTAGTACAAGGTACTGAACCACGTCTGTCCAGGGGCAAGGTCACTGCCTTAAATTGTTCAGCTCTGTCCCTGCCTCAGGATATCCTGATTATGGTCAAAGTAGGATAGACAAGATAGTTAGACATGGAATGAAACCTACTGAGAGATGGATTTAGGCCTTCATCTTCAGCAGTTCATGAAAATGAATGTCATCTTCAACTTCCTCTATCTAGAAAAATTAAACAAATACCCTTTCAAAGCAGTTATTAAAATAAAGGTGTCTGTGTTTCTCTCCCCCAGTTGTTTGGAAATGAATGTTTTAAAGTAAGATAAGTAAATCTGTGTCTTTTAGGCTGATGTATAAAATGGTTTTATTTGCTGTTGCATCTTTTCTAGAAACCATATTCTGAAAAGCCAGACTAACTTTGCACCATAAGTAATATTAGATTGCAAAGGGTATAAAAAAAATGATGTTGGAGAATATCTCCTATCCTTTCACTCAAAGATGCCACTGGATGAAGAAGAGATAACTGAGGTCTAGGTGGAGATAACTGAGGTCTAGGTGATGGATGTTTCAGATAGCAAGAGGCATGGGAAAGATATTGATTATTGGTAAGCTAAGGCAGGCATGAATTGATAGTCAGTGCTACATAAGAACAGGAGAAATCACACAATGGTTCAAACTCAATGTTCATTCAGAGGATTTTATATCTGGAAAAGCCTAGTACTATATTTTCTCTAAAATTATTTTCACATGTTAGGGACAAATCCCAGATACTCAGTGACTGTTTTTGAATTTTTATTTATAATGTTGGTTGAATCCACTAACTTTTTAAGCTATTTCTGTACCTATTTATTTTTTCAACATATGTTTATTAAATTATATCATCCAAATTTATATTACTAAGAAAA
This sequence comes from Eidolon dupreanum, assembly GCA_028627145.1. Lineage (NCBI taxonomy): Eukaryota > Metazoa > Chordata > Mammalia > Chiroptera > Pteropodidae > Eidolon > Eidolon dupreanum. The sequence continues at coordinate 66,932,521 of CM053504.1, read as the reverse complement.
ATAAGTCAGGCAGAAAAAGTTGAGGACTATATGATTTCACTCATATGTCGAATATACAACTGAAAGCAACAAATGAACAAGAAAAACAAACAAAATTTCATAGACACAGACAACAGTTTAGTGGTTACTACAGGGAAAGGAGGAAGTGGAGGAGGTATATCAGGGTAAAGGGGATCAAATACATGGTGACAGAAGGAAATTTAACTTTCAGTGATAAACATTCAATGCAATATACATATGACATATTATTGAATTGCACACTTGAAACCAATATGATTTTATTAGCCAATATCACCAATAAATTTAATAAAATTTAATAAAAATAAAAAAAATAAATTCATATTACTGACTGCAGGTTCACACTATACTTTCAAAATTCTTATTATTATGAATGTTAAAACTTTTTTTTTTTCTGTACTGTTTCAAGAAGGATATAGGTCTAGAAAAAACAGAAATTGATACCCAAAGTCTCATTGATGTCAATAAAATGGCCAAACTATATCACAATCCTAGCTATTGAGGTATTCCATTGTTATTTAAGAAGTTTGAAAATGTAAAATAAATTGCTATTTTAATTGGGGTAGAATTACAATGTTATATTCCTCTTTTTCAATGCCTTCCATCAAAATTTGGTTTCTAATTATAATGAACATATCCTTTTATGCACACATATAAAATACATACATTTAACACATGCTATATGGTAGTCATCGTGTTTAACTTTAGGGATACCTAGATGAAAATTATAAATACTCTTCTTTAATGGAACTCACAACTAGTGGACAAATAATTCTAATAAAATATGTTAATTACAATAACTAATATTATATACAGAGTGTCACATAATCACCAGGACTCTTAGGGTCTCAATTTAATTATCTTCGGTACCACTAAGCTTACTGGGAGAGGGTCTGTAAGGGTGTTTGGGAAACTGGAAAGACAAGGTGGGAATTAAATGGCATTGAAATATCTGTGCATTCACAGCACGTGGACATTCACACCCACAGCAATTTGTAGTCAGGCTCATCAGCCACAGTGTTCCCTAGGTCTGCGACTTGAAAGTATGAAATGTGTTTTCTCCAGTTTTCACTGACATCTATGTTTCTCTGTACAGCTCTGTGTTCTATACATATTTATAATGATAGTATCTGAGTAATTATGTTCAGAGGTGGCAGCACATTATTAAACATTTTCATTCCCATCTATCTTACCTCTACCAGAGAGAGGGAGGGAGGGAGGGAGGGAGGAAGGGAGAGAGAGAGAGAGAGAGAAGAGAGAAAGAGAGACAGAGAAAGAGAGAGAGAGAGACAGAGAAAGAAAGAGAGACAGAGAAAGAAAGAGAGAAAGAGAGAGAGAGATGGGAGGATGGAAAAAGGAAATATTCTAGGTTATTGAAAAAAATGGGACATTCCATTTTCTGGAATAAGTAGAGTATCTGCTAAGAAATATTATTTTGTACAGGTTGGCTTTATTTGAATTTATAATTCTGCCCAAACCTAAAATATTACTGGAATATCTATTATAATTTATGTATGAAACCAGCCCTTCTGTAGGTAATTTATCTACTTAGACAACCACTGAGCCTCTTATATGACATATATAAGATGAAACTTATACCCCCAAACTTAGACTCCCAAACTTAGACCCCCAAAATGCTTATCTGTATCTCAATAAATGGTACTATCATTCACCTAGTTGCTTAGGTGAAACTCCCCACCTCTACCACCTCAGGCTACATCAAAGCAATAAACAAAGAATGTAGGCTCATTTTCTCCATTCACACCATGAATCTGCTCAGTATTGTTAGTTGCATAGCTACTTTTTAAATACCTGTCACCATCATTCCCCTCTCTCTACTGAACAATTGTATGTTTCCTGACTGGTTTCTTTTCTCCCATTCTTTATCCCCTTAGTAACTTTCCTCAACATAGTTGCTAGAGTAATAATTTTAAAATGGGTATTGGATCATTTCAGTGTCCTGCCTCCAAGTAGCCATGGTTTCCTACAACACTTAATATAAAATACAGACCCTGAACTGCTGCCTACAAAGCCCAGCAGGATCTGGCCTTGTCCACCTACCAACTTTCTCTCTTCATCCTCTCCTCCACATTTTCTTTGCTCAGATCACACAGCTTTGCAGCTGATTGATTCTAAGGTACATTAAGTCCCATGCTGCTTCACTATCTTTGTTCTCCCTTCTGGTTAGCAGTTTTGTCCTCAACATTATTGCAGAATTTATCCACTCATTGTTTTCATGTCTCTGCTGAATTTTTACCTCCTGATCAAAGGTTCACTGATTAGATTATGAAAAATAAATCTTCTGTGACACTCAGAGTCCTTATCTTGCTTTATTGTTGCTTAGACATTTTTACTGCCCTAGATATTATATAATTATGTGTTGTTGTTTTGCTGTAAATTAAACAGTGACATAGCATTGTTTTCCCAGGGGCCAGAAGAGTGTATAACACATAGTAGATATTCAGTAAATATTTGCTCAATAACTGAATGAGTCAATAAATTTGAATGTACCTATATACAAACTAGAGTGATGAATATACTGAATGATTTTAAGTCAGAAGACAATAATTGTAGTTTAGTCCTATCCTTATCTAGATAGGTGATGATTTTAAAAGTTACTTCATCTCTCTAGACTCCAGTCCTGCATCTGTATGTAACATAGGTTTTTAGAGCTACAATACTGTGGGAATAAGTATAGATCTCAATAATAGTCTCAAGACTTTGTTCTGGAAAGTCTTCACAGGTCCAGCCTATGGTCATCTTGACAGTTTTTACTTCTCCCACTCTGGGGTCATCCCTTCTGATGTACAATGTGACTGCAGTAATGGAAACACCCACCAAAGTGAGGTGTCATTCCTTTAGGGCTCTGGTAAGAGGACCAAGTCCCTCAACATTGTAGCACTTTGTGCTGACAACACCCCAAAGGGAACTGAGTGAAGTATAACTTCGTAATTATCTCTGCTCTCCTATGATAGCTCATTTACCCCACAAATCTGAGAAGCTGAAACACACACAAACACACACATGTTGTGCCCCCTAGCTTCCCCTTCCAATTTCATCCATCCCCTTGTTTTTTCTCCATGTGAGAGGGTGAGTCCAGAGTTGTTCACTATGGCATGTATCTGACAAAACCCTGAAACCTAGAGTGTGCATAATTGAGGCTCAAGTTGAAAATCCTGCACAAATTGGTAGATGAGATCTATATTTCTCAAAACATTTAAAACTTGTAATGGAAATCTAACAGGTCCACTGTATTTCTGTTATTATTAATTTATTATTGCAAGTTTAGGTAGTTTCATATTTGCATTGCTAATAGCCTTCCCTCAAAGTACAGTTTTTCGATGTTTCTTTTTGTCGTTTCCTTGCTAATATGGACGATCTTTGCAAGGAGCCTAATTTTTTTAATACAGGTTTTAATACCTACATAGTTGTTTTCTTTCTCAGCATGCTTTTCAAATCTCAGGGTTTTGATATTATCTCTACTTATTTATTTAATTATAGGAAAATATCCTGTGGCAGGTGTGGTGATAAACTTACTGGAAGCCACCAGAGGCAAGCGCTGGTTTATTTCTAATGTTTGCTTCTTTTTCACCTTGCCTGGAGAAAGAACATCCTTCCAGAGGAAGACTGCAGGTTTCTGTCAATCAAGATGTCGAAAGAGCCTTCCATAGCCAGGAGGCCTTCCTCTCTTTTCCCTTTGCCAGCTGGTCAGGGCCTTCCCCTGAACTTGCTTGGAGGCCTTGAAAGTTCAAGAGTACACTTTAGTCACCCTTTCCCCTCCCAAAAAGTAACAAGAAAAAATGCATAATGTATGATAATAGTCAAACTAGTAAAAATTAAAGTAAATGGTATGATATAAAAAGAGTTTCAAACAGGATTAATAATTCTGCAATTTGTTATACAAAGTCAATTTTTTCCACTTGCAGAGCAAAGTTGCCCAGTGGGTTTATTGGTTCACTCATTATTAGGTATATATCACTTTTATTGTTTCACATTTTTATAGTTTATTAAGAAAAAGGACATCATTCATGAATAAAACATTTTGGCTTCAGGCTGCCATACACTGAGGTTGGTCAAAGAGATTATACCGTCTCTGATTTAAAATAATAATCATGCATACAAAGTAGAAATAGCATAGTATTAGATAATATAGCAGCATATAGGGTGAGTCTCCCAAGCAAAAATGAGTTTGTATCTCAGGTAAATTCCTCAGCATCAGTTCTGTTGTTTTATTTGTCCACTCTCAGGATAGGACCTCTCTCAAGAGTAGCATCTATTATTTCTTTGAGGCCCTTCAGTGACCATGCTGACCTTGGTCTATCTTGGATTATTGTGGCTTCACTCCTCCTCACCCTTTATCATACAGGATGAGGGTACATGTGAAGTGCAGTACATTTGCTGCTATAAATGGAGACGTAGCATGATGGACATATTTCATTTTATCTTTTTTCAGTCACTCTACACACTTGAGAGGTCATAGCTAAGCATGATCAACAGTCACTTAGAACTCGATGAGTAATGTTTTTTTGTATTCGCATATTCATTTTGTTGGCATAAACAGTATGCTTGTCTGGTTCCAGAGAGCTCTGAGGAAGTCATCAGGAGGAAGTCTAGTATGTCATCTAGGGCTCTGTGGCTATATCAGGTGAAACAGACCAGTGCATAGGCAGGCACATTTACCAGGAGCTTGTGTATCTGCACCAAGAGTTAGGCTAACCATGTGGTTCTAACTTAAGGCTGTCCACTGCTATGAGGATTACCTTCATGGAGTCATGATGTGGTCATGGGCAAAGGAAACATTGGAAGAGAACAGAAGAAAAATGGTGAGAATGAAGATATCTTCCCAAGTTTCTGCCTTCCAGGCTGAGCACCTATGTTTTCTATCCAGAATTAATTTTCTATAGCTGCCACGAAAATCATTTTCTTAAAAAAAAAATCAATAAAACTTTGTGAGTTTATCCATTCTCCACTATTTGGAGAATTTGAATTGACATATGGCTCTTACCATGAACAGAACAGGCGAGGTGATACATTTATGACTGTAGTTGTTGCTTTTCATTCTTTGCCTATATATTTCTAATACTGCAGTTATTTTAACTTTTCAGCAGTGTTAATTACCAGAGTTTTAATTAATGTTAAAAATTAGAAAACTAGAAATAGCATTCAAAAGTAAAGGTTAATGCATTGACACTTGCAGTATCATTTTAGTTTGCTATTTCCTCTCATCTTACCAATTCTTTATTTTAAGTAAGAAAATAGTTTTTTTTTAAGATTAATATTTTATTTAATTATTTACCTTTGAACATGAGTTTTTTATTTTTCTTTTTTCTTTATGTATTTCTTTTTTATTTATTATTAGAAATAAGGTGACATGTAAAAACCTTTCATAGGTTGGTAAATTAAAAAGCTCTCTAGTACTGTAGAATATATTTTAGTAAGCAGTCAGGATTATACTGAACAGGTAGTCATGGTTTCCTATAAGCTGCTGTTATTTTATTCCTCTTTAGAATTCAAGCTCGGAGGTCCCATATCACAATTTAATTTAATGTGCCAGAGGCAGTGGATCCTGCTTTTAACTTGATTAATTTCAATTTCTAAAAGAACTCCAATTTGTCAGTCAGTGAAGCTATAATCAATTCAATCATTTTGAACACTGCCATTCACTGGGTTCATGTGATTTTTAACTGAAACATGATGGAAATAACTAATTCTCTAATGCCATGTATATGTGATATAAAAATCTAGTTTCTAAGACAGTACTAGTGAATTTTAAGATCTTACTCAGATATCCAAAGCAGTCAGTCAAGAAGAGAAGACTCAATGGAATGAGCTGGTTTAGGTTTCCTGGTTAGGCATTGCCTTGGAGAAAAAAAAAAAAAAAAAAAAAAAAAAAAGCTCAATTCTCCATAATTCTAGATAATACCCAATCTAACTTGAAAGCCACTGTGTATAATTGGGAAAGTCTAGAAATTATTTATTTTCAGTATTTATTAGAAAGAAGAAGCTTAACCAGAACATAACATGATGGAGCCTCCAAACTTGTATAGCTTGTTTCTGGAGAAGCAAAGCCTGCAGCTTGCCTTGCAGAAGAGGTAAATGGACATCATATACAGCATCAGCTAGCATCAGCAATGTGTTATAAATGCAATCTGTTAGAACCTGCCCTGAAGAAGGAAAACTTAAAGACTTAACAGATTCTCAAATGTCTAGAAAGATGATTTTCTGTTTCAATTTCAAAATAATCCATTGACTTCTTCAAAAACTGTGTATAGATTCCCCTCGAAGGTCTATTCCTCCAGTGCCATATAAAACAGACATTTTAGCTAGATAGGGTTCTTTTATATTCTTATCTTGACATTTAATTCTTCATTTACTTCACAGTTATGCTGAGTCATGTATAATTAGGCTAATATTAACATATTGATAAACAAAGGCTGTTACTGATGAAACATTGTGAAAAGCATAAAACTGATGTATCATCTCATATATATCCAATAGAGTTTTTGGAAAATAAACATTTCTGGGTCATCGTGCAATAAACACATAATATAGTGTCTGTATCTTTTTCATTTGCAAGGCTTTTAGGTTAGAGGTACATTTATAAAGTTTAGGAAGTGAAGTCAAAAATCTTTGGGTTTATATTAAGTACTTGTAAAAACTATGAGAAAGTCATTGTTTTTTCAATATATAGATGAAAAACACACCAATCATCTCACATTTCCATTTTCTTAAGTGTAAATGAAATAGAGCTCATAGAGAAAAAGAAGATGGAAATTGTATTGAAAACAGGCTTATGAAAGAATTTTCATTTCTGTTGGTAACAAGGTGTAGACATTTACGATGAAGATAGATAAGGACTGAGGAAATTTCCATTGTTCCAGCATTCAGACTTTGGCAAATTCCCATCTAGATGATAAACAGCCTGTAAGCTGGAATCAGATGGATTAAATACAGCAATCCACTACCAAAAACATACAAACAAAGATGTGGCTTATCGATGTTCTTCACTAATCATAAGTCACTTAAAAATTAGCAAATTCAAACAAGTTCAGATAATGAGATTGATCTCTTTTTCCTCTATATTAGAAATATGAAGTCTATTGCAAAATTGTGTGTGTGTTTGTACTTCAATATCAGACACTTAGAATAAATCAACAAATTCAATATTTTCACTAATACATCTTTTTACAAAACTTTGTCAAAGGTTACTCTTTCTATTATTACAACAAGAAGACAGAAGCAGCCCAAATATCCCTAAGTAAGGGAGCAAGAACACAGGTAGGTGTATGATATCTATAAGATGACATAATATGTTTCATCAAAACTCTAATAAGTGCACTATATAAGGTATTGCTTATGATATAAAATTCCATGCAAAAGCATAACTAAAATCTATGTATAGAACACTACAATTTTTAATAAATGCATAAAAATGACTGAAAGCACAAGACATTTATAACATTGTTATAAGTAATTCTCTAGAATCGTGAGATTCAAGATCGAGATTATAAGTAATTTTCTTACTTTCAATTCTCCAGTTTTATATTTTTCATAATCCCTTTTCACAAATATAAGTTATATTTGTAATTATAAAATAAATTTAAATATATATGTATAACGAGAAAGTGTGCATGTGGGTGCGTCATGAAATTCATGTATATACTTTTTGTAAAACAAGTCTGAGGTCATCATTTTTTTCTGTTTATTGACACTAAATTTTTATATGAGGAACAGGATATTAACTTTGCCTATTAATTATCTCTATGAGGTATTTTGACTAAAAAATTTCACAATTCTGATTTAAAAAATTATCTCCTACAAGTTAAATACTCTTCTTGGAACTGAGGATATAGATATGATAGAGACAAAATTCCAGGTTTTATAGAATTTGTATTCTAGTACAGGAGTCTGAAAATAAGCAGTTAAATCCCAAACTATATATCTATTTATGTACCTATATATGCATATCTCTATTTATTTATCATTTTAAGTTATAAATGATGTGAAGAAAAATAAAGGTGATTTAAGTAATAGAGCATGATAGGGTGAGGATGGGGTCAGCCAGGGTAGACAACAAAGACATCTGATTTGTTAATATTTGAGATAAAACTGAATGAAGTAAGGAAGTAAAGAATAAGAAAGGTTAGGATAAGAACATTTCAAATGGCAGGAATAGAAGTAAAATGCTCTAAAGTAGAAGTCAGTTTAGCACTTTCAAAAACAGACAAACAAAAAGTAGCTAAGATGACAATATGGTTTTTCAGAGTCAAGAGATAAATAATAGGGACTTTTTGCTAGAAAAATAGGTAGAGACATTTTGAGGGGTTTCTAGGCCATGATAAGAAATTGGGGTTTAATTTAAAATGTAATGGGAAATAAATAATAGGTTTTTAATAGGTGGTATTGTGATATAATTTTTATGTTATACAGATTGTCGTTTGTTGTATAGAGAACAAGCTACTAAAGGAGAAGTTTCAAAGGCAAGAAAAAAATTGACATTTCAATAATCAAGAATGGAGAGGATAGTAACTTGAACTAAGAAAGCAGTAGGAGAGGTAGCAAAATTCCCCAGGTCTGGAACATATTTGAATATACATTTTATGTGAAATACGAGGGACTAACTGGTAGAGGAATCAAGAATAATATGTAGATTTTTTTCTCTATTCATCTAGATTAATATATTAATATGTTATTAATATATTACTATAATGGAAAAGACTGGGAAGAACAGGTTGAGGTGGGTTAGAAGGAATCCAGAATTTTAGATATGTTAATTTCGATATGCCTATTAGATGTTTATGTGGAAGACAATGAGAAGATATTGTAATATTTAAGTTAGAAACTCAGAGAAAAGATTGAGGTAGAAAGACAAATTTGGGAGTAAGAAACATAAGTGAAACTTAGAAGAAACACTGAAAATAGAAATTTAGGGTATTTACCACCAAAGGCAGAGGTTGCTATAGGAAGAGGACACCCTGGAACTAGGCACGTCAGTAAGGTTCTCAAAACAATGTTAGTTTAGCAATTAAAGAGATGTCTGTAACTAAAGAAAAAATATTTTGACCTAATCTTAAATTTTCAACATCTGAAAACCAAATTGCACAAAATGACTATTGAGCGAAATCACAACCTAGTATGTGTATATTCTGCCCCCGAAATGCAATTATTCTAATTACATGGCAATTACAGTATATCCATGGAGTAAATTACCTTGTTATTGTCATCCTGTGGAATAAAGTAATATAGCAATTTGCTTTCAATGTTGATACTATATTGTTGGTTTTCAGAACATGATTTCTTATCAGACATTGTTTCCCAACCCTTCAATTTCTTAATTGACATCTCTTTTCTACTCTTCCATCCAATTTCCTAAATTAACAAACACAATTTTACAAAAAATGTATGAGTTTTTTGTTTCTTGGTAAGTCCTAAAAAGTCATTTTGTTATAAATTATTGTACATGTTAAAGCCATGCAAGAAGACTAGAGGCAGTCTTTTAAGATGTTTAATACTACTGAGATTGCCATGTTAACATTCATTAGCTCTAGAAAAATAACTTGATCTAATCTTCTAGCTTCTGCATTTTTTTTTTTGATCAGGGTTTTGTAATCATTAATTTAGACTGCATTAAGGTATTTGAGAATACAATTTTATGCCACCTTGGGACTCAAGCTGGGACTCAAGCAGAAAGCCACACTCTAACTGGAATAAGGCATTAAAAGATAAAATTCAGGGCTTTCAGAGCAACTTAAAATTGAAGGAAAAATCCCAGAATGGAACTAGCTGCAGAGAGAGGTGCCCCAAAATTTGTATAAAACTTTGCCTAATTTGATTAGTGACTTTTTTATTTATAGGTCTACAGAGGAGAACTCAGAGGTCTAGCAGAAAATAACAGTAAAAATAATTAAGTAAGGACTTCAGTTACTGCTCACAAGGATGACAGAGTTTGAAGTCAGTACAGTCAAGTTAAACATCTGTTAGAATAAAATTCAACATTTTTCAAGAAAAGAAATCAAAATCTAGAATCTCTAAAACATATCAACCACTATTTCTAATATTGGATTAAATTTCTAAACATATGACAAAAAAACAGTAATATGTAACTAATTGTTAAAAGACAATTATTAAAACATATAACTGAGATGACCTAGATATTGAAATTAGTGGCTCAGAATATTAAAACCATTATTAGAAACGTGCTCAGAAAAAATAAAAATATTGTTATAATAAATGATGAGATGGGGGAATTTCAAATAAATTAAACTGTAAAACTGAGGAACCAAATGAAAATTTCCAGAATTGATAAATACAATGTTAGGAATTTTTTCTCCAGACTTTGCATACTCGTGAAAGCAGAAGAAAATACAAAGTGAATTCATATAAAAAAGTAAAAAAAAAATATATATATATATATATTATATGAAGAAATTAAAAGATTAACAAATATATTGTATTATTTTATATTTATGTGCATATTTGTCTTTTTTGGTACTCTTTCTTCAGTTTTATATTATCAAATTTTCATCTGATAACATTTCTTTCTTTCTAAAGAATTCTTTAAAAGACATAGAAGAAATTGAAGAAAATAATTAGTAAAAAATAGCAGATTAGAAGAACTAAATCTAACAGTGTCAATAATTATATTTTATGTAATTGAGCTAAAAACTTCAGTTATAAGGTAGATAGTAAATCTACCACATTAGATGTAAATCAAAATTTATGGGCATTCTAAAATCTGACACAGGATGAAAATAAAAGGATAAAAGCAGACATGAAAAAAAGTAAGCATAAAAAGGTTAGTCAGTTAGTTTCTTACCACAGAAGGCTGTGACAAATTATCACAAATTCAGTTGATTAAAACAATACAAATGGTTTATCTTTTAGTTCTGAAGGTTAGAAGTCCAAAATGAGTCTCATTGGGTTAAATTTAAGATGTAGGTAGGGCTGCATTGCTTTTAGAAAGAAATTTCAAGGGAGAATCCATTTCCTTGCCTTTTTTAAGTTTCTAGATGTTCTCATTCTTTGTCTCATGCCCACTATCATCTTAAAAGCAGACAAATCATTCTGACTTTTGCTTTTCTTCTACCACTTTTTCTGTTCTGACTATGACACTATTATCTCTTTCATTTATAAGAATCCTTGTGATTACATTGGGCCAATTTACAATTTACTATAGTCTGCCTATTATAAAGTCAGAAAATTAACAATAATTCCCCTTTGCCATAGCATTTTCATAATCTACAGGTATTAGTGCATGGACATCTTTTGTGGGCCATTATTATTCCTACCATAGCTGAATATACTATGTAAGTATCAACCAAAATAAACTTCTAGACAAAATTATTACCAGAGATAAGAAGAAATATTTCACAATAATAAAAGTTGACTGCATCAGAAATTAACTATTTAATACATCTCTCTCAGTAATGGACATAAAACATTTAGATGCATACAAAAACTTAGCTGAAGATATTTTTTAAAATTTGTTAGCAACTTACATGAAATATGTGAAAAGGCTATAACATTCTGAACAAGTAGGATCTATCCAAGGAATTTAACTATAGTTTAAAATTTGAGATAAATAGAATTTACCTCATTAGTAGAATAAAAGAATAACACCATGATTATGTTACATACATTCATGGTAAAACATCTCAACAAACTAGTAGTTGAACGAAAATATTTTAATTTGATAAAAAGCAGCTACAAAAAAAAATCTACAGCTTACATTTTACCTTTCAAATTGTTAAACACTTTCTGTGGCAACATTTCCCATCCAACATTTTCTGCAATATGTTTTCTCTTATCCCATCAAGATGTGTCGTCTGTTTCCTCCCATTTAATCTGTTTAGGTATATGACTGCAATAACCAATATAGTAAAGCAGAAGTTATACCATTTTACTTCTGAGGCTAAATCATACAGGCTCGTTGGCCTTTTGTGTGGGACCTGTGTTTTTGTAGCTCTGAAGGCACAGATAAATCTGACAACCCTAAAACTATTGTGATATTAGGAAGTCCAGGATCAGGAGAAAGGTACTTTAACCAACACTTCTAACAGTGGTTGCAGCTGACAACTTGAATTAACATGTGAGACATGTGAGAGAAAACACATTAAGATAATTTTAGCCACTGTTGGTTGAGTTTTCCTCAGCCATGAGTCTTCCTTGAAAAGCCCCTGAGATTGTAGAACAATGAGAAGCCATAGTCATTGTACCTTATTTAATATTCTGATGCAAAAAATCTGTGATAATAATAAAATATTAGTTTTATGCCACCAAATTTTGGAGAGGCTCATAAAGCAGCAATAGTAACCTTCTCTCTAAGATCAGAGACAAGATAAAGTTATCTAATCTTGTACTTTCTATTTACTATTATCTGGAAGGCCCTAAAAAATTCAATAAGAAAACTTAACGAAATGAAAGGCATAAAAGTTGGAAAAGGAAGAAATAATACTTGTTATTCTCAGATAACAAAGCTGTCTGTATAAAGACTCCTAAGGAATCTACAAGACAATTACTTCAGAACAAATAAATGAATTTATCAAGGTCACGGGACAGGTCAATATACAAAAATCAATTTTATTTATATGTACTAGGAATAGACAATTTGAAAGTGAAATAAAAATACCATGTACCATAACATCAAAACCAAAATACTTAGGGATAAATTTACATAACACATGCTAAATCTGTGCACATAATTTTAAGACCATTGAAAAATTAGGGTAGACATAAGCACATGGAGGGATATATATTTAGCAGACTCAGTATTATTAAATTGTCAATTCTCTCAAATTGGCCTATAGATTTAGTATAATCTAATTAATAATCCCAGCAGGCATCTTACATTATTTTTATTAATATTATATTATTTGTTATTGATATCATTTATATAAAATTCTAAAATTGGAGAAACTCTGCAATGTAAATATCAGTGGTTGCCTTTGGGTGGATTGGGGATTGAGTGAGAAATAGTATAAAGGAATTTAATGAGGTAATGAGATTATGATAGATTGGGGTGTGGGTTACATGAGTTCATGAATTTGTCAAAACTCACTGAGTTATCCACTTAAGAATTATGAATTCATTGTATATTAATTTTACAAAAAAAACCAACATATTTTAGTGTTAATATTTTAATTACTAGTTTGTAGGTTTGCTCTTTTTCAGTGGAATGATGACATGAATTAGTAATTTGAAAAGTACTTTAGGATTATTCTTGTCTTAAAAAAATAAATAAACATATTAAGATTAGGGGGAGCCATATTTATCACTATAGAAGAAGGTATCAACAAATAACGGAAAGTAGGAAGATGATAAAGAGCCCCGTGTTAAGCAACAGCTCAAGAAAATTAGAGACGTATCAGAAGAAAACAGAAGCCAGATTGAAGAGCCTTGTATTGGTCAAGTCTAGAAAAATTTGTAATTCGGGAGCTTATACTAATATAAACAAACAAACAAACAAACAAATAAATAAAAATGGAAGAGGGAAAGCTCCTACTTACCATGGAATATCAACTAATAAATATGAAAAGAATGATAAAGTTACATAGTCTTCAAGGATTGCTAAAATTACTAGGTGAAAGTTTGATTAGAAAGAAGAATTTTAGTAGTCTCAAAGTGTCTTCACACAAATCACTTATTACAAGGCAGAAAAATTATAATTTTACCATGGGGAAACCAGGTGGACTCCACCTTAATGAAGTCTTTAAAAGCGACATCACTAACATGATGTGCATCTGGATGTGATTCACAGAAAAGGAAACAGGTTTATTTCTGTGGTATTCTGCCTCAAATGCATGGTCTAAATCTATTCATGAGAAAACCCCAGATACACCTATATTGTGGGGTATTCTATAACATAGTGGACCCTTCACAATTATCAAGTTTAAGGAATAAAAAAGATAAGCTGAGATTAATGAAGACTAAGAAGACAACGAAATCCAACATGTGTTCTTGCACCAAAGAACAGTTATAGAGAAAGAACATCATTGAGAAAAATTTAAAAATAACAAACATGTTAGAGGATAGTATTTTGATTAATGTTAAATTTTCTGATTTTGATAATTGTACTTTGTTAATGTAAGAGAAAATCTTTTTCTTAAAAAGTAAATGAAAATACTTAGTGGAAAAGGATCATGATATCACAATTTTACTCAATTGTTTTGAAAATAAATGTATTATACACATTTACACTCAAAGTTATACACACACATATGCAGACAGAAATTGAATGATAAAACAAATGAAGCAAAAGGAAAACAACTAGTCATTCTGGAAGCAAAAGAGTATAGTAAAGTTTTCTGTATTATTTTTGAAAGTTTCCTCTAACTATAAATAAAATAAAAATAAAATGTTACACACAATAAAGCCTTATTCCTAAGGATATCACTACTTTATTGGGTTGAAGTACATACATTAAAACTCACAGAAAATTGGCTATTCTGAAATCAAATATCAGAAAATTATATAGATTGATTTTCTTTTTTAAAGAGGAACAGATAAAGCTTTCAGGAGTGTGACTGACAAGCCTTGGAAATGAATTTCTTTTTCTCCAGAGGACAATTGCACTAGCCCTGCACCACCTCCGTTAATCTGCCTCAACCTTGGCCCCAGTTGCCACTGAAAATGAGAAGATAGTTTTGCCTTTGGGGCCTATTCCATCCTTAGATCCTCTGCATAGGCTGACAACTAGAAGGGCAAGTGAATGTGTTCTGTGATCTGTACACTTGTCTTTTGGGAACAAAGTTGAAACTCTGATATGTTTCACACACACCCAAGAAACAGGCCTGAGAAGGTAATGATTACACTATACTATTCATCTAGTTTGATACTGAACCTGAATATGAATGCTTGGAAAAAAGCTAAAATGTTTTAACTGTTTTTTTGGTTGTGGTTTAACTCAATACACATTCATTGAGTACCTGCTTTTTCCTTAGATCTATGCCAGGTAGAATGAAAAATAACAAGTAAAGAGTATGTAGTATCTGACTGTAACTGTTCACATGCAATTTGGGAAAAATAAAAGATATATGACTAAAATGATAATTAATAAACTATAGATTTATGTGATCAAAATGTATAGTCAAGGTATTTATTTCTAAATGGCTAGCTAAACTATAAATTTTAACTTCTTATATCCCCATTCAAATGATCAAAAAATAAAAATTAAACAAAAACTTGTATCAGAGCCAGAAAACAGAGATGAATGTCATTTACATATGCTAAAGCTAATAAACAACAATCGGTATTATTTATTGAGCAATTCCTGCACATCAGAGAGTATATTGCATGCTTTACATACATTATTTTATTCAATCCTTTAAGAATTATTATCAAGTTTACCTGAAAATCATAAAATAAACTTGTCCGCAGACATTCAAGTTAGAGAGTTCTCTCTCATCACTATGTAATAATTCAGCATCATGGAAGAAAGGGGAAGATTACAATTTGTATATCTGTATATGCACAGGAGGTATATGATAAACAATTACATATAAATAAGTATAAAAAAACTCTTCCACTAAATGGACAATGAAATGCTAAGAAAGTTTTTAAAAATGTGTCATACATTAACTGGCTCTATTTTTCTATTCTTTAGAAGATATATAAAATAATGATGTGTCTCATGATAAATGGTAACTCGGGTTTAATAAAATTCAAGAAGTATAACATCTTAAGAGTTTAATAACCATAAGGGAAATGAAGAGGAAGTGGTCAAGGTTAGACCTCCACAAATGTCTCGGATCCAGATGATTTCATAGGTCCACACTTTTGAATTATGAATTATTTAAAAATAATGAATAATTTTTATGCAATTCAAACTTTGCAAGAGCTTAGAGAAAGGAAGAAATAGTCCCAGCTTTTAAAAAAATTTCAGCAACACTTAGTAAATAAGTTGGGTGGGCAAAGTAATTAAATTCTGCTAAGATAGAAGTTAAAAAAAAAAAAAAAAGCCTGTAGGACACATTCAAGAATCGCAAATAAAATATTGTGAAATAAATTAATCACTGTAGATAAAATATACCATGACCAAGGATACTTTAATTCCAGTTAGCAAAAGAGAACTCTATTAATATAATTTATCATTTTGATATGCCTAAGAAGAAAATATGGTACCTTCTCAAGAGGTTCCAAAATGTATTAGATGAAATTTATATATATTCCCCATAAAAACTCTAAGAATAATATGCCTACCCAAACCATCATATATTTTTTATTTTTAGATTATTATTAAAAATTATTGGGGTGACATTGATCAACAAAATCCAATAATTTTCGAGTGATAATTCAACAGTACATAGTATATATACTGTTCTGTGTGTTCATCACCCATAGTTAGATTTCTTTCCGTCACCAACAAACCATTATATGAATAAAGGAATATTATAGTCCCTACTATTAAAAATAAGAACTGAAAATATTTGCCTAAAATACTTTTATATAACATTTTGAAGTTACCCTCAAAGCAATAATATCATATAAGAACAAATATAAATAGTGAAGAGTTGATGTTAAATATTACTTCAAACTATATCATGCTATATCTGAAAACCTCAAAAAAAAAATAAACAAATAAAAGGCCTCATTTGAACAAATAAAGATGCAACTTGTTTCTTCATGAGGTAAATGCAACATCTGTATATAATAACAATTTGTTAGACAAGTCCATGAAAAATTTCCTGTTTACCGCCGTGCTACCCTGAACAAGCCCGAACCCCGCTGATCTCGGAAGCTAAGCAGGATCAGGCCTGGTCAGGACTTGGATGGAAGACCACGTAGCAAGACCAGGTGATGTAGGCGTAAAAAATAAGAAAATAAGGGATTGGAAACTGATAAGGTCCTTGCAATCTGTGAGGTCAACCAAGGGTTGCCTCGCTTTAAAATAAATAAATAAATAAATAATCCCAAGTGAAAACAGAAACAGCAAATATAAACTCTTTATGAGATTTTGCCCTTTTTCATCTAAGTTTATACAAACTTTCACCAAGACTGGGAAGCTCAAAATATAAAGAAATTCTCTTTCCATTTTTTCTTTCTTATTTCTCCAACTCTCACCACCAGGTAACACTATGTTTTTCTATTATATGTCTAATAACAGCAATATTGATCTAACTTTTGTGATCTCTTAGGTTACAAGAAGTGATTTTATTTTGAAAATAATATTGTTTACGAAAATTGGCACATAGTTTATTGGAATAGTCACGATTGGTCCTGGATTGTAGATTTTGTGGATGTTTGCAGTGGGCTAAACCATTGAAATACCAGAATTATAGGATACATGAGAAAATTGTTTTTAGAGTTATACAGTTACATGTTTTGGGGTGAGGCTATATGGTTTCGATGTTAACTTTGTTAGGCAAAATGATTCCCCTAAGACGTTTACACCTTAATTGCTGGAACCCGAGAATATATTCAGTTACATGGCAAAGGGACTTTGCAGATGTGATTGATTAGATTGGGTCTAAAGTAATCTGAATCCATGAAAAAAAAAAAAAAAAAAAAAAAAAAGAGCTTTCTCCAGCTTTAGGAAAGAGAGATAAGTCAGAAGTGGAAATGTGAAAAGAAGTCCACCCACCTTTGGTGGCTTTGAAGCTGGAGGTCATGAGTCAGGTAAAGTAGGGATGGGAAAAGAGGGAGGGCAACCTGTAGAAGCTGAAAAAAAAATCACTGACAGCAGTGAATTAAATTGGCACCTCAGTCCTACCACCACCTGGAAAGAAATTCTGACAACCTGAAGGGGCCTGGAAGTGAATTCTTCCTCAAGGCCTCCAGAAAGTAGCATAAACCAGCCAACACGTTTTTTCAGCCTCCTGAGTCTCTAAGCAGAGTGCCCAGATGTGTACCCCAGTCGTCTGACTTACAAAACTGGGAGATAATAAATTTGCATTGTTTTAAGCCACTAAATTTGTGGTAATTTGTTATAACAGCAAAAGAAAGCTAATTCAAAGGCAAATCAGTAACTACATAGAATTTATTTTTAGACAAAATCAGCATGAGTGGTGGGCAGGGGGAAAGATAATAATAAGAATAGAGGAAAATAAAATTATATAAAGTCTATTATTGAAAAGAAACCCAGGAAAGTAATACTACTAAAAAACAAAATATAATTTGTATGTACAGCATTAAAAAGAATAAAAGTAGCTTTATTTATTAAACTCTAATCCACAAATAACATTAAAATCAAGAATTTTTAGGCATCTAACAAAAACAGTTTTGAAATATATGATATAAAAAGCAAAAACCTAAACTAGGAGAATCTCAAAAAATCCCAAAGATTTAGTATCATCATGATTTTTTCAGTGCAACAGAATTTGATTTTTTTTAAATCAAATATCGAGAAATAAAAACTGAAAAGTGAAAATAACATTACTTTGGAACAGAATCAAAATAAACATTAAATAAATACCTGTTTCATTCAGTCAATTTTATATTCAAAGAGACAGTCACAGTTTTAAGGATTTTTATTTTTTTAAAAGAATACATGCATGATAGAAGAAAAATTGAAAACATATGCACTTACCTATCAATTCAAAGAAACAAAAATAAAATAAACTCAAACAATGGAAAAGGAAAATCAATAAAGATAACAGCATATATTGTTGAAATAAAAAAGGAAAGAAGTCCCCAAATAGCAATTAATAATAAAAACAAAGCCCTTCCCCCAAATATCAAACACCAAAAGAAAAAAAAAAGAAAAAAGAAAAAGCCTCGGTTTTATTTAAAGATTAATAAAAGGGACTATGTTGAACAATATAGCTGGATGTGATACAAAGTGAGAAATAAAATGTCTGGTAGTTCATTTCATTGCAGTTTTATCTATTTGGCAGTGCTTATCAAAATCACTTTGGATGCTTTTTCAAAATACAAAGGATCAAATTTCTTTCCTGGAAATCCAAATCACAGGTATGGAGGTAAATATGCATATACTAGGATATCTTCCCAAGTCATTGCGATGCATATCACCCTATACCGTAAGGACTGGGAATACCAGCAATCATGCACAAATCCTAAAGTGTTTCAGGGGGTCCTGTGAGCAATATTGAAAACAAAACAAAACAAAGCATTCCAATTATGAAATCTGAGTTACTATTCTCACAAGTTTCAGTTTGGCAAGTAGAAACAATATAGCCAGCTCTTGCTTAGATCTTCATAAGGCTTTATCTGATATCTCTCTTGATCTCTTTCATTGGGAAGAACAGGAAGAATCCTAATAAACCACAGCCCTAACTAGTCAATTCCATAGAGGTAAGAGAAAGGATGTAATAAAAAGCATATTATAGGTTCACCAAACATTCTAGAAAACTCTTGACGAGACAAAGAAGCCTTAATATATCCAGTGAGTAGTGTTTTGTTATACATTTAGTCATTTATTCACCACATTTCATTGTGATCTTATAATGCATCAGGTGTTAATTTAGAAGTGGATGTATAAAGGCAAATAACATAGTCCTGGTCTTTACTGCTAAGGATCTTAGTGAATAAAAGTAAGCAAAGTATGTATTATTTCAGGTTGATGAATGCTTTGAGATGAACAGGCTGTAAGAAAAGATGTTTAAATAGAGTACTTATAGACAGCATGCTTCTGATTTCATGATACAAGAGATGGAGGTGGAAGGAGCCAGACACTGAAATACTTCTTAAGGAAGATTTTCTTTGTAAATTTTCCACTTGCTTGAGGACCAATGTAGCCACAAAGAGTCTGACTTGATCTACCCTGAGGACACATCCTAATTAGGCAAAGTGGGACTCAGGGTGGGGCTCAGGGGAAAAGATCAATCAATCATTCAGCCTGCTCCTTTCCAGGATTTTAGTCTTAAGGTGAAAAGAGGGTTTCCCAGCTCACAGCTGCTTTCACTCCAAATGGACTTGGTAGGAGACCCTTTAAGGGTTTGGGACACCAGCTAGGAATAAATAAAGCATGATGCTTTCCTTCATTTAGTTGAGCTCTATTAATCTCGAATTCCTTTGGTGGCTCTGAGTATCCATGGACAATTCATAAAATTAAAATCCTTTTCACATCTCTTTTCTGAGAACTTACTATCCATTAGTAAACAAAAGATGATTAATGACAAGCAGTACTGTAGATGGCAGAGCATAACTATAGGATTTTACTGGACTTTATATCCACACAAGGTAACATGGAGAAGGGGGTGCATTTAATGAGTCTTGGAGGAGCAATGGGTTAGTGAGTAAAGTTAATACAGCTAAATAAATTGGTTTTCATAGAGAAAGGATGGTTGTCAGTTCAAGAGTGTCTTTATTCATAACAAGAAACCAAATGAGTAACCGTGTGTAATTTAGTGAAAACTTTCCCATAGAAAGAAGTTCAAAGAGCTTATCTTATTGACAACATATTAGTAGTATCATTTCCCTATACGAAACATGGCCCACTGAATTTTTCTTCCTTCTCCTATTTCTCCTTTTTCTCCTCTTCTTCTCCTTCTTCTTCTTCCTTTTCTTCCTCTTCTCCCTCTCCCTCTCCCTCTCCTTCTTCTTATTCTTCTTTTTGAACCATTGATTTTTTTTTAGGTTGAAATAAGCTACTTTTTCCCCCTATAGGGAACATATTTTCCTGGAACAAAAAGGAAAATGATTCCTCTTTACTTAGTAAAAGTTTTTAGCAGTTTTGCCTCTGTCAGACCTTGTCAGTTTATTTTAAAACTTGCACTATAGAAAATTACAGATAAATAAACAATTGTTTCTTTAGAAATAATTATTACTGTTTTTATACATTTCTACTGTGATTTACTAATCCTTAAAAAAATTGCTCCTCTTTTTCATTTGCAGTTATATTATTAAAATGCAAGGTCAGTTCTTTGAAGTGACAATTCCAAAGCACTAGATGAATGGTCAAACGGCAAAGTGCAGATAATAGATGACCTTAGGGGCTAGGGTCTTGAAACTCTCAAGGAAACAATTAGAAACACCTTATATCATGGCAGTAAGTCATCGCCCTAAAGCTTAGTCTGCAGGCATGTGTTGTTTTCCCAATAATGCAAGAAAAAAATGGAGGAACTGACAAGCTATGTATATGCTTATACATAATCCATACTAATAAGAACATGAATAACTCAAGATAAGTTTTTTTTTTTTCTTTTAAATGCCACCTTTCTTCACTTTCCTGACTATACCAAAATAGATATGGGAGGTTTGTTTTGTATCAAGACAACAGAGTTGTAGCATCTTATAAAATTACTCACCTTGTGATTGCTGACTTTTTTTTACATTCGGCTATGCATGACACAGTTGTAAAAAAGTCATTTTACTAAGGAAAGGATCTGCAATTGCAAGCTCAACAACCAAAATGATATATATGTATATATCATTTTCTTATTTTCTACCTTTCTGTTTCTGTCCCTATCTCTCTTCCTCTCTCTTCAGCACACATGATAAAAAAAAAATTATGTAAATCTCATTTTTCTGTTATGCCAATTTTGTAGGTCACTAATCATGAGTCTTTGGAAAAATTATTTAAGTCTCCTAAAATTTGGTTTCTTCATTGTTAAAACTGTATAATACCATCTTGTCTGCCTAAACTAGCATACCATTGTTTCTCTTCCAGTAGGCCAGAACCATTGCTGTGTATGCCCTAGGGCTTTGTAAAGACTATTTGAAAGGTGCCTGGGCATAGGGAATTTTAAGGAAAACAATGTCAGATCCTCAAATTCCAAACTTTTCCCCTCTTACAATTGAGCTGCTGCAACTGAAGACTCAAAGGTTTTGCTTCTCTGTTGTTTATAATTTATACAGGAATATGGAAGGATGAATAATAATAGGATTCTCAGAACTGTTCTTTACCTCTTCCAGTTTTTGGCGACTCTAGGCATTTTTTGGCTTGTGGCTATCTTACTCCAATCTTTGTCTCCACGGTCACATTGCCTTCTCCTCTTTGTGTCTTCTCATCTTATAACTCAAATCTTCTGTCTTTCTCCTATGATGATACTTAATAAATTTAGGCATTATCCAGATAATTCAGAATGATCTCCTCATCTCAAGATCTTTAATTACATTTGCAAAGATCTCCCCTTCTACTCCTAAATATAGAAACGTTCTCAGGTTCCAGGAATTAGCACACAAATATTTGGGAGGCCACTTTAAACCTACTATAGGCAGCAAAAGTAAGTAGCTGCTTTCTGCACCTATGGCCACAGCTGGGGATGAGGTTGGACAACAGAATAACGGAAGTCAGGTGGAACAGCTTCTAAAATGATGGCTATGAAATAGCATAAAAGAAGCTTATCAATAACCCTTTCTTTTTCCCTTCCCATCATTTATTCCACCATAATCACGTAGGAAAGCTAAAGACAGTTTAATGGCAAAAACATTAATAGAAGCCTAGAGTTCAGGCAGAATTAAAGAAGCTAAGCTTTGGATCTTCCTGAATATGTATCCTTTTGGGAATAGTCAACCCCGCCCCCTGCCAAAAAAAATAATAATAAAATAAGGAAAGGAGGTGGGACACTACTGCTCAAGAACCCTGAGCAGTACTTCTATGGGCATTGCGTGTGACCCTCCTGACCCGGCTTTTTTCACTATCAGTGTGGTAAATCAAAAAGAGCAGAAAAAAAATCTATTACAGGCTAGCGATGATCTAGTGACTAGTTTTTAGTTCTAGGTGGATGGTTCTCAGACTTTAGCATGCATCAGCTTCACATGCAGGCTTGTTAAACCCCATATTGCTAGACTTCACTCTCAGTTTCTGGTTCAGCATTTTTAGAGTAGGACAAGGAATCTGCATTTTTAACATTTCTAGATGATGCTAATGCTGCTGGTCTAAGACCCACACTTTGAGAACCACTGCTCTAGGCTTTACACCTATTTTTAGCTTCTATAAGGAATCTTGCTTGGGTATTATTTAGCTGTCCTCACTGGTGACTGGTTTAAGCTTTGTAATATAAACCTCATAAGAATAGAGCAGTGGCCTTTCAAAATTTAATGAGTAAATCAATCACCTAAAAAACTTGTTAAAACCTAGAATCATTCCTGGGTTCCCTGAAGTTCTGATTTACTAAGTCTGAGGTGGGCCTGTGTTGGAGGAGGTCATCAAGTGACTGTGACCGTCAGTTGACCTCACAGTTGGCCCCAGGCAATCAGAGGCTCCCGTTCTTGGAATGTACCTTTCCACTAACTTGCCCACAGCTGGAGCTGTTTTAAGGATGCAACCTGAGAGAGCTGTGTGTTATTGAGAACATCTGGATGGTTCACATGACTAACTCCTGTTAAGGCTCCTGTAGTACCTCTTAAGATTCTAGAGGATGGAGAGACCTACTTGCTTTGCAGTTCCCGAGATAAACTTCGTATGGAAATACCTTGCTTATTAAACTACCACCTACCAATCTGGAGTGACCTGCCTCTTTCTGCCATCTCGCTTTGCCCTCCCTGTATGGAACCAGTTTTGAATTTTACCGAGGGAACTCGAGGTTACACGCAATGGCCAGCAATTCTGCATTTCTAATAAACTCTCAGAAGATGTCAATGCTATTGGTTCAAAGACTACACTTTCCCTAACAGGACAATAGAGGAGATTTACTTGCCTGACCTCGAACTCTGTGTTCAACATTTCCTGGAACCTGAAGCAGAGGACCTCTGAGACAATGATGGTAAGTCCTGATTTGTGGGTTATAATCCCTGCAAAGTGACTAAAATGTTCTTTAGCCTCCAGAATAAGCTCAAAGATCTTTTTTTTTCCACATCTTTTTCCCAACCCAACCCCAGACCTCAGTTTATTCCCCTCCCCTCACAATGGGTAAGAATAGAGTATTCTATGGTTTATTTTATCACAATGTTAGAGGTGAAACTTAAAAATATTAAAGAGCTGGGGCTCCAAGGGGACTCTGGCATTTCTGTGTGAGACTTAAGTGGTAAAATAATGCCCAGGCTTTTTCCTACCTGTAATCTTCCCAGTTGTTGCTGTGGGTATTATAGCAAACCTATTTCCTTTTGTCTTATATACCTTTAGAACACTTTTCTTTGAATCAACAAGTTTTGCTTGGTAATGAGACAGATGCTTAGGTGGGACTACGTGAAAAAAGAAAAGTAATCTGTAGTGCTGTTTTTTTTTTTTTGTATGTTTTCTTTGTTGTTCACTTGCTTTGATGAGAGGGTTATTTCATCAGGTTTAGCTAAACAGTTTTCATTTGGGTTTGGAGAAGAAAATTTGACTAGGAATATATTATTCTTTTTTTTCCCCCCTGGCCTTATTCTAAAGACATTTCTCCTTCAGAAGTCTCACAATTGTGTGTGTGTGTGTGTGTGTGTGTGTGTGTGTATGGAATGGGTGTTCAAAGATGGGTGTGGAATGATGGCAGTAGCAAAAAAAAAAAAAGGGGTTATTGAGACCTAGGACACCATTTCTCTGCTTTCTAACAATCTCTAATCATCTTGAATATCATTAATATTAATGACTTATAAGGCAGATTTGTAAACTAGGAAATACTATGCACAAAGTAGTAAGGGTTGAGGAGGAGGAAAAAGGAATTGGGAAAGAACAAAAATAATTTGAGAACTTTTGGCTCCTGGAACTTATCTCAAGCATTTTGTATGTGTGTGTGTGGAAGTGTGTATGTGTGTATAACAATATAATCCTCAAGATATCTTAAGACATAAGCGCTGGTATCCCCACTGAATAAATGAGGAAAATGGAAATGCAGAGATATTAAGTAAATTGTTCAAGATCACAAAATTCATAAGCTTAAGGGTTGAAATTTGAATCCAGGATGGTCTTTCACAAAAATAAGATTTTATGGGTCAACCACTTTATGAATATTATGAGATACATAAATGTCACTTAGAACTTACTGGCTACTACTTAAAACTGCCAAAACTGCTTCATAAGGTCCTCAAAAGCAAGATGACTTCAATATAGCATGTATAATTAAGGGAAAGAAACCTCCGTCTTCCAGATAGCTTCCAATAATCTTGATGAAGTGGGAACTGGGTGTCAATAGGGTGTCTAATACCTGTCAATATGGAATACAACAGGGAATTCTCCTTTTGCTCTTCTACTCTTTTGTTCTTTTTTCTTACTATAGTTCAATCTTGCAGAGAAAACTCCTGTCTGATATAAGTTTGTTCTAAATTACTGCTAAATCCTCCGGCCCTTCCCCAAAGGTGGTGGATCTTTAGAGAGCAAATCCCAGGTTGTGTCTTTCACTTAGTTCATCTGAACCACAAATAAGAGTTCTAAAAATAGATCATTAATAGGAACTGTGCAATTCCTTCCTGGATTCTTGCTCAACTGTTTCTTGACCATCGGTCTCAGAGTTCACAGAATGCACACAATTTTAGATTGTTTGAAACACAAAGTAAAATGCAAACCAGGCTCTATATGAAATGAATTTAAAGACAACTTAAAAAGCATGAACAACAGTAACAAAATAGTAACATAAAAATCTCTACTAGAATGAACAATTAAATGCTGATGTATCATTTTTAAACAACTAAAAATTAATAGTACAGTGGTAATAATAGCTAACATTCATTGAGTGCTCACTATGTGCCAGGCACTGTTCTAAAATTTTGTCTATCTTTTCCATTTAACCTATATGCTATTTTCTAGTGATATTTTTATTTTAAAGGTGGGGATAGTAAAATATAAAGAGTGTGTAGCTTGCTCAGGGTCGGCCACACAGAGATAGGTAATAATATTGCATAGAGCATATATCCATGATTATGGGTTTAAAATCCTTCTATCCACACTCTGAGACTTCCTGTGTTCATGTACACATCTATCCATACATATTCACTCATATAAAGTATCTTTAATTTTGTTTGAATTTGGCCCAAATCAATAGACTTCTATAATCTTACAGCTACAGTTATTTTAGCTAGTAGTAAGGCAGTGTTTAGGTGAACCTATAGTAATGTAAGTATAGCATCTTTATCTGCAAGTAACATAGTGAGATATTATTCATTTTTACATCTATAAGTTTTACTGCTTTATCTTTGACAAAGTCTGAAATAGTACACTGGTGACATTTTTAAAAATTAGTCTTCTGCATTTAAAGACCACTCACTATTGTCATCTATCATTGTTCTGGAAATGTCACATTGATTTTATCCTCCTTGCAATAAATGGTAACATCGAAAAAAACAAATAATGGTCTGACACTTCAAAATCAGCTGCCAGTCTCAGGTAGAGCAAAAATGAATAAAAGGGCAATTTTACTTGAAGGACAGGGAAAGAGAGCAGTGCTCTGCCAGACACTGACAATATTGACAATGGTCCAAAGTAACCTAAATTATAATATTTTGTATTTTCTATTTAAAATATGTCATATACATGATTAATATAGCATGCCATATCATAGGTCTATTAAATTTTGCAGATCATGGTAAATTTCTTAAATAGACTTAGATATAGAACCATAGCAGAGACTGAAATTGCAAAATCAATGTATATGGAAAGCAGATTACTTCCAGATAACATATTCTGGAATTCTTATGGATCATATCAAGTTAATGAAGTATGATCAGATATAGGGTGTCATAATTATTTAGAATTGTATTAAAAGGTTCTGATGTGAATAAAGTGAAGTTGGTTTTTTGTGGGTACTGAATGAATTGATTATATTAGAAATGAGCATTGAACAAGGAGTTCAGATCCTTGGATTTTATTGCTAATTATTCCAGTAATGGTTGTTGATTTTAGGCAGATAACTTGAACTATCTGCAGCATAGTTCCTTTTTTTTGTCAGTGGTACTAAAAATAGGTGTGCCTTGGCCATATTCACAAGGTTTTTAATTCAATATATATGGGATTATGGGTCGAGAACTGGTATACTATCAAATTCTCTAGATGCATCTGATAATCAGTATGGTTTAGAAAACTTCGTTTTAGAGTCACAGCTGCAGACACGAATTGGGAAGAAGCTAGTAAGGGCATCAGATAGTCAGACTTTGTCTTTTTACCTGAGTGTACATAAACTTCTAGTTAAATAATAGGTAAGTAGAAACGACTTCTATTTTGTTTTGTTTTCTGCCCAAAGATTCTCTAACACTTGTTTATATACCTTGGTGTGGAGGAATCGTGTGGATAGGAAATTGAGGTTGTAGTTGTATATAACATTGTGAGAAAGCGGGGAGGTGGACTTCTTTTCTTTCTCCCAGGGTGAAGAAGTTCTGATGTGAGGGAACCATTCATCTACTTCTAAGAAATGTGTTTTTCAATACGTTCTCCCTGTCCCACCCCAAAATTGAAAATTACTATGGTAGTTTAAAAAAAAAAATGACCATAATACTTTTAAGCTCCTTCCATTAAGCAGTGCAGTCAATTCCTCCATGCTTAAATCTAGGCAGACTCTCTAAATTTCTTTAACCAATGAAATGCAACAGAAAAAATGTATGATTTTGATCCTGAGTTTCAAGAGGACTTGTATGCTTTCCTTTTTCTTTGAGCCCTGCTACCACTGGTAACATTCTGGGTCAACGTAATAGAAGACAAGAGACCATGTGAACCAGATTTGAGAGCTCACAGTTGAGGTATCCCCTAGACTACCCAATCCTGACAACCTGGAAGCTGGTTAAACCTAGAAAGGTTTAAAGAGAATAAGTTAGTAATACAGGAGAGTTGAAGTCCTCTCTGTCTGATGTTCAGATGTATGCATTGTCATGGAGTTCACTCATACAATTTGATAATCTATCCCTTCAGATGATACTGCAAGTGACAAAAAACTGGGCTGCTTAAAAAATATGAGTTGGTTTTACATAGCCATAGTGATATGCTTAGGTACTTAAAGTCACCACATTTGTCAGGGGCAAAATAGCAGAATTCCTATGTTATAGGGTAAGTGATTTATTATAGAAATTAGATATTAATCGTGGGAAGAACTGGACAACATGTATTAACAAGCTGCTTCTTTTCATTGCTAAGTAGTATTCTATTTAACATACGTGTCACATTTTGATAACCCACTCAACAGGTGAACATTGAGTTGTCTTCAGTTTTTGGCTACTATGACTAAAACTATTATGACAAATTAGTATACATTTTTTTGTATGGACATATATTTTTTGTTTCTCTTGGAAAATACCTAGGAGTGATTGTTGAATCACATAAAATATGTTTAATTTTATGAGAAATAGCCAAGCAGTTTCCTAAAATGACAATATTTTACATTCCGACCACTAACATATTCCAGATGTTCCATGTCTTCACAAACATGTGGCATTTTATGTTTTTTTTTTTTAATTGACCATTTAATTTGTACTTTCCTAATGGCAAGGATGTTAAGTATATTTTCAGTGTATATTTTCTTCATAGTAGCGCCTATTCAAATATTTTACTCATATTATCAGTATATTCTAAAAATAAGTGCTTAGTCAGATATATATTTTGCAAATACCTTCTCTGAATTTTTGGCTTAGCTTCACATTATTTTAAGTGTCTTTTAAATTACAAAACTGTGTAAGGTTGATAACTTTTGATTTGTCTTTTTATTCTAAGCCAGTTATTGATGAGTCATTTGGTAAGTCTAGCTTCATAAGAAACTTAAAAAGATAATATATGGTTTTCAGAGCATATATCAGGTAAGAAGAAAAATTGAAAATTGAATTGTGGTAAGCATCCACCTCAAGAAATTTAAACAAGAAAAAATAAACAAAGAAAATAGAAGAAAATAGTGAAAAATAAAGCATATTAATAAAAATATTTATCACATTGCAGAGTCTTAAAGCTCAAAGCTGTTTTTTTGTTTTGTTTTGTTTTAAAAGACTGATAAGATTGATAAACTGCAGGCAAAATGATTGACAGGGAAAAAATCTTAGTTAACCTGATTCAGGAGAAAGGAAACATTATTATAGATCTTGTGGACATTAAACAAATATAAGATGACATTATAAACAAGTTTATGTTAATAAATTTGAAAATATTGAATAGAGAAATTACTTACCAAAGCTTACTCAGGCAGAAATAAAATACCTAAATAGTCTTATAATTATTAAGGAAATTGAGTTTATAATGAAAAATAATTCATAAAGAAAAAATGAAGAAAGAAAAAAAAAAACCTCTGATTTCAGATGGCTATCTCCTTAAGTTCTATTAAATGTTTAAAGTAGAAATAATTCCAATAGTATGTCAATTCTTTCAGAGAATAGAAGGGAGAAAAAGTACATTCCACAATATATTTTATTTATTTTACTTTTTTAACTTTTTAATTAAGTTTATTGGAGTAACATTGGTTAATACAATTATATAATTTTTAGGTGTACATTATCATTTGACATCTGTATATTCTATTGTGTGTTTACCACCCAAAGTCCAGTTTCCTTCCACAATATATTTTAGAAAACTATCCAAAAATTGACACCAAAACTTTGAGAATTGATAAGAAAAGAAATTTACAGACCAATATTTCTTATGAAAGCAAATTTAAAAAAAATCATCAAAATGTTAGAAAACTATTATGTATATGTGTGTGTGTGTGCAAAGAATCACTACCAAGTTGAGTTAATCTCAGGAATGTAGTCAGTTTAACATTTTAAAATCAATTAACAAATTTACCATTTATAGAATTAAAGAGAAATATCAAATGATTATGCAAAGTAGATATATGATAAATTCATTCACTCAGCAAATTCAGGTTAGAAGCAAAAAAAAAAAATTAGGAGAGAGCTACGAATTAAACTGTTCTTATCTGATAAAGGATCTCTTTTAAAAAAACTAACAAACCAACACCAATAGAAGATAGACCATAATTAATGGAAAAACAAAATGTTCTCTGTGAAGGAAGAATTAAATAAAGATAGTAGTTGCTATTGATATTTCTATTCAATGTTGTATGAAGTCTGAGATAGTAAAATAAAATACATACGCATACTGTTCTCTGTTCTTTTATGTAAGAGTCATTCCGGTATGGTCACAAGAGGACACACAGGAGAAATCCAAGAAAACAAATTTTATTATACTCCTAAATCCTAAAAACAGGAAGCATCAGCATCAGTAGTTGGGGGGGGGGGTGACGGTCAGAGGAGAAGGGGCAAGAACAAGGGGAGAGCTTAGATCACATCCTTTATTGGAGTTTCTGTGGGAAAGGCAAGTTAGGGCAGGTTAAACAGTTTAGAGTTGGCTAGTTTTAATACTTTTGGCAGGCTCTAAACTATAGAAATAGTGTCTTGTAGCCTGGTCCTGGGAAGATTAAGGGGTGTTTGGATTAGATAGAGAAGGTATGGCTCTGGATTGTTTACTTTGCATATCAAAGGCAGGCTCTTGGCTCAACCCTTTGTCATCTCTAGAAACTGACTACCCCTGGGAGGGTCAGTCTGTCCCTAGCCAGAAAATTTTTTTCAAACATCAGAATATACAGAAAATAAAAATTATAAATAATATGCATACTTATGTATATAAATGTGTAACCACATAAAAATGAATAAAAAAGTCCAGAGGAATCTACAGAAAAATATTTTTATTAAGAGTTCGAGTTTATTAATATTCAAAAATTATTTTATATACTGGCAACAAACAACACAAAAATGACACTTAAAGTGATGCTTTTAAAATAGTGTAAATATTAAATTTCTTATTAGAAATAAATGTGGCAAATCATATGTTAGCCCTCTATAAAGACAACCAAAAAATATTACTGAGATACTCAAGATGATCTAAGAGTGACAGAGAAGTATTCTGTTTTTATGGAATGGGAAATTCAACATTTTGCTGATGTCAATTATCCTTAATTTATAGACACTTTGAAACATCAAACAAAGCGCAAATCTTTTAATGGTATTATTATTGGATGGCATTTAGTAAGCTGGATTTAAAATGTACATGAAGAGACAAAGTTTGAAGAATAATCAAGGCATTCCTGGAGTAGAAACAACAGGTAGTTAGTCTTACACTACCAGAAAATAAATCTTCTTACAAATTTACAGTAATTGAAACAGCATGCTTATTGCTCAGAGGTAGCTACATAGACCAGTGGAAAAAAATAAAGAATCCAGAGTGATTCATCTATTGAAGATACTTGATACTTTATTTATGACAAAGGTAACAATAAAAAGCTTTGGTCATGATTCAATTATATAATATCCCTAAACAGGCAAAACTAATTTGTATGTTTTAGAAATATAGAATTATTTGGTAAAAGTATAAGTAAAAACATATGATATTTTATAATGGCTACTTTCCAAGGGTAGGGAGTGTTTATAAATGGAGAGGGCATTAGGGAAGCTTCTGGATACAGAGAATAGTCAATTTTTGTCCAAGTAACGATTAAACAGGGGTTAATTTTTTCAAATAACCAAGCTATACATTAATGTTTCATGAAAACTTCTGTACATATATATTTTTTCATTTTACTGTGAATGATAAAGTTTACACACAAAAAGCCAAAAATCAGGGGGCTTTAAGTTCAGGAAGAATCATGTTTTAATTCTAATTCTTCTACATTTACCCTGTATGACGTTAGACAATTGCTTTATCACCCCTAGTGCTTAAGAATCTTATTCTGTGAAATGGTGATAACATCCATTTGCATCGTTGTTATGAGAATTCAAGATGCATAGCTACACAGAAATGCTGTAGCTAAGTTATTGAACATTTGTGATTGCCGGACATTGTCCAAAGTACTTTACATGTATTAATTTGTAATTCTCACATTTAGCCTTTTAGATAGGTACTATTACTACAAAATTCTCTATAATTATGTCCTATTCATTCATACTATAAATTCTATGAAGGCTGAGATCCATCTATCTTGTTTCTTATTAAGTCCAATACCTGAATGAACATGTTTAAATTCTGACCTCAGGGTAAGCTTATAGACAGGGGTCACCATAAACTATTTGCCCAGGCTCACCATTTGTTTGTTCAAGACAGAGCAATTATACTTTAATTGAAGGAAGAAGAATTATTTAGGAATGGCATAAGATGAATGTAGTTTTACTCTCTTAACATCTCATAAAATACTCTGAAGTGGAACATAGATTTTTTTTTTTTGTAGGAATGATATCCTAATAAGAACAAGTAGGCCCTTACAGAACTTGGAATTTGAGCTTGAGTCAAGCTTTTGAGAAAGGAATTAAAAATATCTCATAGGAAGCAATAAAAATTATGTATTTTTGAGATGGTGGAGAAAAGCATGAGGAAGATAAAGGGAGGGAGAAAGATGAGGGAAGAGAGAAAGGAGGAGGGAACCTGACATTTTAATAAAGTTACTGCAGCTCACAAAATTCATAGTGTGGTGACTACATTTTTGTAGAAATCATTTGAACTGAGATTTGTGCCTTTGTTGATATGGGCAAAACTGCATGTGTATATGGAAGCGTGAGGCAGAATATGTCATAAGAAAGCAAGAGCTCCAATTTACAGAGCCTGAGCTAATGTCACCAAGAAATCCAAGTGACAGGGAGTCCTGAACTCAGGACTGGATTTCAGAAGAATAAAAATAACACGCTGAGCATAAAACTTCAGTGGGCTTAAGTAGTCAAAGTCTAAGTGGACTTTCCCACAATCTAAGTGGAATATCTCATTTATGTGGAAAACACTTAAAAACATCGAGCTTCCTTGCAAATGCAAGGGGAGAGGGCTTTCATAATAAACCTAAAATAAAGTCTTCTACAATCTTCGTTTTCACTATCATAGGCCCTAGAAAGTGACAGAAGGAAGGATGTAAGATGCTGAACCCACCTCCCCCTTTCCACAGCAGCAGCCAGCTTTCCTTGGAGGTCACACATAGCACTTAGCTTGGAGTTTCCAGGATTATTGATGGCAGCAGCCAGCAGAATAAAAATTCCATAGGTAGGCAGTAAATATTTGAAAAGACCTTTCAGTTTGGGAAATGGTTTATATTGTTGCTTAAAAATGTAGTTTGAGAGCCATGGGAGCCTGCGATTGGGTGTGGCATGTTTTACAAATGATACCCATTTGTCCTGAGCGAGAAACATTCCACCCTGTAAATGTCAGTTTCACAGTGACCAGATATGATGAATGAATCCTCTGGCTCATATTAATACGGAGGTCACACATTTAGAAAAAAAAAATTAGAGACTAATGCAAAATTAATTCTCCCTCTCAGTGTGGCTAAAATGATAAGAACGGAAATGGGGAGAGCAAGTTTACAAAAATATGAAACATCAAGTTTGTTTCTGAGCCTCTAACTTCATAAAGAAATTATCTTAATCATATTGAAAACAAATGAGAGTGCTTGAAATACGATCTCAGATGGAAACTCCGACACAGGGAAGTATAGCATAAATTTCTAGGCACTCAAGCTTGGGATATTGCAGGCATGGTTCCATAGCTCAACCCCTGAAAGGAATAATAATTACTATTTGGCTATTTGTCAAGGTGAGGGTTCCACTAGAGGGAACGTCTTATTCAATTTGGGAGCCGAAATTACACAAGTGGTAAGATATTAAATAACAGCACAAAGCTGAAAAGGGAAAGAAGGCAAGCAAGTGGCTGCATTGTAAGTGAGGAATAAGTAGATATAAAGTGTGAGGAGGACCTGAAGAAGAAGGTGGTTAGCTTCTGTGATGCTAATTTTTGGCTTAATCATATTATATTCAAATCCACATGATTTTTGGTAATCCATTTATGTGTTTTTAATGACAAGTGATGGCACTTTACAATTAGCAGGTGTGGTAAATCGATTAATCAACCAACAAATATTAAGAGCCTAATATATTCAAAGTCAGTGCCAAGTGTTGTAGAGGATACAAGTATAAATTATGGTACTTATCTTCTAATTTACTTGACAAATAAGACAATATATGCAAAATCTAGCAATATATGACAAAATATGACACATCATAAATGAATAGTTTTATATGTCATAGAATTTCACAGAGAAAACCTTTCTAATGAAGGAATTAATATAGGTAAAAGTGCGGATGAGACTCAGATATTTACTGTATGTTTGAGTTCAAGGATCGAATTGTGTTTCTTTTTTTGACATGCATTTCACAAATAGGTATAATATGTACTTTTATGTTCTAGGAAGGGTGCTAGATATGAAACTCACAAAACAATTGAGTCTCTACTATTCCATTTTTATTATTTCAAATTAGGGGAAACATTTTCCTATTGCTTGAATTATAAGAGTGTTCAGGAATATTAGCTTCTGTCCTTTGATAAAAATTGACATATTCCCTGGGGAAAACTTATTCCTGTATATTGTGGCATGTTCTTTGGTGCTTTGGCTTTAAATTCTGCCACGGTAAACAAAAAATGGACAACTTGCAGCAAATATGTTACATATTAGAGTGTTTTATTTGAAAATTGATGTATGAATATTGGGGATTGGTATATAATCTCTGGCATACTTAAAGAAAAGGCTAGGTTATATATGAGTTATTGCAAAAATATTTAGGCATCACCATGTTTTATGAAGAAAGCCCCTGGGCAGGGGTTAGAGCAAGGACAGGCACTTTCTCTTGATAAAGGTATTAAGGTATCCCATATAACCTCCTGACCATCAAATTACTCTGTTTGTCGTACCGTTTTAAATTTACATGGTACTAGGGCCTTAAATGTCAGGATTCTTGTTATAACTTAGACTCTAGTGTCTTTAATTAATGCTTCATGTTCCTGTTATGGTTATTTAGAATTTGCTGAAATCCCTAGAGCCATAAATTTTTTTTACAGGTCTTTGCGGTATGAACTTTAACAAAACAGCTATAAAGGGGTAATAGGCAAGAGCAGTATATCACAGAGTCGCAGTGGCAAGATGAGAGGAAGAAGGGAATATTTTACAAACAGATTAAAAGATTTTGTTTTTGTCTAGGGGTTTGGGACTAGAACAAATTGGACATAAAACTTAGGCAAGAAGGCATAGTCACCTTTAACGTTTTTAGCAGGAGTAAGTTGCCACTCTTCACAAGATGGACAATTTCATGTAAATCTAACAAT
Organism: Eidolon dupreanum; assembly: GCA_028627145.1. Taxonomy (NCBI): domain Eukaryota; kingdom Metazoa; phylum Chordata; class Mammalia; order Chiroptera; family Pteropodidae; genus Eidolon; species Eidolon dupreanum. The sequence continues at coordinate 66,897,654 of CM053504.1, read as the reverse complement.
TCAAATCAGTTTTTCAAATGAACACATTTTTTGAATGCCTACTGTGTGTCTAGTATTTTCTTGTTGCTATGGAAATTACATAGAAAGGAAAAGGCAAGCTTCTGTCTCATTTATCTTCAAAAACTAGTTTTGAAGGCAAGGTTAGCATATATGAAGCAATTACAGACTATTATCAGACCAAACATAAATCTGCCAAAGTGCACAGAATAGTCTGTGAATTTTGAGTGCTACTGCAGCTCACAGGAAAAGATCAGAGAGAACTAGAATTATCATGGGATCCACCATAAAGCAGGAAACATGAAGTGTTTCTTGTAAAATGAATGGCCATTGGAACGTGGAAACACAGGGGAAGGCCATTCCGGAGGAGAGAATAGCACAAAAAAATTCACGACAGTGGAATAAAAAAGTCTGCATTGTATAGTGGGTAAGAAAATGCTTTTAAATTTGAATAGTCATAGTTTTGAATTATTGCATTATTTAAGGGAAGATAAGACTAGTTGGACAGAAATGTAATGTTTGGAATTTGGAGTATGCATATTTTAGGTATTTCAAGAATAGTTTAAATGATTAAAAGAGGGATTAAAATCTTCATTGAGGGATATTTTAAATATAGACTGATTATGTAAGGTTGGACAACAGATTAGTATGCTAAAGTACTTTTTAAGCATGATGGTTCTTCTTTGAACTTCTGATAGCTTCCCCATTTTCTAGAAGAATAAGACCTAGAGGAAAATGAGAGGTAGAGAAGGACAGGGAAATCAATATTTATTTTTCAACATAAAAACCCTGCAATGTTTAAAAGAAAAATGAAAAGTTTTACTTTCTAAGGTAGATGCACAGATTATTTTCTCAGTCTAGGAATGTTAAGCACGATGGTCATAAGAAACATGCTATGAAAAGAAATGTTCACATATCAAGAATTATTTTAGAGATCATCACTTCCATATTTCATAATAAATGCCAATTACCTGGTGTATTACAGTTGATTCTCGATTGAGAAATAGTTTTGTAGGTATTATAATAAAGTTGAATTTATTCATTCTATAATTATTTGTTAAGTATTATATCATTTAAGTTAGGGCAGGCTAGGTTATGCTGCAGTAATAACTAACCATAAAACCACACTGTCTTAAAATCTCACATATTTACTTCTTTGTTCAGGTTGCATGTTTATTCTGGGTGTCCTGTTCAAGTGGTTCTTATTCAGGAAATAACATCGACAGAGTCTGTGTAATCTTGGTAGATCTTTAGTTTCAGTGGCAGGGGAAGGAAACATGGCAAAGTGTGCACAGCATTTAAAGACTTCTCAAAGTGGCAATTAAACTCTAGTCACAAGGTCATGCCTAGTTTGAAGCTTTGTAGCCATTGGGGAATGGCAGGACACAACACTAACATGAAGCAGAGAAATAGAGAACTGGAAATATAGATGAACATTCGTAACTCCAACAATCAGTACTGAGACTTTGAAAGAGAAAGACACACAAAGCCCCTGACCTAATGGTGTTTCCGTATTTGTTGGGGACAGAGAAAATGAACATTAAATAAATAACAATATTAGATAGTGGTAAATGCCATAAAGAAAAAAAAATAGGGCAATAAACAATTGAGGAAGGGAAAGCCTTACCTATGGTTGTTGAGAAATAACTCTTTACAGTGTTGAAAAGAGACCTGACCACTATTTGATGTGCAGTGTCATAAAATCTAGAGAAGAATGTATTATGAGAAAGATATAGAGGTTAACTCTGTCAAATGATACCACCTTTGGAACTTCCAAAAGCCCTTTCCGGGTTGCTATGGGGATTAAATCCTGATTAGATAGAATTGAAGAGAGAAGTAAAGGTGAGAAATTAGACACTGAGAAAAAACCCTTATAAGCATTTTTACCAGCAAGGTAGTTGGGTAATAAATGGAGTTGCAGTCAGAACAGTAGAGTAGGAAAGAAATATCTTTTTTAAACAACTGAGGTTAGGAATGTTTATATACTTATAGTAATCATCCAATGGAACAAATAAAATGTTGCTTTCAGAAAGGCATTCTGGAACAAGTAAGAGGGGATGGGATATAGAATATAGACAAGGAGTTGTCATTAGAAATCAGATTAGAGAGAAGTCAAATTTTCATTACAGAAGAAAAGGAAAATTCTGAGGATCAAGATTCAGATATGAGGTGTGGCTCCTAGTGAGAAAATGAGTTACTTCTGAATTAATTAAATTTGTTTTCTGAATGCAATATAAGATGAGGTCAGCAGATGAGCTAAAGGAGAAAGGTAAACGGTTTGAAGAGGCAAGATATAGTATGAAATAGTCATCTTGTAAAGTAGGCAAGTATATGTTCTTAGTATATTTATTAGAATTGTTTCAGCTGTTCATTGGAGAGTTGTGGCCATCCTGGGACCTATTTGATTAAGGAGTCAGATTGTTCAAGGACCACAAACAGAAAATTAATGGTGAATGTCTGAAATTAGTAATTGTGGTTTTAAATGCTTAAATAAAATAAACATATGGAAATTATCTAATTACTATTCAATTGCAATGTTTCATGTGGGCCAAGAGAGACCTATGTAAGGCTTCAGTCTAAATTACCTTTTTTTAGTCTTAAAAGAGATTGTAGTAAAGGCATATAAATAATTTATTCATCTGTACATTTATTGAAGAATATATAGAAATTCTACTGTAAATCAATTATGGAGGAAGATACACTAGTAAATAAAAGTAGACACCATTTTCCCTAGCTTCCTAAATGATCTACTTTAGAGAAAAACTCAATGTTAAGTTAGACTCAATTTTTCTGTGACAATTTATAAAATTATTTTCAAATGCTTTTCTTGCAAATAACATTTTTAAAGTGAATAATGATATTAGTGTGATTTTCTTCCTAAGCAAGTATATTTTTGGTATAGATTTTTTTTTTAAAGGAAATGGGTCACAAGAAATTCTTCGGAAATAAAGAAATATGGAAATCATAAAGGAGTAAATCAGGTCACACATTATATCACCTGAAGGAATAGCTTTTAAGAAGAAAAGAACTAAATCCTTCATTAGATTTTATTTGATATTTTAGTATGCAAGAAGGAACAGATTTATTTTTTCTAAATATATAATCAGTAGGAAATTCTAAGATTCAGGAAAGCAGACTAGTTTGTAGACTTAAGATACTCAGGTCATATAGAATTAAACACTAATGTTGACTTTATAGGAATATGTTCAATTTCAATAAAGAATAGGTATAAAGGTATACAACAATGAAAGAAAGTTATTTCACTGGAAAACCATGGGACATCATTTTGACAGCTTTGTCTATCACAATGAATAATTTTCAACTTATTCTTATCAAGAAAAGTGTGGCTCACAATTCTCAACAATTTATTTTTATGCATTATGATCACTAGGAAAATCAAAGTTTAGTAGTCAAGATGCTTAATTATACACCTATGAAACTGGATTAGAATCTTAGTTTTCATTGAAAGACTAGTTGGGTAAAAAAAATAAAGGTGAAAATAGGCTCTGTATGCAATTTATTTATAGCTAAGTGGGAAAGAAATACATGTAAATACACTCCAAATGTAGGATATGAATTTTACCTCAATAACATTCAATGAAGGAAACAAGTATTTTCAGATTAGAAGAAATAAATAATCCAGAATTATAGAAAGTGAAGCCTGAGAAATTAATTATATTTATGATCACCATGAAGAGGATAAGATAGGCATTGATATTCTGATATGATTAGAAGTCTACTGGATATCCTGAAAGTTCAGACTTACTTGTTTAACTAGAGTTTAATAGGAAAAAATTAAATATTTTTACTAAGAATATGCTTTGCCAGTGTGCCACTTTATACACTATTTAGCGTTTATAGTAATTCAGAAACATAGATAATACTGTCACCATTTTAGAGGTAAGAAGCTACTGTTCTACTTCAGGTCTTCTTGGGCTTACAGTCTTTGTCCCAGCTGGTTTTGGGCTTCCTCACAGACACCACTTGACATTGCATTATCTCGTGTCCATGTCTCAGATCTTCTTTCTCTTTCCCATGCTTCCCTATTGATCTCTCTTCAGAGCTAGACTAGAGCCCATGAATTCACAATGAAAAAAGTCAGAGGCCAATTTTTAGCTAATAAGAGATGTAAAATGGATAATTTACCCCCTTTTTCCTCTTTGATGAACAGTGTGAGATGCTATTGACTTTGCTCACTGGGAGAAAATTCCATATGACTTTGAAACTGGTTTCATTTAACAGAAACCACATTAAAAATATATATTCCTTGTGGCCCTTCTTCCTTGCCCCAATCTCCTCATCCATCATTCTTATCTGGGTAGCAATCCATAGTGAAATAATAGAGTACAAACCCTCTATCTTAGGCTCTACTTTCTGTGAAACTCAGGCTAAAGCACAGTAAAATAGTTTAAGAAGTTTGCCCAAGTTAACTCAGCTATTATGTGTCAGAATTTTTTAATCTAAAGTCAGTGCTCCTTCTTTACAATGCTTCAGATCATGCGTGAGTACCAACTGTGTGCGTATAAGATTAGTATAGTCAATATAGCCTATTTTCCTGAGAATGTCACTAAATCTTAGATAATTTTGGAATTTATGATATAGAAAAATGGGAATTATTACTTTGGGGACATATTTGAGGATTTTAAAAAATATCAGGTTATCTTTGGATATCCATTTCTTTTTGGCAATAAGTCACATTGATACCTGTTTTGTCTGATCAGGTCTTGTTGATTGGTGGGCTTCAGCACTATGATCAGGAAGAGACCCTAAAACATAACTGGAAAGCTCCAAATATTAGAGCTTATAGGCTATTCCTAGGGACATTCCATTTCTTTGGAGGAGGACCCTCCAGCATCCAGCTTAGCAGAAGGAATAACTGCAGGTGAACAGCAAAAGAGGGCTGAGAGCTTCACCGTTCATTCCATATTTTCAAATAATATCTCTTTCAGTACAAACCCTTATTTCTACCCCCAACTTTCCTTTGCTTGGTGCACCCAAGAGACTGGAGGCAATCTGGTTTGATTTTTTTTTTTTTTTTTTTTTTTTTAAGAAAATAAACCTCTTATCCACTATGAGTTTTAAAGACAGTTGCTTAACTGTTTGGAATGATGGAGGAAACATGGAAGTGTAATACCTCGTGAAATATACTTTTAATCCACTGCTTTCAGTCCCATATTTCTTTTTCACCAGTGACTAGAGCTTCCCCCTTTTAATTTATTTCTGGGTTACTCTATTTTGTAAACATCTTCTGCCCATACAGAAAGTTTTACTACTCTGTGTCCTGCCAAATTTATTAATAATGGCTCTTCCCCTTTTGCCTTCCAAAAATTAGTTGACATCTCTCAGCCACTCTTATTCATTTTGGACTTGTGATATTAGACCTCTTTATTCACCTGCTATTGTTATACCATAACTTGAGATAGATTAAAATAAATGAGCGTATTTAATCTGACATTGTTGACTCAATGTTATGTTTTCTATGATATATTTTATTCTCCCTTTTAAACCCACAACTCATATTTTCCCCAGTGTTTCTTTTAAAGTTCAGAAAGGATAATATTTTTAAGCTCATGCTATGTAAACCAAGTTCTCTCATAGGAAAATTATAGATTTTGACTCATTGGAAATGTTGTAGATGGGGATCATGTATTTGATCACAATTTGAAATAGAATGACCAGTTAATTAACATGCACTGAATTAATACTAGGTGCTTGGTTTTGGGTGTCCATGTGTGAAAAAAATAGAAGCCTCACATGCTTGAGAAATTGTACTTTGGAAATTGTAGGTAAAGGGAAGCAATAAGATGAAGGACCAGGGTGAAGTGAGATCATGCATTTCTTATAGGCTAGACTAAACATCTTGTATATTGTTTGTATAATATATAAAGAATAATTTTATTTTTTGTATGATAGATAGCTATTGAGACATTTTGTGCAAGAGAGCAACATGCTTAATTAAGTAAATCAGTGCAATAATGGAGAAGGGATTGGAGTTACCAAGATAAAACACCCTCAAATCACATAGGATGTTATGATAATAGTCTAGTTAATGGATGATTGGGATTTGGGAAAAATAGCAGCAGAAAATAGTGGCAGTAGAAAAAAATAACAGATTTGAGATATATCTAGGAATAAATCTTGTAGAATTTAGTATGGATGGGCATGTGGGGTAAAGAAGACAATTTTTTCAGTAATGACTCTTAGTTCTTTGCCTTTGATGAGAGTTATAGCATTTTCTTAGAGAAGGAGTGGCAGAAGTTCTGAGATAGGTATTGGCAAGAATAGAAAAGTTTTATTACTTTAGGACATGTCAAATATGTGATTATCTTGAGACATTAGCATTGTGATGACAGGAAAACATTTGAATATTTAAGTCTGAAACAAGAAATACAATATTCAGAGTCATCAGTATCCTTATAATAAACTATATAGAAATTGGTTAGACTTTCTGAGAGGATACAAAAAGGAGAGGTTCCAGATGATTGGATTGTTTAGATTTTCTAAAAGGATATAGGGAGAAAAGAGGGCTACAATTTATTTTTTATTTTTTTTTATGGTGACATTAGTTAATGGCTGCAATTTTTAGAGTTCTGGTGAGAGAATAATGACTGACAAAGAATTTTGAAAAACAGTAGTAGGAAAGAAAAGTACAAAACATGGTCATAAATGAGAGTGTTTAAAGATGGAGAAAATGGAAAGCATTACTGAATGGCACTGAAAGTTTAGAAAGATAAGGGCCAAACATACCTATTGAAACCTTAGCAAGAGGTATGAGAGTAGAGTGGTAGGCAGGCTTAAAAATGTTGACAGCGATAGTAAGAGTAAATAACTGGAGACACTGGTATAGACAGCAACTTCAGTAAATGTGTATTCTTTAAGACATGAGGTAGTATAGCTTATTTGTTTGTCAGTGAGAATTATCCAGAGATAATGATAGAGAGAGGTAAAGATGCTAAAGTGAGAATAACTGAAGGAACAAATGTGTTGAGAAAGCAAGGTCCACGTTTGGCAAAACTGACCTCTGATGAGAGCAGTATCACTTTGTTGTAAAAAAAAAAAAAATAAATAAGAAAGAAAGAAAGAAAATAAATTGGATACAGATGGTGCTGTAGGATGATTATGGCTTCTATTCTGTCAGTAAAGCCCTTCATACATTTTATCCAACTTGTTCAGGTTGGAGGAAGTAGGAAGATGCAAAAGAATTACCGATGATGATGAGATAATACATTTAGAAATTAAATATAGTAGTACAGTATTGCTGTGTATAGATACGTGCCCATTTGAAGTTGGTTATAATGAATTTTTACTGAGTGAAGCCCAGTTGCCTGAATGAGCCACAATTTCAAGTAGTGGCCCATTGTGCATGTGTATAGAGTCTCAAAAAAGCAGGTGGTTGATTTCATATAAGAGTGTGGTTTTATATGTTAAGTTCAATGAATGGAGAGATGGTCACTGAATTTCATTGTGTGTTATTAGGTAAAAATGTGGAAAAATATTAAAAGAGATAAAAAACAGGGTGTTGGAGAGGTAAAAGATATAAACAAAAGGGTGAAATGGAGCAGATATTTGATCAAATGCATTAGAAAGATAAGAACTAGCTATAGAAGAGTAGATTGGGCACCTAATTTTTTATAGTTATTGCCATTTTAATGTTTATTTCTTGATTCTTTTTAAAAGTGATTTTAAAAACTTTTTAAATTGTAGTTGGTATACAATATTATATGTTTCAGGTGTGCAACATGGTGATTAGACATTTATATTACAAATTGATCATGGTGATTAGACATTTATACTTACAAATTGATCACTCCAATAAATCTAGTACCCATCTGACACCATACACAGTCATTATGATATTATTGACTATATTCTTTATGTGATACTTTACATGAAATCCATGACTATTTTGTAACTACCAATTTGTACTTCTTATTTTCTTACCCTTTTACACCAACCCCTTGCCTGAGCTCCCATCTGGCAACCATCAAAATGTTCTCTGTATCTATGAGTTTTCTGTTCAGTTTATTTTGTTCCTTAGATTCCACATGAAAATGAAATCATATGACATTTGTCTTTCTCTACTTGACTTATTCTACTCAGCACAATACCCTCTAGGTTCATCCATGTTGTAAATGGCAATATTTTATTCATTTTTATGGCTAATGTTCTATTGCATATGTGTACCACCTCTTTTTTATCCATTCATCTGTTGATGAACACCTAGATTGCCTCCATATCTTGGCTATTGTAATAATGCTGCAGTGAACATATGGATTTGCATGTCCCTTCAAAGTAGTGTTTTGAGTTTCTTCAGATAAATACTTAGAAGTGCGATTACTGGATACTTCTTTGTGTCTTATTATAGCATTTGTTTTAAAGTCTGTGCTGTATGATGTAAGTATTGCTACCCTAGCTTTTTTGTTTCCATTTTCATGAGGTGACTTTTTCCATCCTTTTACTTTCACTCTGTGTGTGTCTTTTGATCTGAAGTGAGTCTCTTACAGGTAGCATACATAAGGGTCTTGTTTTCTGATCTATTCAGTCACCCTATCTTTTGATTGGAGCATTTAATTTACTTACATTTAAAGTAATTGTTGACAGATATGTAGTTATTGACATTTCATTGTTTAGACATTTTTCTTCTTCTTAAAAAAGTCCCTCTAATATTGTAATTCTGGTTTGGTGTTGATGAACTCTTTTAGCTTTTTCTTGACTAGGAAACTTTTTATCTGTCCTTTGATTCTAAATAATAGCTTTGCTGGGTAGAATCATGTTGGTTGTAAGGCCTTGCTTTTAATCATTTTAAATATTTTGTGCTCATCCCTTCTGGCCTGCAATGCTTCTGTTGAGATATCAGTTTACAGTTACAGTCTTATAGGAGTTCCCGTGTAGGTAACTAGACGCTTTTCCCTCGCTGATTTTAAGAGTTTCTTTGTCTTTGACCTTTAGCATTTTAATTATAGTGTGTCTTGGCGTGGGCCTCTTTGGGTTCACCATTTTTTGGGACTCTGGACTTCCTGAACTTGTAAGCCTATTTCTTTTGTCAGGTTAATAAAGTTTTCTGTCATTTTTTGAAATAGGTTTTCAATTCCTTGCTCTCTTTTCTCCTTCTGGTACCTCTATGATGTGACTATTGGTAGGCTTGATGCTTTCCCAGAGGCCCCTTAAACTATTTTTATTTTTTGGATTCTTTTTTCTTGTTGCTGTTCTAATAATTAGGTGTTTTCTGCTACCTTTTAAATCGCTGATTCAGTTCTCTGCTTCATCTAATCTACTGCTGATTCCCTCTAATGTATTCTTCATTTCAGTTATATTCTTCATTTCTGACTGGTCCTTTATTGTTTTCCATTTCTTTTTTTAAAGATATCACTGAGTTCATCTACTCTTCCCCTATGTTTATTAAGCATCGTTATAACCAGTCTTTTGAACTCTGAATCTGTTAAATTGCTTGTCTCCATTTTGTTTAGTTCTTTTTTTTGAGCTTTGTTCTGTTTTATCATTTAGAACATGTTTCTTTGTCTCCTCATTTTGACTGTCTCCCTGTGTTTGTTTCTATGTGTTAGGTGGGGCCTCTGTGTCTCTTGATCTTAGTAGAGTAGCCTTATGTAATAAGTGTCCTTTGGGGCGCAGTGGCACAAACTTCCCTGGTCACCTGAGCTGGATGCTCCAGGTGTGTCCCTTGTAGGTCATGTGTGCCCTCCTGTTGTAGTTGAGCTTTGGTTGCTGTTTTCACATCAATGAGAGAGACTGACTTTAAGCTGATTAGTTGTGAGTACTGGCCAGTGAGGGGCTGACCCTATGCAGCAGGATTCACTCTAGCAGGTCTCTGGTGCTTGCCCAGTTTGCCCTATGGGTCTTTCATCTTTGGAGGCTGCCCCAAGTAGTGCTCAGCTTTGTCTGAAGCCGGCCACCAACTGTGCTGGCCCTGGGGCCTCCTGGGAGGGAACCCATGGCAAGTCAAGCTCAGCTGCAGCTTGTGCCCTACCCAGGGCCACTGGAAAGAGACACCAAGCAATCCACAGATTGGCTACTACATGTACTGGGCTTGGAGGTGCCCCGAGAGGCCAAGCATAAACCGAGCCTGGCTGTTGCTAGTGTTGGGCTTGGGGCCACTCAGCAAGAGGTACAGAATGCGCTGAGGCCAGGTGCTACTTGTTTTGGTTTTGAGAACCTTTGAGAGATTTTAAGATAGTTTGCAGCATGAGCCAAGACAGGCCATTTGTATAGAAAAACCCTGAAAGTGGCTTGGGCTGACCTGCAATTGGGTGGGGTGGGGTCTCAGGAAATCTCTGGGGCAAAGTGACCAGTTTCAGCCACTCTGATGGAAACTCAGATATGGCAGTGCCTGCTGTCTGCGCGCCAGGAGTAGGGAGGGCTCAGCAAAGAAATGATAAATTCTACCAACACTTCCGTCTGCGAGAAAGCTGCCTCTACAGCCCTTGCCCTAAATTCAGAGAATCCAGTTGCTCTCCATATATCCCTGGCACCTTTCGAGATGTTGCTCAGCACTGGAGCTCAGAATGAGTGAGTCCATCAGCAAGGAAGTCTGTATGCAGTAGGTGCTTGATTTTAAATGGTAGTTTCTGGTGCTGGTAAAGTTTGGGCTATGGTCGTGGAAATAAGTAAATAAAGTAGAACAGAGGAAAGCTTATGGTAGAGGAGGTCGAAGAAGTGAGAGTTTGGCATTGGCTCCATATAAATGTTGAATATACTGGGCATGATGACTGGACTTGGGTAGAAAAGAAGGCAGTGTGACTGGTCAAAATAAACTATGATCCTTCTCAATTATGAGATTTGATAATTCTGACTTTTTATTTTAATTATATGCTTTACTTACTCAATTTTAATAAAAGAAAGTAAGTTTATGATAAACTGAAGTTCTTTTCTGAAGATTATGCCTAACAGCTTTTTATTTTCTTTCCCTAAAATTTTAGTTACAAATTTAGGGAGAAAAAAGTTATTAAGTAACCAAGAATCATCATAAAAATTCTACAAGGAGAATAGTATCTCATTATTAAATACTTTGATATCATGCATAGTATATGTAAATAGGAAGCATTACCTTTTATGTTCATTTTTCTGTTGAAATTGTCACATTTTTCAAGAAATAAAAATGTGTGTCATCTTACATATACCCAGAGGCTAGGCAATATGCACTAGTTTTAATTCTGTATTCTCTTACACTACTCTATAGAGTGTCAAAGAAAAGAATGAACTCTTCTTGTGCACAGAATTTGTCTTAAAGAAAAAGAAGCAAATGAAACTGACTTTTTTATTGCAGGTTATACATTATAATGCATATTGTGGATCCACTTGCTGCAGATGAAGTTTCTAATTGGGACCTTGATATTATTAAAAAGTACTTTTAAGTCAGTTTTTGTAGAAACTCAAATGTGTAGTAGAGTTAAGGGAAACATAGGACAAATAGTTTGACACAGAGTATGGGATTTCTTATGATTTCTGGGGTTATAGTTATGTTCATATACATATATGTATGTATATAGCAATGTATATACATATACATGTATATATGTATATCATCTATGTAAATGAAAATATAAAATTAACAAATGATAGGCAAATGAATTTCTGCAAGGTAGAACAAAATTGGAGAAATAGCTGATTTTTGTTTTTTATATTAGTTATACAGCTGTTATTATGATATGTACATCCAAATTTATTTCAAAAGTTATTGTACCCAGTTATACTCAGACCATACATGAAACTCTCTGATTATCAGATAATTAAAAATAATCTATTAAAAGATGTGGATACAAATGTGAATACAAATGTGTGGCAAAAATACAAATAATTACTTTTAAAATTTTCAAAGCCTAAATTGGATGAGGGTTGTGAATATGTGAATAGAATCACTAAAAGGGATTTTAAAATATCTATTTTAATGGGAGGAACCAGGTCAGATAGAATTAGCAGTGATAAAGCTGAAGTGGAACTGCGCCTCTGTCACATAGGTTTTTGGGTCCAAATTGCCTACACAGTAATTATTTATGTTTCAGTGGCTCTACCTGCCCTCTTTACAATGGGGCTCTTACTCTCCACTGTCGTTCCTGAGTACAGTTATCACTTGTGCCAGCCAATATCACTACATGTGCCGGGCACCGCCGCTTCCACCAAACCCATCAGGCAGACAAGGCTGAGCTAGCGACCAAGTCTATTTTATTCAGCACTGTGTATCCAGAGGCCTAGCATAGTACCTGAAGCAATATCATGCTTTCAATTGGGTTGCTGCTGATATATTCAATATACGAGTGAAAAGAAAAATGACAAGGGAAATAAAAAATTCTGGTGTAACCCAGCCTTAGAGCATGATGTGGCAGGGGCTTACTACTAGCTGGTCACAGGCATTCAGAGAAACGAAAGGCATTGCTAAAAAAGTGTTTGACTTTTGTTTGCCGCCTTCTACTGGTTTCATCTGACTCTTTTTTGGAGGGGTGGAGAGGGTACTAGTATTGGTATGCCCCCCTCAGGTACCCTATATGGCCATCCTCATCACATTTATCCACTGGCTAAGAAAGCTCTTTTATCTTGAACTCTTTGTTTTCCTTTTCTCCATCTTCTGAGGCCTATGATGCCAGAGAGGCAGACCCCAAGTTCCTATACGGGCCAGTCAGTAAAAATGAATGTTTGCAGAACCTGGAAAGACTGTGATGGATAAGAGATTACACAATTTGTTTCAAGAAGCCCATGTCTTCAGCTGTCGACTTGTGCCCCTAGAAATGCTAGTCCTATGCCACTAGATCGTCTGCATTTTAAGAGTATTTGAATTATCTGCTTTTACATATTTGCAAATAAATCCCTCAACTCGAAAACATAATGCATCATTGGCAACCAATGACATAGGCCAGCCTATCGTCACCCATTAGAGATGTTTGGTGTCTCACCTCCAAGTTCCCATTTTTTCTAGTACTGATTTTCACTCGTAAACTACAGAGATGTTTCTGATAAATGTTATATAATTATATTAAATGGATGGCAGAAGGAAGGTCATCATTGTGATTTGAACTTTGTTCTGGTACCTGTGAAATAATTATTCCTTGTACTTGGCCTAGTAGTAATAGTGGTTGCTTCTCCTATGCACTTTATTTCTAAAATCATAATTTGTCTTATGGTTTCCTTCTAGAAGAGAAAAGGCTAATGCTGCGTATCCTGTGAAACAGAGGTCTGTGGGACACATGGATGAGGTAGCTGACAAAGGAGGGAAAATATTGACCAAGAGTCTTGTATTTCCTGCAGGCTAGTCTAGTTCCTAATCCTGGTGCATTCAAGCAAGCAAAATATCCTTTATTATGGTTGCCATTGAAGATGATTGTATGGGATGCAGCTTGAATTAGAACTAACAAATTTCTTAAATTCTTTCTAACTCTGGGATTTTGTTAAAAAAAAAAAAAGAAAAAAAAAGGAAATAAATTCTTCTCTTGTAGCTCAAATTCTAGAACTTTTCCTCAATCAGTTTTTAAATATCAAAGTTTTAATTCTTGATCTGTAGGCATCTGAAATAGTTTATTGTCTTCCATTTATGGATAGTATTTTGATCGTGACTATGCTGTGGAGGATAATAAACACATAGTTGGTAATCAATAAACACTTGTGAAATCAAATTGGATTCATGACTGCAGGTTTCAGCCTATCATGATACACATATGGCTGAATTTACGTTGGAGTCAGAATATTTAAGAACAGATTAAAGTGCCACCTGCCAAACTTCTAAAACCAAGGGAAAAAACAGATTTATAGAATAATTGGCACAGGAGATGATACAGAGGAAAGAGACGACTTTATGCAGTCCATTTTAATTCAACAGATACTAATACGTGTCTAGTCTGTGGAGATTTCATGCTAGGTGCTGTGGTGATATAAAGATGTTTGTGCACAGTTCTGACTTGAAAAGTTAAGATGTCTATTATGTCCCCTTCTTCCATGTGATCCCAGGCACTATACATGCAGTGCTCATAGGGCAAGAGCTATATGAGGACATCAAAATCACTAAGCTCACATTTAACACATTTAAGCAGAAATAGTCCTAAGAGCTATCTTTCAGGGTTATGGTGTTGTTCCTATGAACACTTTTAGCAGCATAGAATTGTGTTCATTACAGCACCTGGCACCTGTGAGGTTTGTGGACCAGATGGAAGGGTAGAGGTAGTGGTAATCACATCAGACCATCCTGAGTGGTTACATGACAGGAGCCTTTGAGAGCAGCCCCTTAACTCTTATACCATAACAACCTAAAAACATGACTTCATTGTATGTAGGAAGGAAGTAATTTGTCCCTAAATATGAATGGGGCAGACATTCCTAAAACTGTATCAAAGGGAGCATTCTTATCCTAACCCATGCCCACAAGTGTTGTGGAAATCTAACAGGAGGGCAGGTCAGCCCCGTCAAGGCTCCTTGTGTGGGGAGCCCTGGTATCAGAGGAAGTTTTTAGTTCTATTAGAGGTGGTGCTAGGGGCACTGATGCATAGGAGCCAGATACAGTGGAAGAAAAATAATGAAAAATGCTGATTAGAAGCTCAGATAAAGGAATGGAACATTTGTGCTCAACAATAAAATGTAATGCTCCGTTAATCTATTTCTTGGCTGTCCTTACTCTGTAGGTTTTTAAAATACACTTTTGTTCCTCATTTAGTTCCTTACACTATATTTCTTCCTTTCTCATCACTTTTCCTATTTTGACACTGACTTTAATTGTGAGTAGATTCAACCAACTCTGAAAGGACCTGAATATGAAATATAATGTCAGCATCTAGAGAATCAATGCTTTTTGCTCCATATGAAATCAAGAATGTTAGATGTGGATAGTGTTATTAGAATCATCCCCAATAGAGGCTCAGGGAAGGTTCATTGTCAAAGCCATGATCAGAGTTTCTGAATTTTGGGGGGCAATTTAGAGAAATGTCCCATGACCTGAAATATCCATGCCACAGATTTAAATACAAATACAGATATATAATCCCAGCTCTACTATGAATATTTGACAAGAGAGAGATTAGAACTGAATGACTTTGTTACCTATTGTCAGTGATGTTCCAATTAGCTTATGAATAGAATTCCATTTCAATTCTAGAAATAGAGAAATTTAAGAAGTGTTTTTTTTTAAATCTATATATCTATATACCTATATCTATATATTTACTTATCTGTAAACTTTGCTATCTGTAACATCCTATAATTCTCTTTTCTACCTTGTCACTTTCTCATGTCACTTCTGCATAGTGGAAAAATCTTGAGAGTATATTCTGTTATCCCAACTCAAGTTCAGTATGTTCCAACTCTGCTAATCCTACAAGTGATTATATTTAATTTCATGTATTTATATCTTTTATTCTTCATTTAAAAATGACATTTTGAAATGTGTTAACAGCAACACCTGTTGTGTTGTGTTTCTTGGGATATCTGATTTATTTACACTTTATAGTTTTAGGATATCTAGGTTCCCAAATGTCATCACCATTCCTGCAGACTGAGAAAGTCTATTATTGGTAAGATGTCATCAGTGTTGATCACACTGTGGGTAAAATCCAGATTAGGGAAGGAAGCAGCATACTTTAGCTAGCAGGGCTATGTGAAGTGAGGGTCAACATGACCAGCAGAAAGACCGCTTCATAAACTTTTCCAGAGAGCAGCCTGTTTCTTTAGCCTGCAAAGGACCAAAAAGGAACACTTAACCCTTGACTCCCCCAAACATGAACCTCTTTCTCCAATACAATCCATCCTTTAAGAAAATAAAGAAATGAGTCCAGGAAGGGAGTACATGTGGCCAGATGCCATAGGGTGCCACTGCTATCAGGTGGCAATGATTTAATCTCCAGGCACAAAGCTGCTGATTTGATTTAGGATAGCAGTTGTTAAGAGCAGAAGGAGCTGCTGGCACAAATGGTGGCCCTCTCGGCCAAGCGTGCTTTCCAACTGTCTTGGATTTAGGAGGAAGGAAAAAAAGCCACAAGAGAGTAAAAGGGAGGGAGAGAGCATGGTAGCAGACCTATTGAAGAGTTGGGCTGTAGCTCACTCAGAGGAATTCCATTAAATGAACTCATCCGTCATCTTGCCTTTTATTGATGAGTGGCATTGCTTGGTGGCAAGTGACATAGCAGAACAAATAGCATCAGAGTCCTGGCTCCCATTCGGAGGCATACACAGATGCATGGGCCACAAAACAATGAGTCATTACTTATTACATCCATTATTAACTCAGCTCAGCCTCATTAGGCTTAGAAATTGAGGAGACAAAAAAATCAGAAGCTAAGTAACACCAAGTACCCACATATTTAGGGAAAAGAGGGTGGTGTGGAAGAGACAGTGAACAAGTGAAGGGCAGTTAAAACCAGCAACTCAGCAATTGTGACACTCTCAAATCCTGAGGGTCACAGATTGTTGATTGTGTGTTTTCCCTTTTCTGACATGATTGCATTGAGGATTACATTTTTAACTAGTGGGGCTGAAGTAGAAGAAGATAGAAAGTACATCATCAGTTAATACCAGCCCTTTGAGATAAAGTTTATTAGGAGTCCCTTTATTAATGTACTCTTGGAGGTTGCTGTATGCTGAAACTCATACGTATGATCACATTTTCTAAAGGTACTCTAAGTAAGAGAGATAATTTGCTTCTACTGTAAAGCAATATACCTACTGTCAATATTGCAAGAATGCAAGGGGATCTTTTTTTTATTTCTGTTCCTCTTCTGTCTACCTGTGCTTTCTCAAAGTTGGCTTCTGCATCCAAAAGTAAACATATTTTCTGGAGTTTAAGTGCTCTAATACAGAATTCAGATAATTAAACAGAAATTATTTCATATTTTAGTAATGCTGTGCAATGAAGGGGATAACATAAAGAAAAAATAGAATTAGTTCTTTGGAAATTATTGTGTTCTGGGATAAAATATGGATTCATATTTAGAACAATTTATGGAAGCATCTTTTCTTTTACTGTTAACCATGAAGAAAAAGGTTTCATGTGACTCCATGTGAGGCTGACTGATCAAATCTGTCAACTAAGTTTCTGAGTTAAGTTAAAATATTCACTGCATTTTTTCATCCCTGAATATTAATAATATAAACTATTTTCCCCATGTGGCCATGACTTCCTGATTCTGAATACAAAATAAGTATCTTTCCTAGGTTTTCAAATATTTTCTTCTTAAATACAATATTTAAAGTTTTAAATGTTTTAAGATAGTCTAAGAATACATTTTGGTGGTATCCCTTCTCATTTGAGCTGTTAAAACACCTATTTGTCTATGAAGTGGTTGAAACTTATAGTAACTTTTGTCATGCACCTAAACAACCTAGTCAGTGTGTTTACAGATTGATAAGTAATTTGCAAGGTCACCAAAAAAAGGAAAAATCCTTAGTACTTAAGACAAAGGTTAAAGTTCTTTCTTTCACGGAGTCGTTTTGCTAAAATATTTTGGACAGGAAATAAAGGCAAAAGTGGTCATCAAAATTGGTGAAGTATACAGGTAAATCAGTGAATACACGTCAATGTTACCTTTCTCTTAGTGGCTTTCTGTGCCTACATTTAATTATATATTAGGAAAATTAAATGTCTTTAGAATATAGAGTTATATATACTAGCAGATTATAGGATACTGAATTTGATTGCACATATATTTAAAATATATTTAATATCTCATAAAAATAATTGATTTACTCAATTATTTAGCTATCTAATATAGCCTGATTTCATGTCCATTATGATATGAAATTATGAACAGTAAAACCACACTGTAACTCTCATCTAACCCTATAAATGAGTGACATTTCTCTCCTGGCATTAGTATCAAAAAAGAAAGAGAATAAGAAGAAAAAGTAAAATAAGAACAAGAGAAATCATATATACAAACACACACACACACACACACACACACACACATGTATATACATATATATATATATACATACATGTATATATGTATATCTATATATATAATTTTTAGTTTATGCTGCTATTTTGAATTTTTTTCTTATTTCATTTTAATCTCCTTTATAATGAATTAGGCATTTATCTTTTGGCCATGGTTTAGATAAAAGCTTCCAGCAGAGAAGGATAGATAAATGATATCCACTTTTTGGTTTTGTGTTTGAGCAACTTCTAGTTCAAAATATGTTCATAACCATTCTCTCATTTGGACTTTGAACACATTTAGAGGTAGGAAGGATAAATCTATCAGTTTTATACACCTGTAAATTTTTATTGCAATAATTTTGCCCTTAGGAATAACAGGATAAATCTATCTTTTCTATCAAACATCCCTTAAAATTACTCAGATGATTATTATGCTCTTAACATGCTTTTTCATTCATACTCAGTTTTTTCAACTGTACTTTATGGAAGAATTGTTTCAGGCCAAATCAAGATAGAAAGAATGAAAGTTTTTCTGTAGTAGGAATATTAGTAACTTGGTGGCGTCATCTGCTCTCCGACACACCCCCCTTCCCGGTAAACAGCTATATGTGGGTTGCGCAGGCGGCTTCTTCATCCCTATCTTCTAGTTCAATGGAGTCAGATCCACAGAATAGCTATCAGGAGTCTGTAAAACATTTTCTTAATGCACAGCTGTTTTCTCAATGATGAGGTCATGTGCCCTAGAAGCCACCACCATAACTGATAATGTTTTTTGCCACAGTTGGAGATTTCTCTACCAAAGAACCTGGCTTTTGTTCAGTTCATCTTATTTTCTGCTAAAAATTGCCATTGTGTTTTCCTTTCTAGTCTAGCATATTTTTCTAAGGGTTATTAAAGAGAAATGTCCTTCTCCCACCACAGTGCTTTACGTTATAGAGCAGAACTGCCATGTGCCCTCATTTTTCACATATAAACTCCGGTATGTAGATTTTTACCTAATTTCCTTTGTGTTACATTCTCCTCTTCTTCAGACTCACCCTGACCTGAAGAAGGCTGAGATACAAGAAAATATGAGTGACATTTTACTACCATATAATCAATAATTCCCTACCTCTGACTCTGACCCTTGTCTCACATCAAGTTTAAACATAATCCCTCTCTTGAAGGTGAACTTGTCCCTCATCCAGAATATTGCTAGGGACACACAGTGCTTGCTCATGTTTCTCACAGACTGGGGATCTTAGTCCTTGTGAATTCACGAAAAAAATATGTTTTTAGTTAGATTTGCCTGTCAAACTTCCATGAAAACTTTACCACTTTTGAATATTCAGGGGATATACAACTTGGACCGTCTCTCTGAAATCTTTTCCACATATCTGACAAGATTTACAAACCATTTGGTCTCAGATATTCTTATAAACCCTTTTGACAATAGCCTTCTACTTTCTTAATAATGCTCTTAAAGTATAGTGTACACTTCCAGGCAAAGCTTTTCCCTGTCTCATCATTTGTCTGTGGTGTACAGGACATCAGCCTCTTGGCATCTGCGTCTAATGGGAGGCTCATCCTTTGTCTCAGTATATCTAATTAAGTTACTTATTAATGCATGCCACTGTTTGATATATAAATTCACTGCCCTGGCTATGAAGGTTGAACTAATGCCATTTCAGCTCAACAAAATTCTCAAAGCTTTTTCACTTTAAATTTTCTTTTCTTTAGTTTACAGATGTAAAGTATGGATATGTCGACGTTCAGTATAGCAAAGCTCAAGCATTTTTGTTTGTTTGTTTGTTTCCATAGGTAACTGCCTCTGGAAAAACAGGAGCATTTACTCACCCCAGTAGAGAGCCAGAGAAGATTATGGCAGAGAGAGATTCAATACTGTGATTGAGTAGGTTTTTGAATGGGACTTAAATGCCCTATAGGATTAGCCACAGGCAAGGGCTGACTTAAGTGCCTGTCTGCTAGTATGATTGAGGGGTGACAGGTAATCTCACTGCCCAAATGTATGCATATCCCCTAAACCACCATGCTGATATGAGAGAATCATTCCTTTGGGTATTATTTCTAAAATGTCTCTGTAAAAATGCAAATACTTTACCTAGAAGTGATGGAACATTAAGCCATTTATAGTCATTTAAATTTTAGGAAGGCTTATAACATTGACACAGAGTTAGAGTAAATCCAGGAAAACGGGTTATATAAAAGAATTATTGATTCAGAAGACAGAAAGTATTACCTCAAAGAAGGCTATGAAAGTTGGGGATGGGAGAGAGTTTTACACTAGAGACAAGAATACTTTGGTAGGGGCCATTCAAGCATCAGTAGGTAAAAAGAGGAAGTGAAACAGCATCAAAGAATACCTTTTCAAAATTTACCAATTCAACAAGATTTGACTCTGACACTGTGAGCTAAAAACTGATCGCTTTGAGCCTTGAGGCTATATTAGGAATGGTTGATTATTGACTGGAAACAACCTAGGGACCAGGAATCTCAAAGCTTAAGTTTGCCCTTGGAACTCTGAGAGTATACTGAGTTTTCTTTATGTAATAGAAATAACTGGAAGATCTTTCCCTCAAATATTATCTTCAAAATATAATTTTCTTCATTACCTTGCAGAGTGTAAAAGAAAAATTAAACCAGATGGAGTTAAACAGATTTTACTTAAGACTATTGCAATAGGAGAGAGAGATTAAACTCAATATCAGTGAAAGAAAAGGGGGAGGATATTTAAATGCTGGAGTAAGCTAATGAAGGAGTATTGGAGGACCTTAGGTGAAGAAGGATTGGTCAGTGTGAGTAGGCCACCTGTGTTTGATAATTATTCTTTATAGAAGTTAGGATCTGAAACTCCCTCCATGACTGGGAGTTAGAAAATGTTATCTCTTTCAGTAATTGCATTTCAAAGTAATGACACCCAGATCCTTGAGAAAGACATTTCTGGGTTTTAGAGGATTTATATCTTAAAGGGACAGAGAAATCATTTACAATTGCAAGTTTTCTAAAGTAGATGAAAAGGGAGGAACTTTTAGAAAGAAAACCTAAAGTTTAGTCAAACTGAGGCTGGAATTTAGGCCATCTCAGTCAAGGGAGAGCTCAAGTTGTTAGTTTATTATTCATGTTTTCTGTAATTTGATCTCACCTTTCTTAAAATTTCCCACTTTTATTCTGGATATGCATTCAATGCGTACACATGTGTGAGTGTGCACAAACACGCACACACACACACACACACACACACACAGCAGTGACATTTGATTATATTTGCTTAATTTTTTTCTCTGTATACTTAACATTTTGCATTTATGAAGCATTCTAATTTTTTTACATTCATCCTATTATTTAACTTGATTTTTTTCCCCTACAAATCTGAACATAACAGGTGTTGTAGCTATTTTACAGCAGGGCCATAGAATTTTATAGGAGGTCACATGGGTTGGTTCATGTCTCATGTTTTGCAAAGTCTTGATGCAGTTGTATTAATAATGAGCTCAATCTTTGTTTAGCCTTATCTATCTCATTTTTCATTTGATCTGAAAACAACTTTATTTCAAAGCGAAGGAGAGCTGATGCCAGTTGTGCCAGTGTGGCCAATAGAAATGGGCCAGAGGAAGATGGGTTGTGAAAGGGTGGATCCCCCCATGTTGTTCTCCGAGGAGCTGCCTTCCAAGTTCTTCTTGGCAAGTAGTGAGGGTTTGAGTGTCTCACAGTGCTAATTAATTCTGAAAAGAAGAGTAGAAGAAAGTGGAATTGCTTGACAGCTGCCCTACACATTAAAGTATCAATGCCAGTTAACAGATGCTACTGATCAGCTACTTTCAACTTGTTTTCATAAGTCTATCAGCAGAATGGCAGGACGTTTTTATAATTTCTTTCATAGATTTAGACTCGAGCTAAACAGCACTTTCTCTAAAAACTGTACATTCAATATTTTGTACTTCCTTGGACATGACTATCTGTGTCAGTGATTGCTAATTTACATGGACTCCTGACTCCAGCTACAAAATTGTATTGGGCTCCTACTGTGTGCAGGAATCTGTAATGAAAGTTCAGTAATATAAAATATGTAGGCAAAAATTTTACTCTCATGGGGCTTAAAATCTAGGATAAGAAAAATAGTAGTATGTGACAAATAAGGTGACATTTACTGAGCACCAAAATAATGTTTACAACAAGAATGACTAAACTTATTAAAAGTAGGACTCTGGTGTACTTTTACAATTGCAATTATTTATTTTATTTTCCCCTTGACTGATTTTTTTTTCTCTTAGTATGATATTCCAACATACCTCTTAAAGCCAGAGAGCTGCTCCAATAGGAGTCATTAATTGTTGTTAATTAAAGAAGCTTTACTCTTGCCCTCAAGCAAAGAGACTTGGTTTTAAATGAAAATACCTAATCTGAAAAGTAACTGGGCAGATTGAGTAATGTCTGTAGGTTATGTCAGAAGTCTACTACTCATTTTAAGAAGTTTAACACTGTAGTAAGAAAAATAGTAACATAAGAATAGCATCTTTTATTTTTACTATTCTTTATAGTTTTTAAAACTTGCATATATCCATATATGCATGTTGTTCTTGTTGAAATTGTGAGGTAGTCAGAATTTGGTATATAAGGTTCTGAGGTTGTAGCTAAGGATCAGAATCCATGGCATTTCTACTCTGCACAACTATTATATTGTATCTAAAATACCAACACCCAGAAGAATATACTGAAGAATGAATTCTAAGGCCTTATGGATCATAATCTAGACAAGACCAGTTTTAGACATAATTGTGAAGTTGAAACAGCTTGTTTTCTTTCAGCAGCCCTAATTCCTCTTCTACAGCTTCCCATCCTTCTTGCCTTTGATCTTCCACTGTATTTCTCCAGTTCCAACTGTCACCTTCCTCTAGGCAGATGGTTTTTATTGCTCCATCTTTTTGGCAGAGACAAAGTAGAAGATGAGATGTACAGCCTGGAGAAATTGCCCGATACTGTTATTGTGTAGCTGCTGAATGTTTCTACATAATCCCTCTGGTGCTGGGTGAGGAAAGGGACTTTGCAAAGGTTAATGTTAGGGACTTAATAGCTAGTTCTGTTTATCCTTCCTGGCTTTACTAGAATTATCTCCTTTTGGGCATCTCTCAAACACATAGAGTGAAAGCTGACCTGTCTTCCTCTATTCTTTGGTAGCACCCTAAGCTTATCTCTTTTGCAGCATAATGTGTTACATACTATTATAATACTTTGCTTACAGTTGTCTCCTCGCTGAATATGAAAGCTTTATGAAAGTTTTCTTCTTTACCTTTATCGTGAGCACCATGCCAGGTGCATTGTAAGTGCACAGAAAATATTTTCCAAATGATAGAATAAATGAAATGGGATAGAATAACTTTGGGATGGTCTACATATTTAATTCTCAAAATTTCTTGTGACATCTAAATCATCTAAATTCTTAGTATGGACCCTTAGCAAATCGCTCTTAAAGGTATAACATAAGTATACAGTGACAAAATTACTAAGGAAATTTTTGTCAGTGATACATAATTCACAAATCAAAAAGTGAGAGCATTCATCTCTTATCCTAACCAGTGGAATATGCCTGGAACCAATAAAGATGAACGGACTATTAACGTATAGACATAGCTGCACTTTAAAGCTGTTATTTTGAGATCCCTCAGTATAAAATGAACTAGATGCATGTATTAAATTATTAATAGGTGAGCTTTCTAAGCCCAAGCCAAGGCGAAACCAATTGGGTGAGTAAAGCTATAAGACAAAGTAGATCAAAGGATGTGATTTGATCAACACTCTGCCAACAGCCTTTCAGCTTCTTGCCTCCTTATTTCAAGGAGCTTTTAGCTGCAATTAGAATCAACTGAGATGAAGCAGTATTCAGACAACCTAGAAGCAGGCAAAATGTCACTGGTTCAAGCCCAAAATACATCAAATTTGGTTCTTTTTATCTAAATGATGGGACACGGTTTTCTGAGATTCATTTTAGCTTCTATTAAGAACCATACTCCACCCTAGTAATTTGAAACCGATTTCGAATCAATTAGGTCCTGCTTTTAAATGTGATTAAGTAAATCAATAATGAGTAGGCAATTGAAACTTTTTCGTTTCTTTCCCAACTTAACAAATTTCAGATTTTGAAAAAAATTCTTCTGAGTCCCTGAGACAGTATTTAAATTCACTTTACAGAAAATAAAATGTATGTATATGTACATGTATAATATATATTATATATAATATAAATATATGTATTTTTGCATTTTGTATTTATTTGTCATTTGACATTAGACTTTTTTTTTTTTTTTTTTTTTTTTTTTTTTTTTTTTTTACAATAAGCTGTCCTGGTCGCCCTCATGACAGCCTTGTGGAATAAGACATGCATTATCATACTTATTTTCTATATGAGCAAACTTAGGCTTATTGGAATATATATATCAACCACCTACAGTAGTAGAAGCTACCTAAGAATGAACAAATAGTAGGTGTTTATTTCTTGGGCTAAGAGAAATGATCAGAAATGAGGACAATAGTTATATTTGGGGTACAGTGTCAGAAGAGCTTTGAGACAGAGTATTTACAAGAACTGTAGAATGAGGTTTTAGGTGGCCATGTAGTATATTTATGGATTCATGGTAACATGTAAAAATATTCCCCAACTTTATCAGTCAAGGTTTGATCAGAAAAATAGAACCACTAAAAATGATATATACATATGTGGCTATATAGAAATCTAATAGGAAATTGACCATATTTAATTTTGAGAATTGATACAATGATGTTTTCTTTGCATCTGTGCCTGGAAAAGGCAGGCAGGCAGGTGGGCAGGCAGGAAAGGATAATAGTGAAACAGGAGAAGGCAAGAACACACTGGAAAACATGAGGATGAACTAGAACCCAGAGGATGGACTGGAACCTATGGCTATCCCTCACTACTTCCAAACTGCAAACTTTAATGATGTGGGTGGCTTTGTGGAAAATCTGGCACCCTTTGTCCTGGAGCAAAACACAGATTGGATCCAGAAGCTGGAAAAGCTAATGAGGAGCCAGTCAGCACCAAAGCCACTGCAGGCCCCTGGTGAGACTGCCTCACCTACATCAAGATAAGCCCATTCATCAGTAAATGACAATGTACAAAAGTTAGAACAGTTCCTGGTACTACTGCACTGACCTTTCTTAAATTTCACTTTACTTTTTATTTTTCAAATCTCAAAATGTTTGTTGAAACTCATGCAATTTTAGAATGATGCAGGGAAGGGGAATCTGGAAAATGTAGTTCCAGTTTAGCAATATTGAACTGATACAAATTTACACTACCATTGGTGAGTTAGTGTGTGTGTATGAGTAAAATGCATGTCAAATTTATGAAAATTATTTAATTCATAAATATTAAAAGCTAATAAAAAACAATGTCAAGGAAAAGTGTTCCTTTTATTGACTATTTAATAGATTTAAGAGCTATGATGAAGTTAACCATATATAAGGTTTTGAGAGTCTAAATTTATATTTAGCCAGCTAATACTTTTAGATTAAGGAAGATTTATGGTAAGTCAAGGAAAAAATGACATGTAAGGTAACATTCTAAGCTAGGTTAAAATGAATAAAATAAAGACAATGACAGTTGATTTCTCCAAGCAATGAATCCAGCTTCTAGCTTCACCTACTAATTTAACAATATAAATAAAAATGATCAATTTGTTAGACTTTGGTAACACTGTGGAGATTGTCTTCCAAGAAATTTGTATACCACCATATTATAAGAGGCTGCAAATAATGAAAACCACAGAATTGTGAGGAAAAAAAGAGAAACAGAAACAATAAAATTAAGAGACTGGACTTCCTGCTGTGCCTTCCAGCTAAATATTGATTAAACAGAAGCAGTGGTAATGGGTAAGCTTCTAATGTTTTCCCCTTA
This sequence comes from Eidolon dupreanum, assembly GCA_028627145.1. Classification (NCBI taxonomy): domain Eukaryota; kingdom Metazoa; phylum Chordata; class Mammalia; order Chiroptera; family Pteropodidae; genus Eidolon; species Eidolon dupreanum. Next base: position 66,871,882 of record CM053504.1, on the reverse strand, counting down.
AGAAAAATGATTGCTTTTTAAAAAATAAAAATGCCTTACCAGATTGAGAGTCTTTCCCATTCTGTTTGCTAAAAATTATATTCGAAAATAATTTTAATTTTATGAAAATATTCCCCATATATTGAAATATTTTTCTTGAAAGTTTATTTTATCTCTTCTTTAAAACTATCTGGAACTAATGTTTTATTTATGGAAATCTTAAAGACTTCTCAGCAAATTATTTAATAGACATAGGGCTATTTAGGGTTTCTATTTCTTTTTGATTCTATTCAGATAAATTTGTTTTTCTTCAAATATGTCTATTTACCTAAGCCTTCGCATTTTGTGCTATATAAATATACTTAGTACTCTATTATTGTTTAAATCTTTGCTCTATCTATAGTTCTGTACTATTTTATAATGTTGTTGATCTCTTTCTTATTCACTAATCTCATCATAGATTTGCATATTTTATTAATTGTATAATAAATTTGGCTTTCTTGAACCTCTCTTTTCTATTATCAGATTATTAAATTTTGTTTTCTGTTATTGTTTCCTGTATTTTAATTACCTTTTGTCTACTATTTTCATTGGTTATTGTTCCTTTTCACGGTCTTAAATTTAATGCTAATTTATTTTTAGCTTTTTTGTACCTATACTATAAGAATTTAAGACTGAATGTCAAAGAAAGGAAATTTTTAACTACCTTCCACAAGATGTGTAGTATATTTAACCTTTAGGTTTAAAAAATTATATTACGATTTATCTTTTATCCCAAGAGTGATTTCAAGCTTAAATATATTGGAATCTTAAAGTTTTGGTTATTGCCTCTTTACTTTGTATTGTGGCAAGAAAAAAAATTACTAATACATTTTTGACATTTGGTAAAGCAATTTTCTCTCTTAATTCATGTTGATTTTTATAATCTTTCAGTGTGTGCGCCCCCCAAACATGTGATCACTGCATGTAGGTAAGGACTTCTGTAAATTTATAACAGGTGAAGATAGTTAATTGTGTTTCTCAAAATATATATAGCTTTATTTTGGGGTATAAGGAACTGATTGACTTCAATTTTTTTAAATAATCTTGAAATATTCCATTATAATGATGGATTTGCCAATTTTTTTCTTTCTCTCAAAACTTCTCATATATTTTGAGGTTATTTTATTAGGTGTACTCATTGCTATGTATTCCCATTTAATTGAACACTTTATCATTATGTAACGTCCCCTATCTATCCCTAGTAACAAAGTAATTTTAAAGTCTATTTCACTCAAGATAAATATAATTATATCAGCTTTCCCTTGATTAGTATTTGCTTGTTGTATCATACTCCTTTTTCTTATGTTTTTATTGTACCCTTTATAAATGGTATATAATTATTTTCTTTTTATCTAATTTTAGGATATATTTTACATGGTGGGTTAATTCTATTTTTTCCATAATTATTAACATATTTGAATGTGTTTCTGACTATTCTACTTTTGAATATTTGCTTATCCTTTTCTAAACTACCTTTTTCTTTATTCTATTTTTAAATTAACTTCTTTTGCTATATTGTTCATTTTCTAATTTTAAACATTTTTTAGAGATTATCTTCATCTTTGTTTAAGAATATTTAAATTAAAATCTAAAGTACAGAAGATATTTTGTTACAGTTTCAAAAAAAATAAGGACATTGCAGCAATTTATTTCTGATTACTGTCTCCTGACTATAGTACTATTTTGTACCAACTTTTTAGTATTTTATATATACGTGTGTGTGTGTACATAATAATTTGGCATTTGTGGTATAAAAAATTTTTATATATATAAACATATATGTATTTACATATATACATACATGCATACATATATGTGTGTGTGTGTGTGTGTGTGTGTGTGTATATATATATATATTTGAGCTAAGATCCCAGTTTGGCAACATAAGTGTGTATATGTATGCATGTATTTTATTTGTATACCATTTCCACCTAAATATCAAATTATACTTCTCAGATTATGCTTATTTATTAGAGATACATTTGGGGAAGGACATTTTCTGGCACACATCTGCTTATATATTTATATTTAGTTTACTTCCATTTTGGAAAGAGAATTTTGGTGGGAACATATTTCTAAATTGACAGTTATTTTCTCTCAAAATATTGGATGTATTTTCCATTGTCTTCTGGCTACCATTTTAATATTGAAAAGTCTTTAGTAGTTGAGCTATATTTTCGCCTGTGACTATTTTTAAGATAGATGTTTTGCATGTTCTTCCATTATAGTATAATGTGTCTTGGTATATATATATATATATATATTTTTTTTTTCAAAATTACTCTGCTGGAGGTATATTATACTTTCTTCAGCTATCTGTTCATACTTGTGATCAACTCTGGAATATTCTGAATGATGGTCTCTATAAATATTGTCCTTTTTCATTTTCTTTACTGTCTTCTGAATGTCCAATTAGAAACATTTTAAATCTCTTCCTTCCATCTTCTACATCTCATTATTTTTTATAACCTCTCTATATTTTAAAATTTTTTATTATTAATTTTACTGTAAGCACTATTGTTTTTGCTTCTTCTGCCACTCATGCATTGTGGCTTCTCCAATCTTGTGCTTATTGATCTTTGATTGTGGACAGATTGGATGATAGTAAGCCATAGAAACCCTGCATGCATGCATTAGGGATGCTTTCCTTCAGATTGGATTTGCATGTATTTCTTTTGGGCACTAGAGAATGCTAATGACATCAGTTCAGTTCCCTACTTGGTATCCTAGCTCAATATAGATGTTTTGGGTTTAATTTCCAATCCTCACTGGTTGACAATGACTCAGTATCAAGATTTCAGTGATACTATTGGCATCTACTTTCAGGAAAACCACACACTATTGTCTGTACACCTCTTTAGCTCTTATCACTCTTGGTTCTACCTCTGGATACAGCTTATCTTTTTTTCTTTTATTTTTTAATTTTTCTTTCCTTTTCCTTTACCTTTTATTTTTCTTGTCCTCTTCTCTTCTTTTTCTGTCCTTTCATTTCTTTTGGAAATCAGGGAGCTAATACACATTCTCTATTCCTTACAATCCCAGTAATAAAGTTCCACAATTTAAAGTTCTCTTTTCCAAGGTCTAGTGGTTCAAGATTGGAAGAATCTTTCATATTATATGGTTAACCATATTTCAGTTCAACCTAAGAGCATACATTTTTCTTTGATTCTAGAACCTTCACAGTCATTGTTTCTTTGATAACTTCTCTTCCATTTCTTCTATTAGAGATGGAGCAGTAGTAATAATGTCAGTAATATTAGCACTAGTAGTAGTAGTATGTATGCTATTAAACCATTTTAGTATTTTTGAGTAAAGACAGATTAATCTAGATGAGTAACCCAGGGTAGTCTTCCAGGCCGAATAAAAACATATTAGAGTGGCTTGTAGTCTAAAGAATTTAGAATGTTTAAATTATTGTATTATAAAAAATTTAAGTAAGAGAGAAGAAAAGAACATTTTTGGATACTGGTGTTAGGACATTTTTTTGGAAGAGGAGAAGTGTCTCATACTTTTTATAAATCAAATCAATAATCCAACTAGGAATAGTTTATGGGAAATAAGTACCAGAGGCAGCGTGGTTCATAAAGACTTACCTCTGACCAGAGTCAGAATTAACACTCCTCTGAGAGCTCACCATTAAAAGAAGCAATCAAACATAAAATTATGATCAGTACTCATTGTGAATTCTTTAATTTTTGTATTCTAAATTAATTCTTCTGCCTATTCTTCAAATATCTTGGTACTAAAATCTATTCACTTGGTCCTTCAACCCATACACTTCAATCACATTTGACACCACATACTATTGATGTTTCCTTCTTTGCATTTCCAGGCTCATTTATTTATCTCTATACTCACTATGTTAGTCATCACTGATTCACCAGGATATTTGCAACTTGGACTGCCTGTCTCCCATCCAAAGAAATCACTTACATAGCTTTTGCCAATTTTTTTTCTCAAGTTCAAATCTGATCCTGCCACTTCTCTATTTGTCTTTGAACTTCAATGTTTTCTACTGGTACCTCTTTTCCACTGATAGCTCTTTGTCTTACTTCCTTCGTCTGTGTTCC
>CM053504.1:66792777-66867291 GCA_028627145.1 Eidolon dupreanum | reverse complement strand
ATTTTACTTACTGAAATACATAACATGTGGTAGAGATTACTAAGACATGATATAGTATTCTATTTTGAAAAAGTGAAATGATTTCAGTATCCATTTTTACACATATAAGGAATATAATTATCGAACTCATATAAATTTGACTCTTCCCTCATTCTCCATTCAAAAATGCTTTTTGCCAGACTAGATATTTGCCTTTGGCTGTTGACTTGATGAAATGAACCAGATAATTGCCAAATTTTACTTTATTATGTGCCCATGTAGACACAGTCTAATTTGACCATATAATGAAATGTTTAAATATATCCATGCATTTTGTATAACATGAAACCCCATACCAATCCTCCTCCTAGAACTTGGTCACTGGGGTATTTAAGGATGCACAACTGCAGCTGATGCAGAAGTTCTTTCCCAGATGTTCAATTTGACCTGGGGCAGCTCAATCAAAGTTTGTAAGGTTTCCAACATTCCTAGTGGGAATTTTCAGAAAAGGAGGCATATGGATTATTCTGGCAGTAGATATGCAGTCAGAAACATGTGTGCAATGACTCTAGAGCTTGAAATCTCCCTGAGCAAATCAAATAATAACACTATTTGTAACAATAATATTAATAAATAATGAAAGAAGCAGTATTAATACTTTTCAAGAAAATGAGTCAACAATCTATAAAATGATGAGAGCGAAGGAAGTGGGGCTACCTGCTGAGAACCAGAACAGAGACACAGAAAAGAGAAAAGTAAAACATAAAGGGCTAAAGACTTACGTATGACAACTATGTGGGAGGGGAGGTAGCAAGCAGAGGTTCAGAGGTTCAACTCTCCTCTCAAAGGTTATTGCCCACATCCCAAGTAAGTGGGCTTTCATGCCATGTCTTTATGCTAAGATGTCCAAGCCATGAGGAAAACAAACAAGCAAATAATGTTTACTTTGGGTCTATTAAATTCAAACCAACAGTTACATGTTGAGAGTTTATCATGTGGTCAGTAGTGTTCTGGGCACTCTGGGGAAAGGAGTTTAGAGCTTTAGATCCAGTTCTAAAATTCTTTGTGAGATTATATAAATCATTTGGGTTTTAATCCCATTGTGTTCATCTGTAAAAATAAAGATATTAAACTTCCATGTTCATTTATTTTTTTGATATAGGTTTTGAACTGACTCTCTCCCTTTCCCTCTCCCCTGCTCTCATAGCTAAGAAATCTAGTTGAAGGTTAAAATATGTATAAACATTAAATTATTAGCAAAAATAACAAACCTGTGTACAGTTTTAGATTGAATACTGTGTTGCAATGTAAGTAGTGCAGTTATTCTAAGAAAGGAGAGCTCAGTTATGGTTTAAAAAGATTGTAGGAGGTTTCCTGAAGGGTAAAGATTGAACTAAGCTTGAAAGATCTTATTAGCTAAGAAAGATTTCAGAGAATGTTCCTCCCAAAGTTCAAAACAGTGAAACATGAATCAGTATATTAGAAAGATGACCACATAGACCAGAATCAGAGAGTAATTATGCTGAATATCAAAGACTATAGCAGTGGAAAATATGACTGCATAAAGAAGGCAGAATTACAGAAATTAAAGAGACACCAAGAATGGTCAGAATTCTCTCATTTTCCCTTTCATTTTGTTGTTGGAGTACAATGACCCAATTCTTGAATTCATTAATGGTTTCATTCATTGACACCTCCACTCCCTCACACACTTCAACCATTACTTTCTTTCTCTCTCTGGAAATCACAAAGATCTGTGAATGAACCTGTTGGTGCTCTGTCATGGTGACATAACGTGTGTTATGCACAGAAGACTTTGCTTCTTTCTTTTCAAAGCAGGCCATATCAAGGCACGTTTGTACGTACTGGTGCATGGCAGAGAAAGGTGGTTACCTGTCAGGTTAGTAAGGGGAAGAAATTCAGAATGAATGGAATGTGTGCTTGAGAACCATCTGTGGTTAAAATCTGAGAAAGAAAATCTATCACCACCTCCACAGAATATAGATAAAGCTGAAAATAGAATCGAAGTCAAAAAATTGGAAGTGATACTAGTGTAGGTTAAAGAAATAGAAAAGCAAAAACAACAACAACAAAAAAGGGCATTCAAGATATGTGCCATTGATTAGCTTAAAGCCGTAGATATTTGTGTTCATTAAGAACTAACCATGCATTCAAGGGAGAATGACATGTGCTGTATATACTTAATTTTCAAAAAGTATTTACATAGTATTCTCATGTTCTTGAACTCTTCTCATTGGGATTGGGAGACCATATTTTTCTTTTCTTAACCTCTGTAATCAAGAGTATATATATGTTTCTTTGCTGGAGCCTCTCACTCTCTTGTTTCTTAAACTCTAATATTCCATAAAGTTAAAATGGAGGAATTGCAAAGAAAGAAACCACTTCGCTCATACCCATGTTTTTTTTTTTTTTTAGTAGCATTTTTTTATCCTTTGTGCCTTCATTTCATCGAATACAAGGATGTGGTCTACTACATATCACACTCTATTTGCAAGCAAATGTTTCAATATATATCTGTACTCCTCAACTCTGAGTTTCTTGAAGCCATGGGCCATTGTTCAGAAAGAATGAATATATTGATGGATTAATAAATGCATGCAAAAATAAATGATCAATTCCACCTAAATAGCACAGGGTTCTTTCAAGGAAATATTTCAAGCATAGCCCAGTAGTTTAATTCTCTTCAGACTTGCCTTTTTACCTCAGGTATCTATTCACATGGATCATCTATGTTTTCATCCTGTTACAGATCACCATCACCTCTTGTCAAAACACCTGAAATAGTTCTCTCTGCATCTATTATTGATTGCATCCAATCCATTTTGACAAGGTGGATAGAGAGACTGTTTTAAAAACAAATCTTATTCTGCCAATTTCTCATCCTACCTCTGAATTAAAACCTTCAATTAAACTTCATTGTTTTTGAATTAAATTAAAAATTCTTACCACAATTTAAAATAGTATTTTAAATATTTTGAGAGCAACCCATCAGTGAATAATAATATATATTTTTAAAGAAACAGAGCAAAAAGAATAAAAAATACCAAAGAATATTATCTGTATTTAGGGTAATTGTAAATACACACATATGTATAGATATATGGTTGTGAGCTTCCCATGTAAAATGTAACTTTTACTATAGATCATAGTTTAATTATCATGCAACTCTGGCCTCTGCCAGTCTTTCCATATTCATTGCTGAAAATTTTATTTTCTCCTGCTGGCCACACTAATCTTCCCTTACAAGTTAGCCACTTGTAGCTCAAGAACAGTGTACATCATCCCTAAATCTCTCCTATCTTGTTACATGCCTAAAATATCCTCCAATCCATAGTTTAAATAAAACTTTATGGAAAAAGTCTCAACCCTGGTTAAATTAGTTCTTTTTGTGTATTAATACCTTAAGTGTTTGATATTTTCCTAACATGGATTTTTTATTCTTGTTCATTTTTATGATCATTATATAACTATTGTGAAACTGTGCTTTAGTCATGTAGCTTTAGTACAAAAAAACTAACTTTACCTTAATGTGTGAGAAATTTCAGGATATATCCTTTGTCATTGTGGTTGCTTTACGTATATGATAACAATATTTCGGGGAATTTCATAGCTATGGATTAATTTCTTCCATTTTATCAAAATAGTCATTTCTAGCACAGATCGTCTTCTTTTCTTCTGTTTACTAAGTCTACTTTTTCTTTATATCTTAGTGCTGACTCTATTTTTTTCTTCAAGCTCCTCTGGACAATTAGTGTCATAATATTATTTCCTTTTATTTCTTTAAGTACTATCTCAGTATTTAGGCTCAAACTACTTTAATTCATGTATCCATCTATATAAACATCTATCCAGCCATTCAAACTAGTATTTATTACACATTAGTAGTAGTGTGGTGTGTGAAGCTACTTTAACAGGAATGCCCCAAATCAGTGATTAAAAAAAAAAAAAAGTTGATTCCTCTTTCACATAACGTTCTGAGGTAAGGATTTCAAGATGTCAGAGACTCAACTCCAGGAGGGACCCAAGCTAATCAGAGATTTACTGTCTTAAACAGTAAAATTTGAAAAGTTACTATCCTGATTGGCATTAAAAGTAAAGGACAAGAAAAGTAACTTAAACGAAATGGAAGTTGACATGTTATATCTGCTCATATTCCATTGACAATCACATGGGCAAACCTAGCTGAAAGAGAGGCTGGTAATTATAGGCCCAGATACAGTAACCATGCTCCATTTTCACCTTTATTACTATGGAAGATAGGGAAAACAGTTTTAGAGAGACAATTATCAGTATTATATCAACTTTGAGAAAGAAGACCTGTGAAATATAAAGAAAAGTGAATATTGGATTCTGTTATGATACTTAGATGTAGGAGAGGACAAAATAGTATAGAAATAGCTATAATACTGTGCAAATATCCTGCAAGTGGTATCTAGGAATCATTCATGTTATAGAAATACACAGAAAGAAATATTACATGACGTGTGACTAAAATTTTCAGGACATTGATGAGAGGTGAAAAGCTCACTTCATCAAGCGATAAGCTGACACTTGAAGAATAAATAAGGCTTCAGCAGGTGAAAGAAATTTATTTTTTCTCAAGTTCATTGTTTTTCAGTTATTTTCTTTACAAAACATACGTTTCTTACCCACTTAAATATCTAAAGCCACATACACTAGAATATCATATTTAAAGAAATGGTATTTATCATAGCTACTCAGTGTCCTATATATTAAATTTTGTGGGAAACACATTTTTTTTCATGGAATTGAATAAATTAAAAAGCACCTCTTTGGGGACTCTAAAATGTTTTTATTAACATAATGGGAAAAATATAGACCCATCCTGGGGATCTGATTTCATCTATGTGCAATTACTGGATCAATAGCTCTAAGTAAATTGACATGTGAGTTGAGTCAAAAACTGTTCTCAGGCCCTGAGCCCACAGATATTAGTCAAAATCAGAAGGAGTTCAGAAGGCTGCAGTAGAAACCTGCTGTTCATTATGGCTAGGTCAGAGATGATGCCATTACCTCACATGGCCTCCAAGGTGACTTAGAAAGTGTCTATTTTGTCATGCGTTTGTTCAGGGTCAAATATCACAATGCTCATAGTAGTGAATATTCACAGCCTTATGTGCAAATATGTATGTGATTAGTTATTATATGTTGAAAGAGAAACTGAGACTCTTATATTGTCTATCACAAGAAATTTTTTTCTTCCTACTACTTCAACCAACTAGATATTTATTCTTCTACAAGATATTTGAGTTCATTCTTTTGACTTCTTACAGAAAGACTGACAATAGGTTTGACAAACAGATTGACTTCTATTATAATCTAAACACACCTAACCTTTCAAGGGTCTGAGATGTTACCTGGCTTAGCTGGGTTTCTGCCAATCTCTCTTGCCCATCTGCTGTACCTCCAACCCAATCCCCCCTTCCCACCTCAAACTGGTATTTCAAAGACATAATATTTTCTAATTCTTACCAATTTTAAAAACAAACAAAGTAGGTGAGAGTAAACCACCTGGTTCCTGACTCAACAGAAGGTAAGGAGACACTCAATGAGAAATGGTGAACATTAACATTTAGTCATTTATTCATGTGCTTTCTTCAACCATTTTCATGGCCTAAATTACCTCACAAAGCAGCTCACAGCTTTTAATAATGGTGTAGATTTTGTTAGCATAATCCTAGTTTTTTTCCTCATGACCTTTTGATTTTTCTTTTCTGATCTTTGTTTTATCCTTGCTACTTTTTTACTTCCAAATAAAATTATGTGACTTTACCCAATATGTAATATAGTACATTACCTGTGTGCCAAATACAGGTGTATTTATCATTCAATATTCAGTGAATAACAGTATACTAAATTATTAATACATATGAAAATCTATATTATATTACATTAACTGGAAAAATCAGAGCAAACAAACTATTGATATTAGTTGGGTTACTAGCTAAGGTTTGTGAGGAAGAAAAAAAAGGTTAAGAAGCCAGTAATATAGTGTGTGAAGCAGAATTTTATTTCCTTCATGTAGTAATCAAGTTATATTCCAAAAATCTGGGGCTGACAGCAGTGCTGCCATTGTTAACAAATATTTTCTACATTTGGAAGTTGTCCAGTTATCACCATTATGAGCAGCTGGTAGGAAAAAGGAACCAGGAGAGCTCAAAGCCAGTTTTTTGTTTTCAAGGAAAGACCTGGCACTGAAACACATCAGTTCTACTAATTTCATTTGCTAGAACTTAGCCACCTGGCCATAACTGGCAGCAAAGGAGGCTGGGGAATGTAGTTTTTAGTTGGATGGCCACATCCCTGGCTAAAACACTGTTGTAAAGTAGAGAATGGATATTAGACTACAATTAATCATTTTTCATATATTTTTTTTGTAATGACAATATCTAAGAGCCAGGATTTTACCAAGGTCATTAGCATCTTTCAGTTGCAGATACATAAAAGTTCTCTTTATCAAGAAGAAAATACTTCTTGATTCACCACCACTCTAAGGTGAGGTCAGAGATTTCTGGCAGGAATGCAAGTTACTTTAAGGTATATATCACAGACCTACTTTCTATATTGCTTTGTTCTCTCCAGATAAAGCAATGTGCCATCAAAATAAATCTCTAAATTATCCATGTTTCTCTGATATGCCACATCTGAACGATTTTTACTAGAAATTTATTTTTAAAGCACAGTTACACATAATTTTAATTAAAACAATTCTACCCATTCTAATATTTGTATTTCTATTAAAATATAATATCTCATTTTATGTTAAAGTCCCTGAGGTAGTAATTTACATGTACTCTTCTTTCAATCCTGAAGAGTTAACCTGCAATAATCTGCACATATTTTGCCAAATCCCCATTTTACCTGTGGACTTCTAAATACAATAACAAAGAATAAAGCCAGCTTTAATTGACATTTGCTGAGATCAAAACTTGTTCTACCATCATAAAAAGGCTCCATTTTAGTTTTCTTATTTCAAATGTTTAATATAGAGAAAAAAATTAAAAAGTATTTAAAAACATGGTTTGGCAATTGAGCAGAATACAACAAAACTTTTTAAAACTCTCATCTTATGTGTTAGACTTTATGGGAAAATTTTTTAAAAAGTATTATATAATACACTTCTCACTATGAATTATATAAAACTCACTTCCTTTAAACTATTAATGTGAAAATATAGCGCACGGTTAAGGGGCAAATGTTATGTTACAGATAATAAATGATTTTAGGTATTAATAAAACAGGAAGTTCTGAAAAGCAAACTCTGTGTCCTGTTTTTCCATGTTTTTCTTTGTATTCCATAGTTATACAAAAATGTTTACTGAATATATCAGCACTTTCTCTCCTGAGTTGGAGCCTTAACACAATTGGCCCTAGGTTGAATGGAGATGAAAGAAAGGGAAGAGATGAGATTCAGTAAAGAAAGTATAAAAAAGAAGGCCAACATTAAATGAGAGATTAGAAAGAGTCAATTAGATCACACTAATTAAAAACAGTTCTTTTGAACATTTGTTATGTGGTTAGATTCTACTGTTTTACCCAGAGCTGCTAATTTCTCTGTGAGGTATTCTTTGGTCTAGATTAAGAGGTGAAGACAGAGCAAAGGCATTTCTAACCAAAATGTACACTGGCTCATATTAGGATATGTGTGATCACTTGTGCATTCTAAAACCAAAAATTTCCCTAGGTCTACAGAAAGGAGTTACTATATTTGGGGGTAAAAGAGTTTGATCTACTTGGCTTCCGACCACTGTGTCAGTAGAGCACATTAACTTTTCCTTAGTGCACTCAATTGCCCTGTCCTTCACAACTGCATCACTATGCTGAAAAATGTGATTTTCATAGAAATGTTCAATTTTGCAGCTTAGAGACTTTGTGAAGGGGAAAAATATCATTTTTTGCCCTTAAACTGCTCTTTAAATTGCTCGCGTTAGAAAGTTAAAATTGGCCCTGAATATAACGACACTGGACTAACATGTGTTGAGATATTTTTAACCCTTTCATCTTTAGTTAGCTCTGTATCCTTTGTCTACTTTAGGTCAAACATCCAAACCAGAATGAAATAAAGGCTGACAAACTCATTTTTTCATTCTTCCTTCAAACAATTCTAACTACGTGGATATTAAGAAATGCTCAGATTTCAGGTTTTAATCTTTGTTTGGCTGCTGAAATTGAGTAAGACTTTTGACACTGGATTCTACACATTAGTACCACACAGGAGTATGGAAATCTTCCATGAAGAGAGGCTGCTTTTAGCTCAGTATTCTTCTTTAAACCTTTTCCCCTACCACTTCCAACACATAGACACACAGACACACACACACCATAAGTTCTGACTTCATTTTCATTCTGTTTACTGGTTTATAAGCCCTCTGTGAAAACTTCCCTTCCTGTGTTTTTTAAAGACTAGAAGTGGTTTTTGAAGTTCTCTTTGACAACTTATCTATCATAGTTTCTCTATTGAATATTCTAACACTGTGCCTATTTAATCTTTTGACGTAAACAAAAGTTTAGTTTTTTACATCTCCTGACAAAAATTTGAGACTGGATGTCAGTTTGTCTTTGAAAAGCAACTATCCAAAGCAATGAAAATACCCCCAATAACCAAAATGCCAAGCATGATCAATTCTTTTGTTTGTTTATTTTTGTCTGACTCTTTCCATCATGACTAATTTAGCAAATATTTATTTAATAGTCACTATAGTCACCACTGTTTGGCACTGTCAGGAGAAAAAAGGAAATTAAAAAATCTATTAACAGATGAGATTTGCTATCTCCTGTTATTTTATGGTTAAAAAAAAATTGTCTCACCTCTCCATCATCCCTCTCTTTATTTCCATTGATAAGCATTGATTCAACAATGACCATTTGCAATACTATTTGTTTCAAGCAGGGATGAAAAGATACTAGATACAGTCCCTGTCTTTAGTTTGCATTTTAATAAGAGAGAAAAACAGCTTAGTATATAATTCAGGAACGACAGACAAGCAAACAAATGACCATTTGTTTAGTAGAAGTTCCCAAACTTCAGATCACAAGAATTCCCTGGTGTGCTTTTTCAAAATTGTTTCCTGAGCCCTTCTGAGCTGGAGGTTACTTTTCATCTTTAATGTCCACTAACTTTGAGTCTTAAGGCATAAGAACATCCTGAATCTGATTTTAAGAGAAAAGATCTAATAAGCTATGTTTTTTATGAGAACCCCGGGTTTGGTTATACTAGCTCCATAACTGATCTTATTTTTACAGATGAGGGAAAAAATAGTATAGGTTGATTAAATTAGAATTTTCCAAAGCTAGCTATAGATCGAGGTGGCTTTTCATAAAAACCTTTACTTTTCCTTACTGAGTAACACTCTCTTGGGAGGTGGCCTGGGAACAGCACTTCTAAAAAGCTACTCAGATGATTCTTATGCTTAATTAGAATAGGCAGTCCTGCTCAAGGACTTGCTCACATTTACTATAACAAGTTGGAGGGTGAGTTTATGTCTTTTTCTTATATCGAGAGGGAGGATATTAGAGTTATTTGAGCTCATGGTGTCAAGTGTGAAGCTGAATCATCACTCAATTTAATAATGTCTGCTAAATGTGGTGGCCACTGGTGCTGTTCTCCTTCCAGGTACAGAATAGCATTGTATTTCCCAGCCCTGTGTTGTTGAGTTGGGCTGAATGACAAGTTCTTTTTGTAGGAGAAGGAGAAAGGCAAAGAAAGTGAAATGTCAGAGCCTTTTTCTAACATGTTTGTATGCCTAAGGGGGGAGATTTAGAATAGACCAATTCCTTTATTTCACCTAGTGGTGGGGGAAAAGGTTTTGAATACTTAAAAAAAAAGGAGGCGGGAATGGCAATTTATTTGAAAGTAGAAAGCTAAACTGTTCTACATGATTAAGGCAGATAACTGATTTCAGAGTGACTGTCGTGAGCCAGGAAGAGCGACTCTACAAAACTGAGTAGGACGTGAGGTGAGAAAGAGGCCAAGGGTGGAGGAATGAAGGTAGCTGGTGAGAAAGAAACAAGTAGTAAATAGATAGGAAAATTTATAAAAAGCTCAGCTACAGAGAGATAAAAATGGTAACTCCACCTGGCAGGGTAAAGGACATTTAAGAAGAAAATTGTGACTATGTAGTTTTAGTAATTTATATATCTGCCATGTAATATTTTCTAAAGGTGCATTAACTATTTGTGTGTGTGTGTCTGTATGTGAACTTGTGTTTAATCAGTATGTATCAAGAGACTTGAGCCTAAGAAACTGAGCTCTAAGAACTTGAAAATATTAATTAGGATTGATAACTTAGTACAAGGTCTTTGCAAATTGAAGGAAGTGAAAATTACCTTGAATGCCTGCTCACCCGCCCTGTAAACTCCTGTTTACCATCACCTATCCACCTACCTCTTTGCTCTCCTGCCATTCTCAGGACAACTATAAGATATTCTGTTTTTGTTTGTTTGTTTTTTACTGGATTTCCTATTGATCTAAACAATTTTTTTGGCTGTTTTGTGTTCCTTCTCCAGGGTATTTTTATATTGGGAAATTTATAAACCAACAAATATTTACAATATATGGATATTTGGAGGTGACAGTCCTTAGCGAGACTATAGAAGGTAAAACTGACTGAAACCTTGGCCCAGGAAAACACAATGCATGGATATCTAATAAAATTACTGTGGTGAATGAACTATTTGAAGGGCCAACACTAGAATACTTGGAAGAGGAAGACACTTCAATCATTGAGGCATTTTGCAGAGTTGATATTATGTAAACTTCTCAACAACCTGTGAAACACTGTGCTAAGTATTTTATCATTAATTTGTATATGCAAGCCAACAAATGAACAATAAATTGAAATGAGGTATAAGAAATCTGCTTATGTTAAATGCCTGTAGCAGGTAGTGGTGGAGCCTACACCCAACTTATGACAATAAGATTCTGAGGATTAGTCTTTTTTCGTCCTACTTCAATTCATGAAAATCTTCAGTCTGTTTTCTACCAGAAAGCAGATCTAGAAACCTGGGTGGGATGTAAACAGATGATGATTTTATTAAAGCTTTTTTAAACATAGTATTATTTAACAATGCAATAAGTTTTCAGTTGCTTCTGCTACACTGAAATGGTTCAAAGGAAAATGGAAGATAGTCAGCCTGTAGTACTATAGAAAGGACTCCTTCTGTTGTCTGAAGTTGATTTAGTGCCAACTAAAATTCATTCTAAATCCCCAATTCTATGCTTCCATGGTCCTAAATACTTTGTAATGTGATGCAGAATATAAATGAAAAAAGAGAAGCAATCAACCAACAGATATTTATTAAATTTCTACAATGTGCAGAGCACCAGGATTTTCATCTCACACCATGAAGATAGCTGTTTTTCCTGCTTCCTGATTTCTGAGAGTGTGAATCAGGCTTTGTGTCAGGAAGGAAATAACCAAGAGTAAAAGCTATCATAAAAAGGAGCAGAAAAAAAAAAAAAAAGAAAGCCAAATGTTAACTTCTCACCATTTACTCATCTGGCTCTTCCTTGAGAATCTTCTTAAAGTTCTATGTTGACCTCTTCCCCCTCCCCAGTGTGTCAGGATGTCGGGGAAGAAACCCCACTGATTGACTCATGAAACACATTACCAGAAACTTTCCATTTAACAGTTAAGGCTACAGAAGCAATTTGTACTTTACTTAGAAGTTTATTGCATTTTGATAATTGCTTTTCCCCTTGAACTGTAGAGTTTTAAAATGTAATTTTTGACCAACTATAAAAAGGAAAAAAAAATCCATATAACTTTAAGAGCATTTTTAAAGCTTTTAAAGTCTTTTCTAAACTAAAGCAGCCCAAAGTTAACTTGTTGAGTTATTTTGTTTTTCTAACCCTCTGACATGCAAGACATCCAATAGGGGAAAGAATGAGAGAGAGTTTCTCCTTATAGAGCATTGCTCTGTCCAGGAATAATGTTTCTGAAAAACACAGTGAAGTGATGAGAACATTGAATAGCTTTTTAGTGAGCTTGGCAGGGCTCTGTTTATATGCACACAAATAAACAATGAGTCTGAAGTACTCAAATTCATAGAGCTCAGTAGTTAATCAGTGTCAATGAAATAAACTGAGTGGATAATTTTTCCTAGGGACAGTTAGTTTCCAAGAGTGAACATCCTTATGGGCTGTTGGACAATGGTCTATGCTCGTTAGTAAACATTATGATAATAACTTACACAGACCAACCTCTTTTGGATTACAAAATACTCACAAATCTTCCCAGATAAACTGTATATTTGGAGAATATTTGGTTTATATAGATTCAGGCAAAAAAAACAAAAAACAAAAAACAGAATAATGGTAGTTTGAAATACTATATGCCATTCTAAAATGTTTCCTAGGATTTCTATTGAATTTTTCCATTTCTGTCTAGCTCCGTTTCTATTAGACTTAAATAATTAAATCAACTAGTCATTTGATTTCAACACAGCAACTCTTTGTAAGTGTTGGTTAGCAAACCACCTGAGAAATTGAAAGACCAATCATCTACTTTTCTATAATAATGCCTATTCAGTCAGCTATGTTCACACTTTATTTATTTGATTTTCATAACAGCCTTTATAGTATTATAACTTCTGTTTTCTGGAAGAGGTCATCAAGTTAACACAAAGGTTTGTGACTTGCCAAGATCACACAGATAGATAACAATAAAGCCAGAATAGAAACCAGGATTGTTAATTAAAGGTTTAAATTAGAAGCACCCAATCTGATACCAGGGAGGCAAATTATCTTCCACCAGAGTTGATCTCTCTTTATTTCCATCAATACACATAGAATATTGTGAATTTATAGAGGAAAGTGCAAACACAGTGGGACATGAGAGATTTTTCTACAAATGTCTTATACTTAAGTGAAATAGAAATATTTCAAGGAGGGGTAGTTCATAGAGGTCTCCCATTTTAGAAATATGTTTCCTTTTCTAGTGTAACCAATCCCCAGTTTATGATCCCATCTAAGTAATAAATTCATGGATGATGGATCTATAATGGGTGATAAAGGGAAATTAGGTTAATAACAATAATTCACTTATCTAATGCTCTATGCTTTTCAAAGTGTTCTCAATTATAAAGGGAATTTGATGAAATACCCTAGCGAGATTGACAAGGGAGAGATTTGTAGTGTTTGGCAGTAGCATTGGTTAAATGACACAATTATTTTGTAAAATTGAGAGCCTTGTGAATGACATATATACTATATACATAAATGTCATAAAAGAAATAATAATCTAGTTTAAAACAACAACAAATGAACTCTTTAATTGAATTATGGTACTTGCACATGTAACAGAATATGCTATTTTCAATTTAAAGATGAGGAGACAAAGACAGTAAAGCAGGCTTGATTACTCTGGCAGTAAGTGCAGAACCAGCAGTAGGGTGCTTGAGGCTTTAATAACAAGGATCAACCATATTTATTTTTATTGTGTTTCCTACTGTCTCTCTCAGAAGCAAACTCTTTGCTGGATGGGCCATGAGTCCAATCACTGTGATACTTTTTGCCATTTTTGATGAGAAACCATATCCTAGTGTCATAACTATAAAATGCTTTCTTTCTACAGAGTTTTGTGGAAGCTTTTTCCCCCTTTGCATCACAAGATTGTTCAGTATTGTATGAGGAAGCACTTTGAACTCCTAGGAAGATAAGTTCTATTTAATTGCAAAGTATTATTAGTCCTATGACTGTCATGTGTACCAGCACAATTTTACAGTTAATGCATCTCAATATTACTGCTGTTGACATCCTTCACTTTTTTTTTTTTTTTTTTTAACTGGCTCAACAGTAGAATTGGATGTCTCAGGGGACTGGTTACTGAAAATTGAATTTGGAGTCTACTGCTTCTAGGTTTTTAATATCCAATGTGTTGCTCTATTACCTCATGTTGAATGGTATTTTCCTAGCATCAATACTGTCCTGACACATGACTCACAATCCTGCAACATTACATGTCAGGTTTACTTCATGGCAAAAGATCAGTTTGCAGAGAAATGTCATTCTTATCCAGACTAATGATTTTAACATTTCTACCAGCAAAAAATAATTTATTTCACCAATTGTATACCATATTTCTTTTCTTTATAAAAGAAACATTTTCAGTTAAAGCATTTAATTTGTACTTGCTAAGATAATCTCATATGGTGGAATCTTTTAGTTTCCTTCTTCCCTCCCTAATTCTGTCCACAACTAATTCCAAATGAATATCTCCTACTGAGACATAGGTATTTGTTTCTGGGTTCTTATCTGTTGTTAAGAAAACCAATGATGTATATGGAATATATCAGGTGTTCTTTCTCAACTCAGTTCTTTGCTATACTGTAAATTCTATTACCTCCATTACTTACCACATCTTATTGGCAATTATGCCTTGAATTGTCAAATTCCCTATTTGCCACACTTGTGTTGTCTATTTAGATGATTGACAGGATGGAGTTTGTATTTCGAGGTGAGGAAGATAGAACTTTTGTGCAGGAAGGAAGCGCCAATAGAACTTAATATCAAAGAGCTAAAGACATAACCATTTTAGCTCCCAAAACAAAGCTATGTTTGAGAATCACCAAATTGATATTAGTATTTTTTCTCTATAAAAATATGTACAAAAATTAGAAATGTGATAAATTCTGGCAAGTGGAAACATGGTATGCGGGGACAAAATATGCTTTGCAATTTATAAGAGTTATGATATGTGAATTTCTTATTGGAATTTTATACTCAAGTTTTGTTCTTTGATTATCGGTATATGTTTAATGAACTTCAGTTTGGTTCAATTTATCACATGTTCAATGGTCAGTCATCAAGTGTATGTACATGTCATAGTTCCTTCTATATGTGTTTTCTATCAAGGTCCTTAATTTTTTCTATGGGTAGATATAGCCTATATACATAAAAAAATAATAAGGCAAAGAATATGAATTAATAGATTCTCTACCTCAAAGCACTCTGAGGAAGCATCTAGTATTATACAATTTAAATCAGTGTTATTACATGACATAATAAATTATGCAGTAAAAACATGCTGTGCTTTAGGGAATCAGAAAGAAGTCACCAAAGTGGCTTAGATGAAGTTAGAAAGGCTTGAAGTGTTTTTATTTTTACTTTGAAAAGCTATACTGGACTTAGATGATCAGAAGTAGAAAATTGATCTTTATCTTAGGTTGCATTCTCCCAGAAGTAAACTCTGAGACAAGATTGAAGTGCACGGTTTATTTGTGAAGTGCCTAAGTGGGAAGTAATGCAGGGAAGAGAAGTTTGTAAGCCCAGGAGGTGACTAGAACTTAGTTCTACCAGGAAACTCAGGACAGTATGCTTCAGAATTATCCCATCTAAAGGGCAAGAGAACTAGGTCATTTATAGACCAACTACAAAGTGTCATTGATTGAAGACTGCAGGTGAGGGTGTTAATTTCAGGACCAGATAGAGTGGCCTTCCAAAGTTCAAAAAAAAAAAAAAAAAACACCCTCAGACAGAGATTTCTTACATAAAACATTAAAATATATATATATATATAATAGGTAATAATGATGAATTTGATAACTTGAAATAAAAATTTTTTTTCAATGAAGTATACCATAGATCATGAAGAAACAGAAATTTGGAATAACTTATCCAGAGTCCTGAGCAGGTCATAAGAGTGCCTACTCAAATAAATGACTCCACAGTTCCTTCTCATTGACTAGGAAACCAGAAAAGGGGAGGTTTCATCAACAGTTACTGATAGGATTGGTCGAGATTGCTGTAGTTAGTATAAAATTATGTCTAATAGCATGAGTTGTGACCTCAAACATGCCAGAGGTGTAGTACTGGTTCTAAGCCTTATTAGCTGTGACAGCTTGAAATACTTACTTCAGTTTCCTAGGTGAAAGTAAAATGCATCTACCACATACTGTAATATCTAAAGATTTAATATTCTCAGTATTTATAATATTATACAGATCATGAGTAAGGTAAAACAGTGTCTGGCATATATTGCCAGCTTGTACGTTTTTTTTCCCCCTATTGCCTTCTTTCATTCCCTTTCTCTATTACTCCCTCCTTCCTTCTTTTAACCTGCAGGTCACTGTGCCAGGAGATGGATTACATAGGGGATCATTTCCCCAAGGAATTTAAGTCTAAAATCTTGAACAGACATTTAATACTACTAGTAATAGTAATAAATGGATAACAATGATAACAAATAGTCAATAAGGTCTACTTTGGCAAAAATAGTACTAAATTGATATAGGAAGTATGACTTTCACAGATCAAAAAACAGTTGAAATAACTTCCCAAGCCCATAATTCTACTGATGACAAATAACTTAATCTTGCCAATTCAAAGTAAATTCAGTTATTTTTGTTTCATAACAATCTCTTTGAGATAAAATTTGTGAATTATGGAGAGTTTTCTCCTTCCCCTTTCTCATTCCCTTAGGATGAGAGTTCCCTAGAATGAGAGTTCCAAAGACAGTAGGTTAGATAAGAATTATCACTGTAGTATACTCTTTTCTGAGTTGGCTGCTTCTGAGATGTAAGAATCATACCAGCAATAACAATAAACTCGATAAAATTGTATAATTAAATTAATTATCTAAGTACAATGAAAAATAAATACAATTAAAAAATAGAATAATAACATATTCAGAGAACATCTATTATGTTTCGGTCCTTCTTATAATTTATATGTATTCTTTTTCATTTTTACTTCAAAACAATGAGATAGATACTGTAATTCCCCCATTTTATTGATGAAGAATCCCCACTGGTCATTAATCTCTACTTTTATGACTTCTATATGGAACGTTTGTCTCTTTCAGCTTTCCAGGTGCCAGGACTACACATGACTTTTTTTTTTTTTCACCCTAACTGTAAGAACTTTCCAGGTCTGTTGGCCTGCTGTCAGATACTTCTGCACCCTCTGAAAGCACAGGGAATTTTGGATGTTATTCCATATCACACTGACCTATATGAGACTATCTGAGGCGGCTCCTAGTCATCTTGCTATATAATTGTTTTTCTCTCTGAAGGTTCCATAACAGCATGAAGATGTATTACTTTTCTTAGTGACAATTTCTAATATTAACAGGGAACTGAATACTTCATTATTCGCACTGTGAAGACTCTAACATTTGGAATCTTTGCAAATGAGAGATTAGTGTCTGGGAGATGGACAAATCATAAATAGAAAGACCCTCCTTCTCTCTGTGCACCCTTGGTAGGAATGGCTGTTCTTTGAGAACATAAGTGTTGTAGCTCTCCAGATCAGGATCCTTCTGCCTTCATTTCTGAAGGCACAAGACTGGAATGTTCACAGGAGGGCTCTGCTTTGTCTTTTCTCAAAGTAATTACTTCATGGAGGAGAAATAGAAAGCAGAGATCTGGTCACCAAAGAATGATTTTTGAATTGTCAATACAGGGGAGAAAAAATAATTCATTGGATTAAAAATTCTGTGAAAATGTGAATTTGGAATGGGTCTTAAAAAGGAGAGACTGTCAGATACACCAAGAAACTAATAAGGTGATTTCCATCCACTGGGACAAAGGAGAAGGAAAGTAGAATGAATCATCATTTTCTACTGTAACAATGACAGTTGGAACTGTTATGACTCTTCCGATGATAATAATTTCCATTTTGATAGGCTCCTTTTTCAAGATGTCTAAAGTATTTTACAAGTGATTTTTTGCCATTTATCCTCATTTTTCAAAGAGGAGAGAGACAAATACTCGCATCCTCATTTCATAAGGAGCAAAAGTGTCTGAAGGTTTACGAATACACTGGTCTTTTTCCAAAGAAATTTTTCATAAGTTATGCTGTGGAAACTGAAGCATTCAGTCATATCTGGGGAGAAAAAGGAAGATATAAATATAATATTTGGATATAGAATCCCCAACAAGTTCTTATTATCTTCTCATAACCCATCTTTTGAAAAGGAGAAAAAGAAGAAAATAATATGTTCTGTATATATTATACTGTGGTCTTTAATTAATATCAATTTTAGTTTCTTAACATTTAGTTTTATTATGATTCTCAGATTCAGATGTTGTCCTTTCCTCCCTTATGTGGTATGTACCTGCCCTTTTATTTACGCCAACATCTAGAATGAGACGAGCATGCATTAGATGCTCTGTGGAATTATATTTACTTGGTAAGTGTACATAATCTCAAATGTGGAATAAAGGTTTACAAAATCATTTAGCACAAGAAAAGAACTGTAGAAAATACCCATTAAGTGGAGTGAGATATCCTGTAAGTGGTGATGATTTTCCTAATCGTTCAACTTTCTTATGATTTAGTACACAATTGCATTGTGGTCTTATCTTTCTCTTCCAGTTTTTCACTCATTAAAATAGGATTTCTGGTAATTATGTATGGCAGGCAGACTAATAGCTAACTGAAGATGTCCAAATTCTAACCCTTGTAACCTCTGAAAATGTTATATTATGTGAAAAAGGAAAATTAAGGATGTAGATGAAATTAGGGTTGCTAATAGGCTGACCTTAAAATAGGGAGAATATTCTGGATTATTTGGGTGGGTCCAGTATAATTAAAATGGTTCTTTAAATATAGAAGAAGGAGTCATAAGAGAATAATGTGATGTGAAAAAGACTCAACTAGCCATTGTTAACTTTGGCTTTCATGAACCTTGGAATGTGAGTAGCCTCTAGAAGCTGGAAAAGGCAAGAAAACATATTCCTCCCTAGAACTTCTAGAAAGAAATATGGTCCTGCCAATACCTTAATTTTAGCCCTATGAAACCCATTTCAAACTTCTGACCTCCAGAACTGTAAGATTATAAATTTGTGACATTTTAAGCAACTAATCATGTGGCAATATGCTACAGCAGCAATAGAAAACTAACATAGCATCAAAACATGTTTAATAAATAACTGAATTAATGGATGAACCACGTAGAATAAGTAAGTCTATCACTTATTTACATTCCAAAAATCTAAAAATGAGCTGGGAGAACTAGAGTTTATAGATCAGTTTCAAAAGATATAGTTAAAAATCATGACAGTTTCAGTGCCCATAAATATTTTCATTCTAGTTTCATTCACTCACTTATATCTGTTAGGAAGAGCATGGTGTTGTAAAAGGATTGTCCATGACAGCCAAAGGAGATTTTAAAAGTGCTCCAGTTCTACAATAATAGTTATGTAAACATAGTGCTTGCTCTGTACTTACTATGTGCATTGTTCTAAGCAATTTACATGTATCAGTTAGCTTGGTCCTCTCAACAATCCTATGAGGAAGCTACTTTCATTATCACCGCTTTATGGATGGGTAGTATAGACACAGAGAGGTAAAGTAGCTTGTTTAAGGTCATACAGCTAGAAGTAGCAGAATCAGGACTTGAACTCTTAGTCATTACAATATATTCCATCTCAAAAATAACTACGCTGCTTCTCAGTGCCACTTTTAATAGGTAACCCAATCTATTTTCTTGGCCCATGTGAAGGGTTAGACTAAGGATATTCTAGAGCGAGGAAACAGTATGAGAATGAGGGACAAAAAAAGTGAGAAATGCTTTGACTTGGTTCTTCTCTAAGGCACATGAAAAACCATAGTGAAAAATGAAACTAGAAGTATATTTTGGGCCAGGTTTTTAAGAGTTCTGAACTTTATCAAAATAGGTTACATTCTATTCAAACATTAGTAAAAATATTAGTTTTTTAATTATCACTGTGAGTGTTCAGTGGTTTTTGTTTCTGTGTTTGCACAGAAATGAGGTAATCAGAGTTTTTACATTAGATTAATATATATCAGTTTAAGTCAAGGGAGATGATGGAATTTAGGGAGAAGATCATTATAGTCTCAGAAATTAAGAGCAGTGGGAATCTGAAGAAGAGAGGTCACTATTGGGATAGAACAATGGGGTTTAGATATAAGAAACATTAGGGAGAAAAAACTGACTTAAGTCTCTCAAAAGGTGGAAAACAAGCCTAGATGGCTTTAGCATTTTAGACTGGATGACAGGGAGACAAATGAACTTGAGTAGAAGAAAAGCTCAGAGAGATATACCAGCTTGTGTTTGAGAGCACATGATAATAAATTTGGTTTGTGAGTACCTCACTGAAACTGAAGGAATTATATATCTGAGGTATTTAACCTGGTTGGTGATTGGCTTTAGAAGTTTTGCAAACTCCTTCAATAAGGCTTCTACTTTGCAGCTACTAATATAAATTTCATTGATCATAATGATACTTATATCACATTAAAAAATCTCAGAATCTCCCTTTGATTCTTAAATACTCTAACAATAATTCCTAGGTCTTTCTGCTCTGCTACCTGTTCACACCCTCAGTTCTAGTTTGATGGTTGCTACACCCACTGAGATGAGAACCTCCTGATATAAATAGACATTTTGGAAATTAGAAACATCCCTATTGTGTAACCAGATGCAGCCACATACTATGCCCCAGGACTAGAATTCTCCACCACCCTTAGAGATCTTCAGGTGCTCCTGAAGATCAATGTGTCAACTGGACTATATAGACCATACTTCTTATCCACCTGCTACAGATGCATCAGACCAAACAAGCCATTGAAATACTGCTTTTATAACACCCTGATATTAAAATCTAGGAACCCTTAGTGCTCTTCGCGATGCTTCAAACATAAAAATAGGGACTACAACCACCAGCCTCAGCCTACGTACTGCCCTACTGCAAACTGCTTCTTCATTGCTTATATCAAACTTCTGAGCTGTGAATATCTGCAATGCTGCCTGGCAATCTTCTTTCAATTGACTGTCCTGTTTCTACGTAGTTTGAAAATTAATCATACTTGAAAGTCATAATAGATGTGCAAATTCTCATTTTTGTTAGAATCCATCATAATGCCTTACAATCCATTGCAACAATTATATTCAATCATTATAGGAAAGCTTTCACAAAGTTTATTACAATGATGTTAAATACAGCTTCTCCATTGGTCTTTAACCAAAGCAATTTTTTATGTCAGAATATAGTTTTGTGAAGTTTATTGAATGTCATCTTTCTCTTGAGAGCAAGGAAACTTCCATATGAGTTTTGGTTATTTGAATCTTTCTTGATTCCAGTTGCCCCACCTCCAATTTAATTATTCTCTCTCTTTTCTTCCTCCACTATATCTACATATTTCTACTCATACCTACAATGCTTTACACTGTTATTTCTAAGCATCTTTAATCTTCCCACTGAGTTATAAGAGTCTGAGGACTGTGGTTAGGTTCATGAATGTCAGAATCAGAAAAAGCTGGTTTTGTATCCAGGATCCATCAGATCTCTATAGTATATGACCATGTCTATCTACCAGTAATTTTTCTCTTCTGAAATATGGAACTAATCAGAATGTTCCATATCTTAAATATCTCAAAGGGGTTTTAAGCAAATGAGAATGCTTTATAACCTAAGGTAGTCTGAAAATCAGCTACAGATCTATTTTTCACCTGCCAGCTTGTTTCCCCTCCCCAATCCAGATTTCTTGGCCCATCCTGCTTCATTGTTACCTGAGATATTAACATGACATATTGTCTGTAGTATAAAATAAAAGAGATTAACTAAAACACATATATTTGCATTTTCTCACACACACACACACACACACACACACACACACACACACACACACAAGTAACAACTGCTGCCTCTAGTGTCCTTAAACAGAAAGGAAAATAATTTGAATAGCTCCTATATACAAGAACAGTGATCCATACCACCGTCAGACCCTTCCCAAAGTCCACTGGGAAATTAGACCTTATCAGTGTCAAGCATCAATTCACAATCACCACAACAAAGTGGCAGAAGTTGCTACAGTGACACGCTCTGCTGCTGAGGCCAAGACTCTGTCACAAAGAAATGAAGAAAGACAATTATCCTGAGGTTTAAGTCTGTGTAGACAGCCACCTTATATTATTCAGGACCAAATTTTCACATTGTTAGAGCTCCCCAATGACTGTCCCCACTACTGCCATATCACTCCCTGTAGTTCACATTACTTTATGCAGAATAAACTGGGTCTGAACTTGGTATCTAAAGAATTCTGGAGAAGGGCCACCACCAAATTACACTTGCTAAGTCTTGACAGCTTCAGGCAACCCAAGAAGCCTGGAGCTGTTGTCCCCCTGGGGCCCTCCTCAAAAATGACACATGTATTTCATGAAGATATTCTAGCAGGTAGTATTTGAAAACAAATAAATAACTCTCGCATAGAACACTCTCAGGTAATAAGTATCCAGTGGCTTCAGCAACTAAAGACATCAGCCTCTTGGGGATATGTTAATCTACTTGTGTCTGCTAGGAGGAAGATGAACTGGCAGATGAAAGTCTGAGGTTGTCACTGCCTTCAGGGAAGTGGTGGGTGAACATCAAACTTCAATTCAGATGAACATCTCAACGCCTAGGTAGGAATTTCCCTGTCGGAATCAGCTGATTGGAAGGCGTCCAAAGGAGAGAAAATATACCAACACAGTTACAATACACACACCTCATCAGGCAACATGGCTTTAAGAGTGGTAATGAATTTTCATAAAGAGAAATTGAAAAGGTAGGTGCTGAGTTCAGAGCATAAGACAGACTTTTGATAAATGTGAATGACAACAGGAAAGATGCTTCAGAACAGCCCTTATGAATTCTGGTAGCAAGTTAGTGCAGTACACTGGCAAATAATAATACCTTTGAGGTGAGTATGTTTAGAAACCTGGAGAAAATACTCAGATTGAAGCTAAACGCATACCCCAATATAATGTTGAATATTCAGAGTAAATAAGGTCTATAGAGGTACTGTCACTGGGACAAGCCCTCATGCTTTATTTATCAATCAAAGCAAGAATTCTACTTCAAGTCAGTTTTCCTCCTTTCTAAATCTTTTTCTAATATTCAGTAATTTGGTTGTTTCACATTCAAATTTTACAAATTAAAATTTTACGGAAAATGGTAACAAATAATCAGGTTTTAATTTTTCACATGACTGATGGATAGGATGATTTAGAGTTTTAAACTCTTAAACATTCATTTTTTAATAATATCTTACCTCTGTTCAATTCTAGGTTGAGTGCTGGATACAAAATCTTGCACCATCATTGAGACAAAAATAACAATAAACATGTTTTGAGTGTTTTTCTGTTCTAGGCCTTATTTCCCTCATTTAAAATGGATTTTGCCATTTAATCCTTACATTGACCACATAAAGTTAGTGTTATTATTTTCATTTTAGAGATAAGTGAACTGAGGTTTAGAATGTGTAAATAATATAACTAGAATTATATAGCAAGAATTTGAACCCAAGTAATCTAAAATGGGAGTCTGCATTTTGGAGACAATTATTATGTCACCTTCCTCTTATTTAATTTATGTGATCACACCTAGTCAGATTTTGCGCTGATTTGTTACATTGTAATAGGGCACGCATCATCTGGCTATGCAGTATTACAGTGTACATCATATCTTCCTTCAAATAACATGTAATTCATTAAAA
Source organism: Eidolon dupreanum (assembly GCA_028627145.1). Classification (NCBI taxonomy): domain Eukaryota; kingdom Metazoa; phylum Chordata; class Mammalia; order Chiroptera; family Pteropodidae; genus Eidolon; species Eidolon dupreanum. Next base: position 66,843,827 of record CM053504.1, on the reverse strand, counting down.
CTGTTGATCAGACAGGTTTGAAAGCAAAGAATTCAGAAGAAAAAACCTGGAGAGTTTTACTTATGAAAGTCATTGTGCTACATACCAATAGTTATATTATTATATTTTTCACTTTTTGAATTTGGCATGGTTGGACAAAATATATTTCACTGAAGAATTACAGCTATGCAAAGAAAGGTCATCCCCTAGGTAGAACACTCACAGGACACATACTGCTACATATTTCTTGATTTTTCTCAAGGCAAGTTCAATTCCAGATAGTGTGCCCATTTGCCCCTATTTTTGCCCCAATGTATATCCCTATGTTTTATTGTATCATTTATATCATATGTATTATATTATAAAAATATAATCAATATTTTTAAGAGTACAAATATCCCTTATTTAAGAAATTAAATATAGCTCTGTATATATATACATAAAAGTTAAATAATATAAACATATATGTACATGAATGTTGATAAACATGCCAGTGCTTTAAAGTGTGCATAGTAAATTTTAGTTTTCTACTGATTTCTATTATAAAACTAAGATGCATTTTTTGAGAAAGAAACAAAACACAGCTTAACCAAAGACAATATAATCAAATTTAAGAATACAGCAAATCTCTTAAAAACGTACATTAAAAATAAATTCAGTCTTATAATAAAACACTAATGATACTAGAAATATGTTGTATTATAAATGTAAATTAGTTAGTATTCTATTTTATGTTTGGGAAAATGTATTGAACGTCCACAGGGGAAAGAAAAATAGCCTGACAGGCGAAGGAAGAGAACACTCTGAAATGTAAAATTCTTTAGCTTTTAAAAATCTTTAGTTCTCAATGTTCTTCAAGAGGACATGTCACTATTTTTCTTCCTCAAATCTTTGTCCAGAACTTCATGGATATTGTTGCTTTTAAGATATTAAATAGATTGATCTGAACTAATGGGTAGAGAGGTCTCTCTCTATCTCTCACTCACTCATTCTCTGTATTTGCTTATAAATTTTTACATTATTACTTCATGATCATTGTTTTCCATGAATGTTTTTAAATCCTTTTCTGGTGTGTTTACTAGAATTTTGAATTTATAAGATAGACTAGAGAATGGCATTTCTTTTTTTGTGAGAGAGATGTGATTTGTATCAGACAAACAGTAAAGGATACAAGGAGGAAAGAGCAGTAGAACAACCCAGTGTTTTGCTGGAAAGATGCTGTTAAAGACAGAACAGTTAAGAGAGGGAACTAGGAATGTTGAACTTGGTTGGCCAGGAGATCATTTACTGAAAAAAATGTATCAAGGAGTTGTAGTTAAAGTTAAATCATGTTTAAATTCTCAGAGGCAGAAACAGCCCAAGTATGAGAGAAAAACAAAAAACAAAACAACTGTATGTATTTAGATATCAATAGCACTAAAATACAATAACAAAGAATTAAATTTTATTTAGGCGTTTCTTCTATTGTGTGGTTGGACTAATATATGTAAATCAGTATCTTCTTGAAAATTTAGCTATGTTAATTCAAATGTAATATTTTATATTTTTCAAATGCTGAATTTTGAATACATTTTACACTTCTTTTAGTTTCCAGACAAAAATCAGGATGTTACTTGGGCAATAGTTGATACCCCCAAGAACTTTAAAATAAGGGAAGTAAAATTGATCTCCAGGCACTAAACTATAAAATATATACATAATGCACAATTAAAATAAGCACAGACATATTAAAACATTGGAATGAGTCTAGACCTAGTACACAGAATCATAGTCTGATTGAAGGCTAATTTATCTACAGAGAAAAAGGAATAAGCAGCAGGCAGCAGTAGAACCTTGGATAAAGGAGGGGTAAGCTAGAAATGTTCATCTAAATTCACCTGTGGGGTGGAGGGTGCCTACTTCAGCAGTGTGACCTCCTCTTTCTCGTGTCAGAAGTATCGATATTTTTTGTTCCCATGTTCTCTAATTATAGTTTGACTTCTCATGCAGCACTGCATAATCAGACTGAGGTGATCAGAGCACATATTCATCCAAGCTGTTTGGTGATTATTTTACTGTCAATTATTATATTGACGGAAGATCAGAGACTGCACATATGCATATTTGTATCTGTTCAACCCTGGGATGTTGTGTAAATAAATTTTCTTTATTTCAAAGCTAAGAGCCATTATCTTAGACACTGCTGATTTTATTAGCTATCCCTGTCTCATCTAAAAATACATAATATGTGATCTGTGATTTCTCTTAGTCACTTGAGAATTGATATCTCTGTGGCAATACCACAAACTTCCTGCACTACTCCATAGGCAAGTCCATACAGACATGTTGTAGTACGGCTGTGTTCAGCCTGGCTTAAGTGACTTGGGAGGACAAAAAAAATAATAAGGAAAGGATGGGAAGAGGAAAGTAGACTCAGCTGAGACTGGAATTGCAAAGAATAAGACTCATATGTAAGAAATTAACCAAAGCCTAGGAAGATAAACAGCATAAGGTTAGACGCACGTAACAAGATCATATAAGATTAATGACTATTCATATTTCACCACCATAGAATTAGCAATTCTGCATCTGCTTGAAAGTAAGGGAAGGAAATGTCTAACATGCCCACATCTCTGAAATTTAGGACAAAAACTAATGATCATTTCGGATCGTAAGGACACTTGCGATGATAGTGTCCTAAGGCAAAAGTTTCCATGATAATCCTTGATTTTCAAAGACCTTTTTGAACCTTCTAATTAGATGATGCTTCATTATGTTCAACATGCCTTTTTATATAATTTAATTGAGTATAGTATGTGGATCCTAATTCATTAATAGCATTCCTCTGGCGATCTTATATCCTATTATTATTCAAGCACAATGCAGTTTTTTAACCAGCAAAATTCTTAGGATGATTTACCAGTATTCATTTCTCCATAAAACCTACTTTCACGTAATGATATATGTTACACTCTATTTTATAAAGCCTTACCTACCTCACTGATTCATGTATCATTTAACAAGTATTTATTTAACACTTGCTGTGTGCATAGCCAAGATCATCCTCATACACAATTCCTGGGGCACCATTGACACTTCAGCATGGCACTTTGGAATTGCAGAGTTTGAAAGCTACATGGCTATATGTGGCAGCTTCTAGCTAGGCTCTGCTGAAATGACCTGGGAGGCAATGCAATGGGCAGGCAATGACCTGGGAGGTCTAATTCCTCCTCAAGAGATCATAGCTCTCAAACCTTCATGGACTGAATGTTTGTATTCTCCCCAATTTGATATGCTGAAATCCTAATCCTCAATGGGATGGTCTTAGAAGGTGAGGCCTTTGAGAGGTAATTAGGTTGTCGTGGTAGAAATGTCACAAATGGAATTAGTACCCTTATAAAATAGACTCAGGGAGCTTTCTTGCTCCTTCCATCATGTGCGGGCATAGTGAAAACATGGTCTTCTAAAACTAGGAAGTGGACTCTTACTAGACACCAAATGTGTCACTACTTTCATCTTAGACTTCCCAACTTTCATAACTGAGAAATACGTTTTTGTTGTTTATAAACCACCCAGTCTATGGTATTTTTCTTTAGCAGCCTGAACTACTGAACTAAGACAGTTATTCTGAAAGGGTCACTGCTGAAAATCTGACTGGAAAGAGAAGGAGGTAATAGCACCCATTTCTATGTTATTTAAGCACTAGCCTCCTAAAAGACCTATAATGTTCAAGGAACTTTGTAACTGTTACAGGAATGTCCTGCATTTTTTGAGTTGTATGTGACACAGCTTTTCAGTGGGAAAGAATTTGAATTTTATCTATAACTGGAGTTCAGATATACCCAGACTTGTCCGATGAATTGGAGAACACTAAAGGAAACTGTATGGAGTAAAAGAATAAAGATTCTGTGTGAAAGTATGAGTGAGGGAGAAGTTGGATGAGACTTAATGGCATTCATATGCCATGGGAGCACAGGGGGGGCAGTCCTAGGGGTTCTTACAGGAGACAGGGACAGGTGATAATCTATTTGGAAGGAGAGGCTATGATGTCACTATTGAGCAACTGAATTTACATTTCAAGGATAGGGCTTTTACACAGAATAAATGTTTATCGGGTGTGCTTTAGCAATGCAGAGGTTGAGACTATGACTGAGAAACTCCCCTCTCTCCACTTAACTCAAGCTTCAATATCACCAGAAAAAGAGTGATGCAGTCTTAGGATAAAAGTGAGCCTGCCTAAAACCCACACAGTATCTGGGGCCTTGACAACCACCGAGTCACACATTAGTACAAATTCTGGGCCTACTTATTCTAAGATGTACCTCCCTACATCCTATATCTCCTGTTGTCAGGAGTGGTGACTCTAACAGACTAGGTTCTTGAACTCACATGGTAATTGAACGTCAGGTGGGTTTGGCCAACAGGAGGCAAAACTGAGAGGTTAGAGGACAGGAGAAGGAGCACAGTCTGAGTTCTCCCTCTTTTTCTTTGCATTAAATTACATTGATAGAATTGGCCACATCTCCACCTGAATCCCTGTTTCACTGGACGAGCTTCTGTGTTTCAGTAACACCATTTTTCTCTCTTTCTTACTCCAGCCTAGGGGTGATAGCTTTTTTCTGGTATAACTGACATCTGGGTTGCTTTACCAATCCTACTTGGCTTCTCAGATTTGCCATTATTTTTTGTAATAAATTCCGTGAATTAAATTCTCTCCGTTGTAAATACTGAGAGATTTTTGTTTCTCTGGTGAAACCCTAACTTTATATTACTTGAAAATAAACTTTTTCATAGAGACAAGTCAACATCCTAAGATTTGGAGTGTTCCTATATAGTCAACTATTAGCAAGTGAAACCTGAAACATATTGGTTGCAGTACCATTTAATTCAGCTCAAAGGAGATTTATAATTCCAATAAGTAGATATCCAGCTCTTTCAATGTGCTGAGAACTTGGCTGTATGACCAAATTAGAACCCTCGATGCTATCCTTTTTGTTCTTTTTGTTGTTGTTGTTGGCTCTTGTGGTATCTGGGTTTGGAGATTTTGAAAAGACAATCTTGAGAGGTTTTGTAAACTAATGAAAATTTCCATTTTAGTATCCCCCATTTTTGCTTATGATGATGATTAAAACAATATATGTCTTAATTTACTATTATTTTTTAGGAAAACCTAGGAATTTGATATAATCTGCTATTAGATTATAAAGTAATATGTTACCAGAGGCTAACAGATCCTGTATTTATAAAATCACACAGTGTTTTATTATGGTGAAGGCACCTCTGATGGCAAACATATTCAAATACTTTCCATTAAACGTCCATAGATCTAATTCAAACTATTATTAGGGGAAAAAACCCTGAGATTTATTCTGTTAATTATGAGACTGTTCATCTCAACTTAACTGGAAACTTTGAATTTGTTTGCCATTTTTTCTTTTCTGTGAATGTTTTTTAAACATCAAAAACATTCTTCAAGAGCTACAACATTAGTAATTGACTTTTCACTGGGGAAATACGTCACAAACAGCTCAATTTTATGATGTTTCTACAACTTTAGAAAAATCAAGAACACAGCTTCAAAGAGATAACAGTTAAAAATAATTTCCTAGGGAGGCTACCTTATTGATGGGCACAGCTCGAAAGTTTTTGAGGTTCAGTTCAGTGAAGTATCCACATGTTAGAATAACCTCTAACTTGTCTGAATATTTTGCAACTGTAAATTGGATCTGAAAATATCCTCAGGATAGTCTTTATTTTCAAACTTGTCTACTACAAGACTCTCTTCTTCAAAATTTAAAGAGTATAGAAATATTATTCTATACTCTGTAGATTCTGATGAGGTCATGATGAAAAGTTTAAGCCAAGTTTTACTGTTTGGTGTTTCAGAATATGATTCTTGGTGTTATAGCAAAATAGATAGGTGTTTTTTAGAGAAGAGGAAGGAGGAGAACTGAGTCTAAATATCAAATAAGACCCAAATACAGGGTTCATAATTAAATATTATATTCTAAGGGATGAAAGAAAAGAATGTCAGGGCAGTGTAATAGGGATTTGGTTGTGGGGGGAAGATTTGCAACTGAATTATTTTTGTTGTAATTTACTTTATATTTTATTTTGTAGCAAATTCTACGCAAATGCTCTGGAAGGGAATGTGAATCAAAAATAGCTCTTAGATTTCTTCTCATTTCTTAAAAAATATAAAACATTTTTATAAACTGAAAAAGTCAAAAATACAAGCAAAAATACAAGTAGTATGTTTAACTAAAGACTGAAAAGATTGTAAATTTTACTATTAGTTCTGATCATTCAAAACTTATTTTTGAATCTTGAGAGATTATTAGATCTCTGACAAGACTTTGGAAAGAAAACATGTTCTGTCTTAGAGAAGTGCAGTTTTTATAAGTTTTCATGTAAAGCAAGATTGCATCTGGGGATTTAAAGAATTACATATGCTCGCATCAAAAATTTTAAATTGTTTTAAAAATCTGAAAACTTAAGAATTTCTATTTTAAAAGTAAGAAAATGCTTAAAATTATTAAGGAGTAAAAGCAAGTGATCCACTTTGACAAATAGAATGGCAATTGTAGAGTGTATCATTTTAAACTAAAGATAGATTTGGAAGCAATCAGAAGAAGATGCAGTGCTTTATATTTTAGGCTTTAGGATGTCAAAATTGTTGTATGAGTACTGAGGAATAAACATACAAAATCTCAGCCCTTATCCAGGAATCTTCTTAAAAATCACATGATATGATCTCTATTTAATGTTCAGGGAAGAAAAGGAATGCAGAAAATCTATATATTCATCTAAGTAATATTTAGTAACTTTCCCAATAAGAAATAAAGCATTTGGCTATCTGACATATGTCTCTGGGGAATAGAAAACAGGAATAACTAACAAATAAATTTTATAAGAAAGAAAATTAGGGGATTTAGTAAACATATTTGTCACAAGCTTTGAAAATTACTTAGAAGTGGGCTATATATCATTGAGCTTTTTGAGGAAAAGGTTAGGAGGCCTAGTAGACAATTTGCCACAAGTTTTGTTAATTACTTAAAACTAGAACATGTATCTTTTGATTCCAAGAGAATGAAGTACATGGAAGGAAATGCCTTGTCCTTTGAAAGGCAAGGACAACATATCTCTTAACAGTTCTTCCCCTCTGCTTCCTGAAGAACCTTGTTCCTTTCACTAACTGTTAGCAAAAATTCTAGCTCAGCCATGCTTCACGTGTACTGCTTTCTTTTCTATCAGGAAAGTTGTCCAGTCAACATTACCAGGACCGATGCAAGACACCACAAACTGAGCCTTTCTATTTGCTGAGCAAGGTTCCTGGTGCCATTGCTAGCCTGCACAGGGCCCTTTGCAAGTGACTGAAATTTACCACTCCAGACGGAGGAGCTGTGCTCACAGGGTGAGAGGACTGGGGCTGAATTTCAACTCCCATTTGTCCCTCCAGATGAACACCCTTGTGTAAAACATGTTTGTAACGACCAAGTATGAGATCCAGAGTGACACAGTAAGCTCCAAAGGAAGGACATGGTAAATGTATCAATATCAGTCAGGGTAGAAAATGAGTTATTTGGGAGAGATTAATGGATTATTCACAAAGGCATGAGTAGGGCTTAGAGAGATCAATAGGAAATGGCAAAGCACTCAGAGGCTAAGCCCAAAGGAACAAAGGAAGGGAACCATTATCAGAACCCAGAGAGAGTTGTAGCAATACCTGTCACTGTAATTGCAGCAGACTTATAAAATAAGCACAACACTACTATTTATTTAAAGGCATATATCAGATCAGCCTGTATCAGATCTGGCCTTGAGACAAATCAATCGCTATTTGCCTTGCTAAAATATTCTCCACTGTTGCCTATCATTGAGACATTTTCTACACTCAGTTATACCTAGAATTCTCTTTCAGGAACTGAAAGTACTCATATGTTCATTTCTCCTCTCTTCCCAATGCGATAGAGTAGAAAGACCATCTTGCCAGTGCTGTTCTTTTCTACTTCAGTCTTTGTTCTTCCTGGCCTCAAATGGAAACTTGCTGGGAGAATATATGAGAAAATCAAATATCTCAATATGAATAAGAACAACTTTCATTCCTAGTCTTAGGTATGTGACTTTGTCAGCTTCCCTTTCTTCTGTGAGAATCAATGTGTGCCTTGAGTTGAGAGATCCAACAGGACATTTGATCTGTTGAGCAGGGATTCAGATTTTGATACCTTATATCGGGAGAACGATATCTGTTCTCTATTTATTCATTTTGGTCACTTATAATTAGAGGGATAAAGCAAATAAACAAACATTAATTATGTTAATGGTGGACTCAAACTGCCACAAATAATGATGTCTTGGATCAGAAGACAAAATTTGTTACAGAGTTGGGCATGAGGTTCTCTTCATCCTTTCATGGAATCAAACATTCTGGCATGTTGAAGGTATATGATTTTGTAAACAGCTGGAGATCACACCCCATGCTTAAAAAGGCATGTTCTCTTAGAATCACTATCAGCATTGCCACCTAAAAGTTCTTTCCAAGAGTTTTGGAGATGTCAGCTATAAATATCTGGGAAATAATGTAAAAGATGAATCTGATTGAATTATGAGTAAAGTTAGATCCTTTAGGAGGTCTTTTGTTATATATTAAATTCCTACTATGATTGAAGAAGTACTCAGATTCATTTTAATTTCGGCATAACTATAATGTGATCTTACTAAACAGTCACAGATGGTCTAGTCTAAGAGATACTGAGTTACAGTTGTCTAATGGGAGATACAATTCCAACTAAAAAATTATGAACAATTGTATTTCAAGACACAGCCCTGGAAAAGTGTTAATCTCCTTATTACTGACTGTACCATCTCTGGGGTAGTTAATGTGGCAATTGCTCTTAATCATAACCTGGGGACAGAGTTGGAGGAATGAGGAGAAGATGGTCTTTCAATATATTAGGTAGGCAGTTTGGGAGAAAATAAAACCAAAGTAGTTCTGACCAATAGTATGAAAAAACAAAATTGAATATAATCAGATTTTAACTTCTACTACCCATTATTGCTAACATGAGAGGGGAATGGTAACTTTTACTAGACAGAAAGTTTTCCTATTAAGGTCTAGGGATTTTACTCTTATTACTTGATTTATACACAAACTTCCAAATAACTTTTCAATATTGCTCTTTACAAAATAGAAACCTGGAATATAGTGAATTAATTCACTGAATTTATAGAAGTAAGAAATATTAAGCACCAGGATCTGAACCCAAGATTTTCTGACTTCCCATTTATTCTTTCTCTACCTTCTGTTCCCATACCCTAAATGTTATTCTTTAAAAACTGTCCTACATTTCTATATTTAATTTGAACATTTATGGCAGAGAGTCCAGAAGAATACTGAGTGAATCACATTCGATTTTAAATGTCTCAAGATGTCCTTGTACCTAAAATTGCCTTCAGGGTTAATCCTACTGAAATCAATTGGAATTGATTTCAAAATTAATAAATAAGTAGATGTTTGAAAGGGAAAGCCCCCTCAGTACTCAGGGTCTAGGGTTTCTTCTTTCTGGAAGAAACAAATTACTGATCTTATTTTACTAGAAATTTTCTATTGAAATGTGAATGCTCTTCTGTTTCTCCATCCATCCATCTTCCCCTCACATTTTTTGAGCATCTATAATGTGTGTGATACTTTTTTGGGGATTAAAAAAACAATGTTATTCTGGAATTCGATTAGACCCTCTGCGATTATTGAATCTGCTCCCTGGTTTATATACTGAAAGAAGTGAAAAGGCAAGCACTGGCATGAGGCTACAGTTCATCATATAGAGGATTAAAAGTGTCATTAAATTTTGAAAGCAACAAAACTTAGAATTGCAATAACATAGTAAGTTCTACACATCCCTTGCATCACACTCTGATGTGGGTAGGGTAGTTCTCTATCCTGTAGCTTATGCTATCCAGAGCTTGGATTTTTTTAGATTAGTGTGGCAGAATGACAGAAAGATAAAGGTTGCACACTTGTTCTTGACTGTCTTAGTCAGAAGCAATACATATCAATTTCTTTTACTTCATTGGTGAGAAATAGTCACATGGCCTCTACCTAAAGGCAAAGTACTCTGGGAAATGAAGGGAAGCAGATGGAATGTTTGAAGTGCTGAGTCTTCCACAAAGGTCACCAAGGATGTGCTTACGACTAGATTTGGGGGAGGAGTAGTTGAAGGTGTGCTAGGAAAGATTCTTTTCAGAAATAGAAAAGCAATTGTACCTTAGATTTTAATTCCTTCATGGAGACAATCTTTTCATTGCATAGAAGGATAGGATTTGAATAAATAACATAGGAGAAAAAGAAATTTTTTGTATCCATTTGGACATAGTGCCTGTTTGAAATTTCTGATCTCTTTTATAGTATAGCTCAACAGCCGTATGAGTCATTCCTCAAATATAGTATTCTAAGTATAATTTAGTGATTTTCAAAAATATATGATCGATTTTGCTTTAACGGAGAGGCAGGTGTATACTTTAAAGAGTAGATCATAAAATTCATCCAAATGTCCTCAAAGAAACGGATGAACACGTTAAAGTGAATACAGTTTACTAGTTCTGTGGAAATTAGGATAAAACCAGCACTATATAATTCAGCACAACATGATTTCTCCTCAAATTGAGGAGGCATATGGCTTTCCATTACAATTCAACAACCATGTCAAATCTTGAGATCTAATTGTAGCTTGTACTCCCTCTTTCGAAATGGTTGACTTGGGCAAGCAACCAAAAGCAGAAGCGTCAGGCAGGTGTTCCTGAATCATCTGCTGGTTTCCATTTGGTTATTCTTGCAGACCCCTTGGCAAGGCTGCCTGCTGATAAACTCAAACCTGTTCATTGTTTGGGATTCATGGATCAGGATATGAATATCTTAAAGTGAATGATTTCATGTACAGCTGACACCAAGGATTTCTATTTACCTGTGAGGCTGTGTGGGGCACCATTTGATTATGAAACATATGCTGAAATAGCAGGGTGTGAACTAAATACAAACAAAAATGTACCCGTTTGGCTTGAGCGTATTGATAAGCAAGAGCAAACTATGTTCCCAGATGATATTTAGGTTACAAATAGACCAATTAAAATTCTGAGGGGTGTTTAGTAGTCGAAATAGCCCAAAGTTATACTGATAGGAGGTAAATTAGCATGAAAGTGTGTGATATGGAGGTAGACTTAAAAGCTCTCCTTTTTCCATGGACTCAAATCCCCAAGTCTGATCAACATTAGTGTTCTTCCTGGGTCAAAATAACTTGGATAAAGCCTGTTTTGTCAATTTCAAAATAAATAACTTCTAATAAAATATTTAGAGATTCTATAGAAAGATTGTTCAGACTGTTCTGTCTATTCAGTTACACTGTTTCATGGGTGAAGATTTGTCAGTGTGTGAAAGATAAAGAGTAAACTAAAGCCCTGCACTGTTACTGAAAAGAGAATAATTGCCCTTTCTTCTTAAGAGATGGGCACCAGTGGAGTGACTTTCAATCTTGTTTGCACTTTGCAACTATCTGGGGTGCTTTATAAGGTTCTGATGCCTGAGTCCTACCACCCATCCTGGGTTTAATTGGTCTGAGGTTTTGGATAAGCACTGGGGTTTTAAAAACTCCCCAGGTGATTCTTACATACAATCGCAGCTGAGAACCACAGTTCAAACACTTGTTATAGGCAATTCTCCTTTTTGGATTAATAAAAAATCCTTAAAAAACAAAGTGTGTTACTAAAGGTAGAAGTGCTTGACATATTCATCATTTAACAGGCTCCTAAAATAACATTGCCTTATAAATGTCAATAAGGAGCTCAAAGGGGACCTCAAAAAGGGAAGCAAGAAAAAAAGTGGAAAGTATATAGAAAAGAAAGACCCAAGTACCAAAATCAAATTTAATCAACTCCATATTTGAGACTTAGTCACTCTAGCAAGGAAAGATCTCATAAGTTGTCTAAGAAATGTCATGTTGGGTACCTTTGAAAAGATGCAGGGCAAAAAAATATATGAGGTCACATTTATTTCCTTAAATTGTAGTTTCCTCATATTAGAAATAGATTAATACATAAATTGTCTTCAAGGTTCAATTTCTGTAGTTCAAAGGTAAACTTTGGCTATTCTTTAATTTCCACTCACTCCTTTCTTTTAGCTAATGTAAAGCTCTTGCAAAAATTATTTAGCCCTTTAATGTGAAGTCCTATTTGGGCCCAGAAGTGTTAAGTGCAAATGTGTTGTAGACTAGAGTGTAGTTTTTATGTGAGTTACAGACTAAACCTTTACACGGAGAAGGAGATAACTGAAAGTAAGCACCTGATGCTTCAGAGTGGCCTCAGTCAGAATGTATCTATGTAGGCAGAAGCCCAGCGAGGCAGAAAGTATCTTTCAGATAACTAAAAAGTCAGCTGTGTCCTTCAGATAACTGATTAATTATCAAATAAGTTCAGTGTGTGGGGGGGGGCAGGGGAGGAGAGTGTGGAACTAGATGTCAAAAACAATATTATCCTTATACTATAGGGGATTTTTATTTTAAAGTCAAAATTATCCAGAAAAAAAAAAGCTAGAAAAAAAAAAGAAAGAATACATGTACCATAAAAGGTATCAAATTCACTCTCAGTGTATTTTCATTTGAAGACCCTCTGCGTGACATGTTTTATTAACATATAATTTATTTGTCTCAAGTTTTGATAGTTTTCAAAGCACTTTCAAAAGAGACCCTTACGTTTTTTTTAAGAAGACAAAGTGATTCACAGTTGGATAGCAAGAAATCAAGTTGGTAGAGTAATAATTGTAATCTTAGAAACTAAAAACTAAAAATTTTTCTCCAGATACTGGCTTTTTGTAAGGGAGAATCCTAAAGCCATTAGATGCAATATTTTAATTGATCTCACTCAGCTAGTTAGTTACAGCAGGGAGAGCTAGAGTCCACTCCTCTTTTGTCTCCAATGATTGGTGTAACTATCATTTGGACAAACCCACGTAAACACTTAGGGGCAGTGCTAATCCTAAAACACAATACTGTTTTAGGACAATCCATGTCTCCCAAGTAACCAGAAATCTCCCCTAGAAGCTCTGTTTTTGAGCTCCTGAAAACTGGGAGGTCCATGTAATAAATGATCACAGTATTCCAAACAGAACTTCAGAGACATTAAGACCCATTTATCATACCATATTATGGATGACTTAACCCATAGCACCCAGGGGACAGTTTTGAAATACGTATATGTGACAGATAGCAAAATATTATCTGTATCTGAGTTGGTGATCTGAATAGATCTGAAACAATGCTGCCAAAGGATTCATAGAAAAACATTGTTAAGTAATGGATGCTATATCACCCAAAAGGTAGTGTGTTTTTACCCCAGCAATCTCTGATAAGTCTAAGAAGTGTAGTAGTACTTCAAATTGGACTTAAAGAGTTCTAAGTGAATATGCCAAATTTAGATATTCTTTCATCTTTACTGATTGCTCTGACTATACTTATCTCCCCTCTTCTCAGCTTATACAATTTAAATGATAAAGTATTGTAAAAGAGATGTAGATGATATTTTAGAGTTAACTTAGTTCATTTTCTAGAATTTAGTGACATGTGATGGCCAAGATCCCATACTTAGTTTATTGCTTCTCAGAAATTTTAACCTATCTAGGTTCTCCTCACATTCTATTTTTTTTTTTTGTGATTAGTTGAGTATTGATTGATACAGCCCAATTTAAGAAAAATACTTGATGCCCTCTTTAATAGTTTATATTTTGAATATATGATATTGTGTGTCCTATAAGATTTTATTGCTTTAGAGAAGAACTATCAACTTTAGCATCACTCACAACCTAAAACAAATACAATGTTAATGTCAGGAGGCATGTAAATATTACTGTTAGTCAATCTTATTCAGTCAATCAAAAATTTATTCCATAAAGAAAATCCAAAGTTATTTGGGGCCAAGTATTTCTGAAGGTGTCTTTGATACCTTCCCACCTCCCAGTTATTCAGTGTCACAGTTGCTTTAGAGCTAACCTGAGAATGAATCTCTAAAGTAAAATGTAAGGAAAGTAGTATTTTGCCCAGGTGTTTCGAAAATTCAGAGGATGTTGACCTAGTGGGCAAGTTCTAATTTGGGTTTTAATAATGGCATTCCCAAGCAATTAGCTGAACACACAGGAGGAGAGTAAGGAGGAGGTAGAGGGGGAAAAAAAAAAAAAAACAGCAATTTATGAATAGTAGCATAATGGGCAGCTAAATTGGACTCAATTTTGTTCATCCAAAGGTAAGATGCCCAGGAGAATTAGGCTAAAATGTTGCCTTTCTTTGGCTAGTAAATAATGGTGACATAATCCCCTGCAGGTCTTTAAAGACCTGCCCTTTGCTGAGACTGTGATTGAACATTGGAGCGCTGTACTAGCTTACTGTTTCATGGCATCTGAGAGCTTCTAAAGGACTAATGTGTACCAACCAGCTCTTTGTTTTTGCCAATTATCAGTTAAGTTCAACAGAATAATTTGTACATATTTCTTTAAAATCTTTGTTGGAAATTTTTGCATTAGTAGGACTGCAATTTTCTGTTTCCATGCACAATTAGCAAAGCTTACCTTTACTGAAATAGACAGGATTTCACCATTATATTAATTCAGTTTGTGCTCTAAATATGTGCAGAGAAACAAATGAGTAACTTGCATTGACTATTGGAGTAGATTGTTTGCTGTAATACAATTGTACAAAGGTCTTATATATATTAAAAAAAAAAAAAAAAAAGCTGTTCTCTCCTTTGGGAAAGGAGAGGTAAGATAAAAGAATCCATCATTGTGTGTTTATTTCTTCATGATTGCATGTTGGAAGCACTGAGAGTATTTGAGGATGTGGGTGGAAGTTTAGAGTATACATTTGTCAAGAAAGATTATAACCTCCTCCTCCAATCCTGAAAAGATTTAAAAGGATGCTGCCTTACAAATCTATCTCTCTAATTCTAGAATGGATTTTTCAATTGTCCTTTTAGAGATTCAGACTTTTAGTATGATAATTAGCTAGTTTACGAAACTGAGAAGCAAATATCTCTGTGATCACTGGGCTGACAGAGAAACAGAGCAGGAGAGCTAATCCATATTCTAATGACTACAGATGGCAACACTATCATACATCTCACATGTTCCTAGGTGGAAATTTTCTTATAAATACCCAAACTTATGTCCATTTCAGATTGCAGCAGTTTTTTATGTTAATACTTGTTTCCACTGGAGTTGGCAATTAAAAACTCTCCGGAGTAGATTATGGTTAATCGAAGTTTGTTCTTCCCTCCAGAGCTTTATAATTATAAAGTTACTACATTTGTGGCTATATATACTGCCTCATGTTTTATCCATTTGAAAAATAACACTGCTACTTTTTTTTTTTTTAAGCCAGGGACATGGCACAAAGCATAGAAAGAGATTTAGCAAGGTAATAAGGATTGGTGAATTATAATGAAAAAAACAAAAACAAAAACAAAAACGAAAACAAAAACAAAAACGAAAACAGTATCCAGAGAGGATGGTCATTTGGCAATTTTGGCAAGCAGTTGTAAAGCCAACTGCAATAGCAATGATGATAGTACTAGGTTGCCAAATTATTCTTTTGGCTTGGGAACAAATTGCTTATGGCTATCCACTTCTGATAGACACCTCTGTGCTAAGAATCCTATTAAAAATTTGGGCAATTAAAGCTTAGCTCATACCTTCATTAAAAACATAAAATATCCTACCCGAACCACATTACTGATGTATTTGTTGCCAATTGTGATCTTCTGAAATTATAATATAATTTTTTGGGGGGGTTATTACATAAATGTACACATCAAGTTCAGTGGTTCTAATTTTTAAGGCTGTACTAATGTAGTGGATAAAAAATATTAAGAAAATGAATATTTGTTCTTTAAAAGTATATAGAAAGAAGAAAAGTCATATTTACTGTGAAGAGATGCAATTGTGTTTCTTTAAATCTCATATTCCAATTTATATTTTTAATTTTTGTTTTTAAGCACTCTATTTAATAAGAATGTGGAATACTTGGAAGCATATAAGTGAGTTCAAATATGATGGATTTTACACAGCAGTAATACCCCTGTTATTCAATATCATTTTGAGCAGTTGAGTCCCTAATCAAAAGGCTAGTAGTGACTCTCTCTTCTAGTTTTCTTCTTTAT
Organism: Eidolon dupreanum; assembly: GCA_028627145.1. Lineage (NCBI taxonomy): Eukaryota > Metazoa > Chordata > Mammalia > Chiroptera > Pteropodidae > Eidolon > Eidolon dupreanum. The sequence continues at coordinate 66,827,678 of CM053504.1, read as the reverse complement.
TCAGAAATATTCTACTAAACTCTCCTCTTTATTTCCAAGAGCACATTAAAAACAATAAAAATAAATAAAGAAAAAAAAAAAAGGTCTCCTTGGTTCTTTTTAGGAAGGAAGGGGCTAGTCCCATTTTCTTCCCTAAAAGTAATGCCAGACACCCTTAAACATATGAATGGTTCTATATTTTCACCTCTGAATTGAAAACCTTGAATTTATTTTCATCAATTAATTTACAAGTTGTTTATATTTGGAAAAGGCAATTCAGGGAGTATGACTGAGCTGCTCATTTTCCATTTTCAGGGATAGATGTGTTAAGGATCATGAACTTGTATTTCAGAAGGCACCCAAAATGCATTGGGAGAAATCAGTTGAACATCCTGCATAGTACTTAGGGATCTCCCAATCTGGCTCAAGCAGGGGCTCATTTGGTTGGAGGGTATTAGTCGTTCAACTTGGCTTAATAGCTATCTAATTTTATGAATTCTTCTGCTAGATTTAAATTTAAAGTTAAAAAGGAGAAGGAAATATTGCAACACAATTGAATTAATTTTTTTTTCTCTTTTTTTGGTCAACACAATATATCTAGGGAGTTTCTTTAAAAAGATGAATCAAACAAAAGTGATTAAATTAAACTGAGATAATTATTTTCAGCATAAATTCATGCCCAATGTCAAAGACCTTCATTGAAAAAGCTGTTGTGTTACAAGATAGTCCACAGAATACAAAATATAGTAATTATCCTGGGAGTCTTTACATTTTAAATGTCACCAAAATTTAATCCAATTATATAAAGTAATCTTTTGAGATGCATAAAAAAGATTTGTTTTATACTAACCAAATTCCTTAGCCTACTATCACGTCTCTCCTTGTGATCTTTTATTGCATGTTCCTTTTCCTGTGGTCCATTATTTACACATTGTGATTCTTTGCATCTTTAAATAATAGTACTATTTAGGTAAATGGCAAACTTTTGAGACAACAATTTTAATACTCATTTTTCTGGAGAAATTTAAGATTAGTTTGAAAGAAAATATGATCCTTTTGTGGTAGTTCAATTTCTTCTACTCAACACTGACTTTCTCAGTAATCCAACTTTGTTTTTCACAATCTATCAAGCAAATAACTACAGAGAATAGCAGCCCCTCTGCTTCTAAGGAAAATAACCAAAAAAAAAAAGGCCTTAAAATAACATTTCAGCAACATTAATAGGAAAAAGGATCCAGTAGTTTCCTTTAAAATAATATTTAGGCCTAGGTTTATCAGTCTATAGACCTATATTAGAATAAAGTGGAGAGGATGAAAATAATCATTCTGTCTTATATTTGTGTAGCATATTACAAAATTATTTTATAGCATTCTTATATTGAATTTTTCTGGAATATTTAGAAATATCATTAACTTGAGACTACAGTATGTTAAGTAATCCAGTTCACTAGTTTTATAACATAAATCAAATACTGTCAAAGTTAAATTTACAGGTGAGGAAACTAAGGTACATACATACATAAGTAATTTTTTTTGCTCAAGGCCTCAGAGACTGTACATAGCAAACCAAGGACTGGAATCTACTTCTTTTGGTTTCAAGTGATTTTTTTTTCAAGAAGCTAAAGGTTCTTCAAATCAATAAACTGGTGTTAATGGACCATTAGTAAAGTGAAAACAATCATAGAATTCCTTTCAAGAATCTCTGTGATGGTCTGAGGCTGAAATCCAATGGGTTGCCCATTAAGTCATCCTAGAGAAAACTCCTAGTGATATTGATTTTCACTTCTCAGTGTTTTTCTTAGCAATATTTGCTTGTAAGATTGAGGTGCTCAAAGAACACAAGATGCAGCTACTCTCTGCAGAGAAGAGGTTTCGAAGACACCATACAGCTTAACTCTCATCATCAAAGCAGTGGTTTTCCAAGCTTCAGCATGCTTAGGGCTTATCCTAGGAGCTTGTTGAAAAGCAGAATCAGGTCCTGGGTCAGGACCTAGAAATCTGCATGTTAAACAGGCACTCAAAGTGAAAGCAATTGAGGTGATCCAGGGATCTCATTTTGTGAAAAAACTGATCTAAATAAATTTTTAATTAGTTTAGGCTAATTATTTAATGCAAGAATATAGAAAATAAGGTAGGTCCATTATTAGGCACCATTTCAGATAACTAACATTGTTTCTTTAATCTACAAAATAGATTCTGTTGGAGCAAAGAGAGTCATTCTCCCACATGGCCACAACCAGCTAGGCTGGTTGTTGACCTAAAGGGACAGCTTTTAGATGAAGGTTGTAGCTAAATTTTCATGGCCCATTTAGTTCTTGGCCTCTCTGCTTAGCCCGCCAACAAAGGGCCAATTAGTAAAGATGGTTTCAGTACTTCTTTTCAAAGACAAATCCCTTACCACCAGGGAATTATATAAGCCCACCAACATACTTTGCATAACATGAAAAATCAATTCTAGGAGGGGCTCAAGATTCTGATTGTGGCCCAGATGAAAACAAAGCCATTAACCTTTAGCGGTTGAATGAAAGGTTGGCCCATGTGGTTAGGGTCTTGGGTAAGGTAGAATCAAACTTTTAAAAGGTGGTCTCCCAAAGAAGACAACCCTATTCTTGTATTTGAACTGTAATGATAATACTGAATTCATATACTTCCTTTTACAATGCATCTAAATAATGTAGCATATATTTATTCAGGGCTGTTAAGTAAACAACACAATCAAGAAATCTAGCTACATAAAAGGGAAAACAAATGTAATCTTTTACTCTGAATTTTCATAGTAGTATCTTGCAAAATCTTCCTGTTTTGAGAAGCTTTTATTGTATCACCCAACTCCTAAATTTCCATTGAAAATACATTTTTATTGAATTGAATTTAAATTATTTAGCTGTTTTTATGGGCATAAGGTAATCAGATACATAATGTATCACACTGTTCCCCAAACGTTCCTGATGGATGCTGTCTTTCTGCTAATTAAATCTACACCGCTGTTAGGAGGGGAGAAAGGTTTTTTATTTCCATTTTTTTTTTTTTTTTTACTATGCTCAGTTCCTTTTCTTTAAAAGGAAAATTAAAGGTCAGCTGTTAATTAGCTACTTTTGAAAAGTGTCCATTAATATTACATAAATTACTGCCTGCAAATCCAATTAAATTCTTAGGTCATTTTGGAACTAAATAGATGATTTAATTTTTAGGGCACATTATGAAATGAGGTCTATAGGAGAAATCAATACAGACACAGGGAAGGACTAAGTTGTTGTTTGTGTGTGTGTGTGCACACGTGCGTGCATGTATGTGTGTATGCAAATGTGTGTTTCTAGAGGTTTTCATGTATTTTTTCAAGTGCTAAGTTCTACAAGTAAATGGAGATACACTGGATGCTCAGTTAACCCTTTGGGTTGCTGCTGAGACCATGAGACCAAAATTACCCAGTAGTACCCTATGGTTAAAAAAAAAAAGAATAAATAGAGAGGATACAGGGGAAATAAACTAATACAAAGAAATTTAGAAATGCTTACATCTAAATGCAAGAAATAAGGTATTCTGAATATTTGTGCACTAATCCATTAATTTAAGCCTTCAAAATATATTTAATTTTCAGAATTTAGTAGGCATTAATCATATAAATGGTAATTAAATTCTACCAATGTAGTAGAAAAATTGGGTATTTAAAGGGAAGACAATAAAAAGTAACCCCTCAATTATCTTTAATTTGATAATGTTTAATGTTTATTCTACCTTGTGGACCCCAATATATTATGGCCTCAGAGGATGTATTAGTTTTCTAGGCCTGTCATAACCAAATACCACAGACTGAGTGGCTTAAACAGCAAGAATTAATATTCTCAGAGTTCTAGAGTTTGGAAGTCCAAGATTAATGTGCCAGTAACTTTTCTAAGGCCTCTCTCCTTCGCTTACAGATGACCACTCTCTTTCTGTCACTTCCCACGGTCTTTTTTTTCCGTTCACTTGCATCCCTGAAGCCTCCCTGTGTGTCTCAATCTTCTCTTTTTAAAAAGACAGCAGTCAGATTAGATCAGGGCCCACACTGAAGACCTCATTTTAGCTTAATCATTTCTGTAAAAATCCTGTCTCCAAATGAGGTTATGTTCTGATGTACCGGGGGTTAGGGCATCAGCATATGAATTTGGGGGCAACATTCAGCTCCTTACAGAGGAATACTGTAGTATATTACAAAGAGCACTGCACTTCACTTAGATCTATTGGGTGACATCACTAAGGTGTTATTCTTAAACTTTCTGCAGTGTAACATAGTATCTAAGGTCATGGAGTTTTAATTCACAAGTAGCTTCAAATTCTAACTCTTTCATTTAAAGTTGAGAAAGCTAGAGCATGTTAGTTCAATTCATTGAGTTTCAGTTTCCTTATCTGAATGATAACAAACATTTCTGAAGATTTGGGGATTAAATAAAATGTTTAAAGCACTTACAGTGTTGAATGAAATGAAGTGGCTAATAAGTCATAGCTATTACTCTTTTTAAAAAACAATTTTGTTTAAATCTAAATTATATACCATAAGATTCACTCATTGTATATGTATGATTCAATACCTTTTAATAAATTTACAAAGTTACGAAACCATCAATGCAATTCAGTTTTATAAAATTTTTTATCAGCCTAAAGAGATCTCTTATATTTTTTCAAAACCATGTCTTATTTACATTCCTAGCTCCTGGCAACCACTAATCTACCTTTTGTCCTTCTAGATTTATATATTCTGGACATTTCATATAAATGTATTCATATAATATATGTTCTTTCATATCTGGCTTTTTTCATTTAGCATAACATATTTGAAGTTCATCCATGTTGTAGCATTCATTAGTAGTTTGTCCTTTTTATTTTTGAATAAAATCCCAATGAGTGTTTTACTCATTAATTGACGAATATTTGAGTGGTTTCCACTTTTTAGCTATCGTGAATAATACTGCTATGAACATTCATGTAAAAGTTTTGTATGGACATGTGTTTGTATTCAATTTTCTTGGGCAGATTCCTAGAATAGGAATGGCAGTGTTGTATGCTAAAATGTCACTTGCCTTTTTAAAAAACTTCTGCTTGCTTTCCAATGTGACTGAACCATTTTACATTCTTACTAGTAATATATGAGTGATCCTGTTTCTCCACATCTTCCCTAATATGTATTATCTGTGTTACAGCCATCAAAGAGATTTAAAATGGCATCTCACTGTGGTTTTAATTTTTATTTCCCAAATCAGTAATGATGTCAAATGTCTTTTAATGTTTTATTAATTATTCATATATGTCCTTTAGAAAAATTTTTATTCAAATCTTTTACCATTTAAAATGATTCGGGTATTTGTATTCTTATTACTGAGCTGCAAGTGTTTTTTACTTCTCAAATTCTGGTTAAAAATTCTTTATCACATATATAACTTGCAAATATGCTCTCTCAATGTGTGATATGGCTTGTCTTCATTTTCTTAGTTGTGACATTTGAAGTGCAAAGTGCTTAATATTGAGGATGTCCGATTTTTTTTTTTTTTCCCTTTATGAATCCTGCTTTTGTTACTGTACTTAATCTAAGGTGTGAAGACTTTCTCCTATGTTGTCTTCTAAAAGCTTTATAATCTTACTAAGTCTTTTTCTATTTAGGTCTATAATCTATTTTAAATTAATATTTGTATATGGTGTGAGGCAGGATCTAAGTTCATTGTTTCATATGTGAATATCCAGTTTTCTCAGCACAATAAATTGAAAAGATTATACTCTCCTTGTAGAATTACTTTGACAACTTCATCAAAAATCAGTTATTTTTAGAGTCTCAGTTTTCCTCTATTAATCTTTATTTGATATGCCAATAACACATTGTATTGGTTACTGTAGCATTATAATACATTTTTAAGTTAAAAAATAGTCTTCCAAATTCGATCTTCTTCAAAATTGCTTTGGGCATTTTGTGTCTTTTGCATCTTCATATAAATTTAGATCAGTTAACTAATTTCTGCACAAAAGCCTACTGAGATTTTGATGGGGATTGCATTGAATCTATTGATCAGTTTGGGAAAAATTGCCATCTTAATGCTATTGAGTCTTCTAATTCATGAACATAGAATGCCATTTTATTTATTTAGATCCTGTTTAATTTCTCCCAGCAAAGTTTTATAGTTTTCTGAGTATAAGCTTTAATTTTTTACTTCTTAAATTTAATGCTAAGTATTTTATTTTTGGTGCTATTTTGAATTAAATTATTTTTCTTAATTTTATTTTTGGATGGTTCATTACTGTTACATAGAAAAAACTGATTTTTTAAAATATGAATCTTGTATTCTGCATCCTTATTGAACTCATTTATTCTTTTTGTTTTTTAAGGGGAAGGAATTCCTTAGAATTTCTCACTACAAGATTATATTCTCTGTGGAGAAAGACAGTTTTACCTTTTTTTCTGTTCTTCTTGTATTGACTGATCATACTGGAATGATCCAGTACACTGTGAAATAAAAGTGGTGAGAACTGAAATTTTTGCCATGTTACTGATTTTAGAAGAAATAGTCATCTTGGACCATTAAGCATAATTTTAGCTATAAGGATTTTGCAAACATCTTTTTATTTGGTTGAGAAAATTTTCTTTGATTACTAGTTTGCTAAGTGAGAGTTTTTATTGTTAATGATTGTTGAATTTCATTAAATTATTTTTCCACATCTATTGAGATGATCATTTGATTCTTATCTTTTATTTTATTTTGATATCATGAACCTGGGCTGGGTATGCAACCATTCTCAGGCTGAAACATAGCAAATCTTCTCTCTTCTTACTAAGGTTAAAGAATTTTTCTTGATAAATGCTTCTGGAGTCATGCCCTGTTTCAGTGTCCAGAGTGCAGAGGTTGTTGTTTTGACTTTTTATTTTATTTTATAATTTTATTTTATTACTGCTTTCTAGAGAGAGGATTTGCTGTGCTTATCATCCAGCCATTTCGGAAGCCATTCTTTACCATCAACAGCTATTATTCTTTGTTCGATTATTTAATTTCAGTCTTAAATTTTTCTCTTTTGTAAAATAGGATTAGTAACCCTCTATGGAGCTGTTGGGAAGATTAAATATGTAACATATTTGAAAGTGTTTATTAAAAAACCTTATATATAGCTTATTTAATAAATATTAATTGTAATTGTAGAACAAGATCATTAAAAGGAGACTGAAAAAATGTAGGATTTCAATATAATTTGGGGAGCTCTATTAACTCCCTAGTTATATTGAGAGTAAATATTCAAATTGATATCTGCTAAGACATCTTATTTCTTTGTTGTCTTTAGGTAGATACTTTTATATCTTTTTACTTTCTACTTCGTTATTAAATCAGGGATACCTTGTAGCAATCTGCCATTCTCAGAACATTTCACTTCAGCTGTTCCTTCCTTAATAAATATACCAATGATTTTGGTATATGTCTTATTTATTGAGACCCTTTGGAAAGGCCAATGCCAATACCCTAGGCACCAACTTACAATGATAGCACAGATCCATTTAATAAAAAATGTTATTGTTTATGGGCAGGTCCTGTACATCACAAGTATCTAATAGCAATAAGCAGGAGCTAAAGACACTGGTAAGTGCAGATAAAATAAAATTTTCTGTCTTTAAGTTTGTTTTTTTCCTCCTTTCCCTTAAAATTTTGGCTGCTTGCTGTAGGATATGAGTATTATGGTATATGTATTGGAATAGCTGTAAACTTGTAGAGAATTAAGTGGCAGGAAATGAAATAAAGCTTTTTATGAAATTTTTATTTGAATTGATCTAGGAATCAGCCTTATCTAGCAAAATTCCACCTGACACTTGTGGATCAACACAATATCCTGGAATTCTCCAAAAGAGACTGTTCTCTGCCTCTTGCCTTAAATCATTCATTAGTATAATTTACTACCCATTAATAATGGCTTCTAGTGGGAAAGAGGTTATCTTGGTAATGATGCTACATTTATTTCATATATATATATATATATATATATATATATATGTATATGTATGTATATTAATTATATATATAGTTATATATATAATTTTTAAAATAATCTAGAAGAAAAATAAGATGAGTATGTAGATATATAGAAAGGAAATACTATAATAAATAGTGATATTTGGATTTGACTGTTTTGATTATGCATTAATACCTTGATCTACTCTTTATTTCCTTTTTTCTGTTTCTCTTTTGATAGCTTTTCTCAATTTATTTTCTTTTATTTCTCATATCAACTTTATTTTTTTCTCCTATAGTACTATCCTACTTTCCTCCTGCACCTATATTTCTATTGATTTCTTTTCCACAAAATGCCTCACTTATACTTGTTTCTTTTTGTCTTTTCTATACCATTCCAAAATGTCTAAATATATTGAGAGCATTTCACATTTCCCAAATAATCTATTTGAGGAAGCAGTTAATGTTATCTTTCTAATAAACAATTCCAATTGTCTTAGACGTAAATATCTCAATGATGATTCTCTCTACATTTTCATTAAAGCCAGGGCTTTGTTTGGTGTTTTGGTTTTAAACAAACAGTCATCCCAGCAGTGCAGCTCACCAATATAGAACAGAATTACAATGTACTTCCAGCCAAATTCACTTTATTGTCAATTTCAGTAGTGTTTCTTATGGTAGCAATTATTCTCTGTAAGCCTGCAAGCAAGCAGCAGAAAACTGAAATCATCAAAGAGTTTTTATCTGTAGCAATTCCAGAAATGGCAGGTAGCTGATAGTTTAAACTTTAGTTCTCTGCAGTGGAATAGTGCAAATAAGAGAATGCCATCTGCCTGCTCCTAGAGGCTTTCTGAAAAATATACCCAAGTTAATAAAGTTTCGGGGTGATATTCAATGACTTTGGTTACTATTGCACTGGATGCTGTGGCATATCTATGACCTTTTGCTGCTGCCCTAGACACTCCTGAGACAAATTTCATAAGTTAGAGTGGAATTGCTTTTTTAAAAAATATATGAATTAGGTATTTGGATGCTTATCTCAATTTTCTAATTATCTGAAGTGAGATTCTCTAAATGCAAGTTCCTTGATTTAACCTGGAAAATAGGATTATTGCTGAGAGATACATGAGCAGGAGCAAATATATAAATCAGTAACCAGCTTTTGATTTATTCTTAAGGGAATTCTTAGGAGATTAGATGAAGGGATGATTGTAAAATGTCACCAGTTGTTTCTTGCTGTTGATGATAACTCATTTAATGTATCATAGATAGCAAGGTGGACTGATTTTTTTTACAAATGTTCTAAAAGAAGAAGATTTTTCCATGTTTCTTTAATCATTAACAAGTATTTATTGACCTTATTTGCCATGCTTTGGGTATACAAGGGTAGAAAAAGTCCTCAGGTTAAAACAGTGAGCAAGATAGTTTATATTCCAGCATAGAAGAGTATTAATAGAAAAATTGCTTATGTATAATTGTAATAAGTATACAAAAGAGTCAAGTATAGAGTGCTGTGAGTATGTAAAACAAAATATTATGATTTGTATATTTGTGTCCCCCTCAAAATTCATGTTGAAATACCAATGCCCAATGTAATAGTATTAGGAGCTGGAGCCTATGGTAGATAAGTCATAAAGGTGGGTCCTCATAAATGACATTAGTGCCCCTATAAAAGAAGCTCAAGAGAAACGCTGCCCTTCCGTCAAGTGACGACATAGTGAAAATTGGCAGTCTTTGAGGCTTTACCCAAACCCAATTATGTTGGCACCCTCATCTCTGATTCTCAGCCTCTAGAACTGTGACAAAATCAATTTCTGTTGTCCATATGCTACCCAAAATTGTGGTATTTTGTTACAGCAGCCTAAATGGACTAAAACACAAGAGAGCCTGCTCTTATCTCTAGAGGCTTCCTTAAGAAATTTGATGAACCATAAGAAATGATTTGGAATTAATAAGTGAGGAAGAACCGTGGAAGATCAGTCCAGGCAGAGTGGACAGATTAAGCCAAGGTCCTGAAGCAGAAAAGAACACAGAATATTTGAAGCCCAGGAAGAACACTAGTATAGTTAGAGCACAGAGTAATGGAAGGGTTGTTCAAGGTGAGGCTGGTGAAGTAAGCAGGGTTAGACTACGCAGAGATTTGTAAATCAGGTCAAATATTTTGGTCTGTATGTTAAGAACAATGAAAATTTACCTTAGTGTTTTAGTCAGGGAAGTCATATGTTTTGTACTTTCAAAATAACTCAACCTGCAGTGTAGAGTCTGTCTTTAAGGCCAAGAGGGAATATTGGGAGACCAGTGATAACTTAATCCAAAGTAGTAGTAGAGATGAGGAGATGTGGGTATTTTTAAGAGTATTTTATGTGGCAAAGTGACATGTATTGGGATGAATGGACTAGGGAATGGGAGATGCCAAGATTGATTCCCATGGCTTTGACATATAATTAAACGTAGCTAGGTTCACAATTAGTAGATATTAAGCAGACATTTGGCAATACTAGAATTTTAAATGCTGAAGCAATCTAGGCTGGTGCAAAACATTGGAAGTGATCAGCACACATGTGGCCACTGAGGCCATGGCTGAAATCACCTAAAGAGAGAGTGTGGAATACAAAGAAAAGACTGAGTTTCTAGTCTATTAAAACTCTAATATTTAAAATATGATGAATGGTAAAGAGTATATTTTAAGAGATACAGAGGAAGAAATAGAATAACTTGATTGCCAGGAAGCCAAGAAACATGCTGATCTATGAACAAAGGATTGGTATCAGCCATATGCTGCCAAGAAGTTAAAACACCTTCCTGTAAGAATTGTACTTATTCTAATCAACCTCTTTTCATTGCTCAACCCTGGAAATAAAGGAGACATAGAAACTGCTCACTTTCCTTTTTGACTATGGATATTTACTCTCCTTTAGGCTATAAATAGAGTCAGAGTACTGACTGATTATAAGGAAAACCACTCCTTTAGACAAATAGAATCTTTAAGTTTAAACATAGTGTTCCTGTGGGCAGAAGCAGTGCAGCTGGGCCCTGGGGACTCAACTCTGTCCTTTATCTATGTTTCACTTACAATTTTTTTCTGTAAATATTATGGGAAGAATAAGGATCACATTAATCAGTAGCTTGGATTTTATTGGTAATGCTCCTAAAAATAGAAAATCCTTTGAGTTTTAGGGCTCAGTGTTTGCCTTAATAAGATATTTATAGTAGGCTATACTGGATTCTTAAATTAATATTAGTGAAATGTGTACAGTATAATCAGACATTTACAGTCCTTATGCTGATAATATTTTCTCTTGGAGGAATATGAAATGCTTATTCTTGTTACATAATTTTGAGTGCAGTGGGGTTTACCTTGCTTATATACATAACCTAAAGATATCTGGAAGGCTTCTTTTGGGTTAAAAGTTATTTTGAGAATAAAAATTATTTTATGTTTATATTGACAAAATTATATTTATAATAATAATAATTATAGTTATTTAAATCTTAGATTTTATTAAATAAATTAATGTAGGTTCACCCATATTCAAAACCAAAAAATATATATATACAATTTTTATAAATACTTTTGTTATATAAATTATATATCTCAATTTAAAATATATAAATTAAATATATTTTATATTTATATATTATATATCAATATATAATACATAAATAAAATTAATTGATATACAATTCACATAGCGTACAATTTACCATTTTAAAATGTACATTTAAATGTTTTTATAAACAGATTTTAACTAATAAATGTCAAATCTTTCACTCAAGATTTGATGAAATCCTTAGATCAATACAACTAACAGAACTGTTTCTTTCTTGGTCTTAAAATCATTTGTTACCCTGATTCAGATTTTCTTCACTCTCTTTTGTGGATTAACATCTTTATCCAGCTAAATTATTTTAAAAGATGCTTGTACAGATTCTCAATTCTCTATGATTATTGAAAATTCATACTTTGTGTTTTTATCAGTTTTTCTCATAAGCACTAACTATAGCTGCATCAACATATGAGAGATCTAACCATTTCTATAATTTGAAGGAGTTAATTTTCTATAAATTTGTGATGTTAATCCTTACCAGTTATGGAAATGATCTCCTGATCTATGTGTCATATTATGGTAGAAAACAAAAACTCTACATATTGTTTTAACAATAATAAAATTATTGTTAAGAAGAGGGAAAAATGCAAACTTACTAGTCTATATTCCCTACATTAGACTAGATAGACATTCATAGAAGTTAAACAATGACTATCTTTAATGAAACTGTAACAGAAGTTCTCATTCTACTAATTATTAAATTTCAGTATATAGAAAACTTCACAACATAATTAGAATTTTAAACTGCAGAAAGTTATTTTCTATGACAATATTGTTTGATTTTTTAGGAGGTGATTTACAGGCTCATTTCCACAAAGGATACACAAGTAGATTCAACTATGCTCATAAATCTCTCCTTGATCCTCAGGATCCCTTAAAACATTGAAGTAGATATAAACCCATTTTGAATGGGCTTTTCTACTGCAGAATTTCTGATCAGTCATTGAAGAACAAATTCTGCTTTCTCCCACACATTTTGCTGTGTATGATGATTTGAGAGACTTAGTATAATTTGGATTCTTCTATCGAAATGACAAATGACATTTTATATTCAGTTCTTTAAAACTTAATGGTGCTCAGTTTCAAAAATTTTAAAAGCTATTTGGCTGTAAATGAAAGTCACTTCTGATAATTCCTAGGTTTTTTTTTTTTTTGCTGATTATTTTAAATGTATCTTTTCAGATTTTCTCTTCTTATTTCCCTTTAAAAATATATTTTTCTTCTTATGACTTCTATCACTAGTGTCTCTATTCTTATTATCTTCCCTCTTTATAGCACTTTATACTTACTAACTGTTTTTATAATAATTGTTGCTTTTGATCCTCACTAAAGCTCTATAAAATACCTGAGGCATCTCCCATTAAACTTAATTCACAGATAAGGCAACTGAGGCACAAAAAGTGAGGCAAAGTTCTGAAGGTGTCTTTGAGTTTTGTTATCAGAACTCGAAGCCCAGATTTTCTGGATGAGCAACCTGTAATCACTGTCTGATTCCCCTCCCTGGGGTCATAAATCTCATTCCCAAGACTAATTCCACAGGACATCTGAGCATATGCTGTATGCTTAGCACTATTCTGGGAAAAGATAGGTATAGAAAACAGATGTTCCTACTCAACAGGTGTATAAACTAAGTAGAAGCTATACAACTCCTTCCATAAAACATCTATAATGAACTACATCAAACATTCTTTTAAATGCTTACTGGAAGTGGTGCTTCTTATTTAGGTTTATTGGAAATAAGGAACATGGATTTGGAAGTGACAGTATTGAAACATATCACATGGGAAATGGCTTCATATAGATTTTGAGATTGATGAAGGAAACTTTTGATTTTTGTTTTCCTTGTTCAACTCAGTGGTTCTATATTTCTTACTGAGTGCTTCTTCCAGTTCTATGAAAACATAGAAGAATGTCTATGAAAATATAAAGGTATATCAAATCATAATGGAAGAATACACATTTTTTCAGTATGTCTATATTTCATAACTATGAAAACACAGCCAAAAGTTTTTTTCCTATGTTCTAGCTAAATCAGTGTTTGAGTTTGATGCAATCATAGCAAAAAGGTAATGTGTTTTTGTAATGACAGGGTTGATTGGATTTCCTCCCAACCTTAAATGATTCTCTTTTTCATTTACTAACAATCTGGGTAAGTGTGGAGACCAAATGTGCCACCCGCCTAATAGTAACAGGACAATAAAATCACATTTATAATACTGTTGTTTTTCTTCCCCACTGCTGGCAGCCAAAGAGAAGAGGGGAGATCTAGTCCAAAACCATTTTCTCTACATTAAGCCTTTTAAATGTCTCTCTGGTACAATAAGTAACAATGGTTTGCAAACCATTTCTCTCTTTAAAATAAGGGGTGATCTACCACAATGGGAATGAAGAGAGTGAACACTCAGCTCACCTAGTCACAAAGCATGGTGCTCATAAAGCTATAAATACAAAGGTTGACTTATAAATATATAGAGAATACCTTGACCCAGTTAAAATAACTTGAATTCAAACTGCTCTGTGCTCGTCAATAGTTTTCTCCCTTTCTCTTCTCATATTCCTTGCCTTCCCTTATCTTTTCTATTAAAAAAGTTCTAATTATAAGATAGACATTACACTAGATTCAAGAGATGTATTACAATATTACAACATGTCCCTGCCCTTAAAAACATAATTACTGGAATTAAGATGAAGACATGAGGAAGAAGAAAAGATTTGTAAAACTGAAGAATGGAAAAAAATAAGTTTAATCAGCTGATACACCCAAATTCTGATTTTGCAAATTTTTTATTATATATGATATTTTAAGTTATTACCCATGTCTTGTCAAAACTCATTTCTAGGCCTTAAGAGATTTGCAAATGTTCCCCAGTGAATTCACCAGTACTTGTTACCTCCAATGGTCATCATTCTCTGATTTAGTCTCTCAGTATTTTATTTTCCAAAGAGTTCAGGAATAGTTAAAATCATAGCTTTAAAAACTTTTTTTTTTCAGAATAGCTTGGATTTGTTTAAGAAAGTTTTCTTGCCTATCTGTTTCACCACATTGTTAACCAAAGCTGATGTTATTTTTAGAGTGCTAATTCAAATGGTATATATAAATTGCTTAGTTCAACATTGTATAATTGATAGTCATTACTACTAGCATTGATTTCAAACTAGTACATTGGATAACCTGAGAATAAAGTTTACCAATCCATATTCCTGTGATTTGGTTGACACAACTAGTGATTAACAAAATTCTAAGTCTCTTCTTCTTTTAGGTATACATCTCCCTGACTTCAGTAATGGCTATTTAACTTGCTTTGGTCAATAAATATGAGCATAAGTGACATGCATCATTTCTGGGTATAAACATTTCAGATGCAATGTGCCATTATACCTGTATTTTCTTCCCTTAATCTGGAAAAATGTGTTAATGCACAGCTTAGCCTGACGGACACAAGTATATTATTTTGCTGTGCTTTACACTCATGATATACAAGTTTCTACCTCCTTAATATTTATTACATTCTTGCTACTGCTTCACATGCTCTACTTGTTCCTCTCTAAATATAAAAAAAAGACTCATGGACTCCAGATCCTTTGAATCTATTTTCTCTTTAATTTAACTTTATATGGGGGAACAAAAAACTCTTTTCTTTCTATATGATTAATAAATTCTTGGGGTAGTGATGATGTATTAAAATAATTTTATTTCACCAAGTCACCCAACTCAATTTGTTATCCACAGTCTATTTTCAATAATTATTTCTGAAATAAAATGTGTTTTAAATTAAAAGAATAAATTTAGGGTTGTCTTTATATCATTTTCAAGAATGTGTCCAACCAGTGAAATACTAGAAAGATTAGAGTATAGTGTATCCTTTTTTTCTGTTCCATAGAATAATATAAGAATATATTAAACAGCAGCAGTGGTAATATATTTTTTAATGTGCAATTTACAGAAAAAAAATAAATTATTTGAATTAAATGGTCCTTTAAAATAATAATTAAAAATAAAAAAAAAAACAGGTTGTGCTCATTTATTTGGCCATTCATTTTCTCACTTCAAAATAATACTGACTGGTTTCAGTCCATACCCCAGAGCTATAGCACATGTTTTATAACAGATGTTTTATTGCCTGGCACTTTGCAAAACTCATCCATCCAAAATATTATAATATGCCCCCAACCCCAACCACTACTGAAAATAAAACAGCAAGAATTGTAAAGCAACCAAAAAATGAAACAAAAAAGTCATTCTGGAGCATAGGAACTCTTTTGTTCTTAAGTTTCTCCACATGATGTGCTTTCTCTTTCTTAATTAAACTTTGGTCTTAAAAATTGAATACTGGGAGGTTTTGTTCTGCTTTTCCTTTGCACTAGTGCATCCTACTCATCAGAAATCATGACTGTGGATAATGTTACTTGAACAGTATCACTACTTTGACCTTTGTAAAGAGTTTTATTAAGATTTATCAAAAATCTCTCCTAGGATTCTTAACATAATTGTAGAAGGTGGACACCAGAGATGAAAAATATATTCTACTTTATTATAAAGATTAGTTCAGACTCTGTATCTGTCTATGTGATAGTGTTAACCCATGGCTTTTAAGCATAAATTAGTTGTGTCCAGATGAACAAGGTAGCTAGTTTATGTAAAGGGGAAAGGTTGTTAGGAGATGTTAGGAATATAGTGACAGTAGAGTGGATGACAAATATAAAATCTCAAATAAAGTACACTCAAATAAGACTGCTTTGCTAGAACAAAACTCAGGCTTTGGTCTGCCAGTTTGCATCTCTGTTTAATACCTAGTTTAACTAGATATTTCTTGTATCAAATTTATATAAAGATTCATACTGGGAAGAACAGTTTTTCCTGAGATCTTTTGGTTTGTGATACTTTTCTAAACTTAATGAAAATGCCCTGAAATGTACCAATACTTAACTCCAAGGCCTCTCTCTTTGCATCTATATATTCAATTTCCTTGAATCAACCATACTTAATATCTAATGGACCCACAAACAGTAGATATTTCCATTCCTTACTTCTGTCACTATACCCTCTAAGCATTAGTATTTTTTTTTTTTCCAAAACTGAGCACAGGAAAAGAATCTCTAAGTTTCTGTGATCCTCATTCTACATCTCATGGATATTATTGTCATCTCAAAACAAACAGAAGACATACTCTGAGCAATAAGTGATTGCACATTTTCTTTTAGGACAGGTTAATAAAGCAAATCAAATTTATTATTATCCTAGAGAAGGCTAAAAGAGGCCATTCTATTTTTAAATACAGTGACTGAATATTTTCTTGAAATTGTTCCACCATTCAAAGCAAGTGATTAGAAAGGAAGAGAGAAGGAAGAACAGTAGCCACAGTTTTGTTTTGTCATCAGATCATGGAGAGAGGAAAATGGTTTTGTGCTCAAGCTCAAACAGACTTTGCCTTTAGTCTAAATTTGTGGATGCTGTATTCCAGGAGCAAATGGTCTCACAAATGTACCAATAATGCCTATTGATCTGAAGATTTCTCCCTTAAGTTAGAAATCCTTAGTGTACTTGAAGTTGTGCTTGTCTAAACATGAGCATTATGTTCACCCTGTCTCCCCCAGGGAGAACTTCTGATATAATATATTTTCTTCAATGAGTAACAATGTCCTCAAGGTTTACCTGCACGAGGAAACCCGATAATTCTTTGTTTGTTCCAGCATTATTAAACAGACTACTTATTTAATCATGTCAGATAACTGAGATGGAGCCTCCTTGTTTTAGAATATATGAGCATTTCTAAAACTACAGTAGATGGTAGAAACCCTCTGGAAAGTTGATTCCTTGTGGTACCTGAGAGGCATGTGAGCAGGCTATAGTGGAGGTAAAAAAAAAAAAAAAAAAAAAAAAAAAAAAAAGCTGATCATATAGTACCTAATTTCTTTTGAAGAGGATATTAAATATTAAAAGAATTGGGGTTCTAACACTGTTCATACGAGTGATCATCCATAAAGCACTCTTGTAAAAGACCTGGAATAAAAAATAGGTCATGTAATTCCTTCTTTGGGACCTTTTGTGAATCTGAAAATTTCCAACTATGGTCTAACTGTATGAGATCGTAAAATTTCTCCAATATTCTTTTGATTTTATGGATGAGTTAAAATTTGAGAAGTACCCATAGGAAATATGAGACTATAAGAAATCCATCATTAATCATATTCACTTAATTTTAAGTTTCAGACATGATAGAATAATGAGGTCCTAAAAGTTAGAGTCTTTCTCATTTCTCTTGCCTTTGTCTTCCTCAGCTCCCCCAAACTGGATCTATTTACATTCTTCACATTAGAATGAAATCATGTCAGATGCAGAGAATGGAACTAGGGTCTAACCAGCTACTGGGTGGGTTCCTTATGATTTGTCTATCATTGACAAGCTATCCTGGGTTTTATTGCACTAAAACTATACTCGGAGCCCATGAAGCCACACATGCCAGCATTCGTACATTCCTTCTACCTCAATTCTCCAATAATTTTACAGGATCTAATTAGTTCTAAGAATATGATTCTCTGGAGGATCCCAAGATCCCAGCTCATTTATCTCCCCTCACTGACAAAAGGACAAAAATAAAACTGCTATTGTAAAAGCTATACTGCGGCATTGCCTAATGGGAACCTAGAAAAGGAATGCTAGTTTCAGGAGGTATAGATACAAAGAAATGAAAATGGGATATGGGGCTGTGGGGAGACTGCATTACTGAGACAGAGACTGTGACAGTGGCTTTGTTTATAAATGTTGCTAATTATGGGATGGCATGCTTGTACAGAATACAAGATTAAGTTGGAATCTAGTTGGAGGCTGGGGTAAGAGTAAGGTTGGTGGAATATAAAGTCAATCCTAATTGCAGAATCTGTATCTGTGAATTCTGTATTCATGAATTTGCCTGCTCACTAAAATTCATTTGTTACCCTCAGATAAATACTTGCTGAACTTTTGTGGCCATTTGTGAACATGTACAGAGAGGCAAAAAAAATTGGGTCACTCCATCAGCACATTCCCAAGTGAGGTGGAACAGGGCAAGGCTCTGCTTTCTTGTTTCAGCTCATTCGCTTTAAACAAGTATACTTTTCATGGTAAAATTAGTGCCACATTTTTTTTTGCATTTTTATATTTTTTGTTGGTGATTTTTATTTTTAAAATGCCCCCCAAGCATAATCTGAATTGCTGTCTAGACTTCCCATGTGCAAGAAGACCGTGATGTTCCTTACAAAGAAAATACATGTGTCAGACCACCTTCATTCAGGCATGAGTTAAAGTGCACTAAACTGCGAATTCTGTTAATGAATTAAATATATATATATATAAAATATATATATGTGTGTGTGTGTGTGTGTATATATATACACATATATACATATATGTATGTGTGTATGCATGTGTGTGTATGTATATATACACATGTATATATGAGTGTCTTTACACAAACATACAGAATACAAGGTTAAGTATTGATTGATTTATGAAAGTGTTATGACCAAGTCTCAGAGGATGCTAACCATGTATGGTTCAGTATTGGCTAATTCAGTATTTGAGGCAACTTTATACAACATAAGTATCATGAAAACTGAAAATCAACTGTAATTTGTTGTTTAACTTCTGTATTTGGTTCTTTGTGTGTGTTCACAGCATAGAATGAACATCTCTGTGCTGCACTAAGTCACTGGAAATTTTCCTAGAAGAAGAATATTAGGGTCCTGGTCACTCTTTAAATGTTTTGCTCATAAGAATACTCAAGCCCCTTAATTGTGATTTGTATGTAGCCACACCTTTCTCTTTTTTGAAAAATCACTTTGGGTTTTGTACAGATTAAAATATGCAGTAAGTACCTGACATTTTTACTTTGGTGGTGTACAGCTCTCTTGCCCACCAGTTCTAGAGATATACTTAATAATGCTGATGGGAAGACAAGCTCAAAACTCAAAATGATTATTCTTTTTTTTTTTTTTCCCCAACCTCTAAGACAGAGTCAAGATATTCTTAAGATCAAGTTTTTATTATTTCTAAATACACCTGAGCTATGTGGATAACCACTATAGTCACAGATGCCCTTATGTGGTCACTTTTTTTCTGGAAGTTATAGACTTCATGTAAAAAGACCAACATTTCACCTTAATTTTTATTGACTTCAAACTTGGTTTGCATTCAGGAGTAAGAGAAATTTGGAGTTAATATTGCGCTCAGTAAGGACAGGTTTGCAGACCCATCTATGTAATCGCCATTCCTTCCGGAGGCCTTAGCCAGCCAGAATTCTGACACAAAGTCTTCTAATAAAGCTGCAAAATATCCACTTGGAATCTTAGAATTGCTAATTCATTGTTATAACATGGTTCTCATAAAATTATATAAAAAACTCATTTTACGGTTGTCAGGGGAAATAACTACTCAGATAAATAGGCATGAAAGTACCATAACTACAGCATAGAAAGCCAATTTGAAATTGGGCCCCATCCCCAGTCTCCTAATTGGCCTTATTATAGTGTCATAGGAATGAAAAGTTCTGTTAGCAATAGTTTTATGTTTAGCTCAGTGTTCTGAAAGATAGTGTCCTATATGCATTATTGCTTAGAAATTGTGATATATTTTGCTACAGTAGTAAACATTTTTGGCATTGATTCTCATGTGAATTTGAAGTACTTAGACAAAAATGATAATTTCTATTGAATTTTTATAGACATTTCTAGTACTTATTTTATATAATTAAGCAAGTGTCACAGTTTGACTATTTTTAAATATAATTTTTTCCTTTGTTAGGGCTTCTTATCTTTTGATATCATATTCTCAAATAAATAGAAATAAGATAGAACACTTTGTTCATAATTTCTTCTAAGGAGGAAAGAAAATAGCATTTCTGGGTTCTCAAAGAGTCTGAAAAGTGTGAGTGTATGTAAGCAATTACTTCAAACCCTTAGTATCTATATTATTTTATTAAATATTACATATTTTAATAAACATCTTCATGTGTATATCAGGCTATATACATAGATATGACAAAAACAAATGTAATTTTGAAGGTACAATAAAGAGAAATCATTATGTATATTGGTATGCATATATACGTACACAAATGAACATAAACAGTGATGCTTTGAATGTAATCCCGTAAACAAGGTTTTCTAGGTGAATAACGCCAAAGATCTAGGGAGAATGTCTTGACTCCTTTTATCCTCAAGAACTTTCATAAGACAAACCTTTCAATAAAAAATTTATTGGCCTAGGGAGGTGCTGCTTAAGATTCAAAATTTGGCAGACAAATATAAATTTATGTGCCTTTTTTCCTGATTCACAGTGAAAAGGCAGGACTTCATGGCAGCTTGTGGGATGAGAAATCGGGTTTTAGATTACATAGATGTGAGAAAATATTCCTAATACAAAAAACAAAAACAAAAGCAAAAATAGCATGTTATTTATAGAAAGACTTTATGTTGATGACTGTGTAGATACTAAATATCTACGTCTTTCAGCTTATACTGTTTATGTTTAATATGGAAAATTAGAAAAAATTAGTGCACGACATTACTATCTTTAAGTAGTTAATATAATAGTAAACTCCTAGCACATATTTAGCAGTGTATATAACACATACTGTTTGCTCTGTTTTCTCAGCAGAAACTTGAGGTAAATGAGTAGGGAGAGAGGTAGGAGGCTGGCTAGTGGAACCCACAGCTCAGCTCAGGACAGCTCATTTGAAGACAATAGACCCAGCCAGAGCCTTTATTTATTTATTTTAATTACTTTTCTCTCCCTCCTATTAAATGCCTCCTCCTTTGTTCTTAATTTGAAAGCGACCGTCCCCATTTAATTACTGTGCTTTCGATTGACAAGAGCAGAGGACAGGAAAAAAGGAAAGCTGTCTCCTTTATGTCCTATTTGACACAATATAATGAACGTGTGATGGCTAGTTTATTTTTTTCCTTGACAACTTAAATATTTGAAGATGAAATGTGGAATTTAAGAGCATAATGACAGAGAGCAAAGGGAGAGTAAAAGAAAAAGAAAAAAAGAAAGTTAATTGGACCAGGAACAAAATACAATAGTCATTTGTGCATTTGCCTAATAGTTTAATAACTGCCAATTTGGTGCAGGGTTTCTGTGTAATTGTAATAAGAATTTCATCTTCAGCTCTTCCCAGGCAAAGAGGAGTCAGCAAATAGACTGTCCACCGGATGCCCTGGTCCTGTGTTTTATTATGTTTACTTTATAATCCCATCATCCGCACGCCACCAGCATGCTTGAGGGGTAGGGAAGGCAGCAGCGGCTGCTCCCTCTCGGCCCCCTGTCTTTCAGAGCTACCCTAAGGTACTTAAGAATGACAGTATAAAGAATATCTGTGCAGATGAGCCTGTAGATTTGGGGAATTGGCTGCTTATAGACAGGGATTCTTTTGGTAGACTTAATTCCTTTAGCAAGGGTGAAGTACCATCTGTGGGGATTCCTGTCATGTATAAGGAAGTTAGTCATGCTCTCTATGGAGTTGAGTTTCGTGAATTTTAATGAAACCTGTGTCAATCTGTCTCCTCTATACCCTAGTGTTAAAATCAGTGGTCAGCTACTCAACAATCACAACAGTAAATCACAGTAGATAAACCAACCAGGACAGCTCTGAAGAATTTAAGGTTGTGTTCCCCTCTCAACCCCCCTTCACAACTAGAACACTGAAAGAATACATAATGAACTGGTGGCATTTCCGTTTCAAAGGGAAAGCCTTGTGTTCAAACCAGGAGTCTAGATATATTTTTTAATGGCCTTTATTGGGAAGTTTTCCTTCTTTGTTATTATTTATATTTCTTGTAATAGAGCTGTCATAGATTCTCAGGTTTTTGTATAGGTTATGTGTAGTAAAGCTGCACTTTTACAAAAACACTCGGGGAGAAATGCTGATTCTAACCAAAGAAAATGAACTGTTATGCAGAAATTAAGAGAAAATGATGTGTGTGCCACCTGAATATAAATTAACTGTGAATGATGTAACTCAGGGAAGCAGGTGGCAGTTCTATATGAGATATTTACAATTAGCTGTATGCACCACTCTGAGAGCACAGCATAGGAAATATCCCACCCAGATTGAATTGGCTCTCAATGGTTTATAATAGCATTACAGACCTCAGTGGAACTTTCTAACTCTTCTATGATGTGTCACTACTATCTCAAAGACAAGGTCATTGGAACATAACTTTCATTGTCACTTTGTTTGCATGCGTAGGCCAAAACTGTTTCTATGGAGAGAACTGACAGAATGAGTTGGATCTGAAAGTTCTTCTTGGCAGAACTGTTCTGGCATAAAATGGAACTATAACTGGTTTTCTTAATGGTAAAATCTACAACCTCCATTTATCTTCTTGTTTGAGCTAGTGGCTGGCTGTTTTCATAGATCTATTGTCTATCCAGTGTCATGTTTCTCTTTATTCTTTTTGTTGGTGAAGGTATACACTATTATAGCAAGCTGGCATCTTTTATATTTAGGATCAAAATTGATACTCCCCCCATTTAAATTAATGTATATTTGCTTTTCAACTACTTCTTTGAGTTAAAGGCATTAATATATCAGTGCATGTGCTAACCCACATTAAATCTCCATTTAAAATACTGCCTATCTTATTTTTAAGTTAATAAATACATGGATGTGTGTGAAGTTTCCTTTGTTATTTTTCATGGCTTCATTCACTTACTATCATTTGACATTTATATGTGTCACAAATTACATTGATGCAAAAGTCTTAATATATATAAAAAAAAGAGCAATATTGAGAGAAGCATTTTATTCTCAAGAAATAAAAGAGACATCTCTCTGTTTTTAAAAAGAAAACAAAAAACATATTTAGCTCTTTGTGTTTGTTGCCTGATCATGTCTCATACTATTTAAATTTACTTAACAAAGGGCATATAGTAGGTACTCAACAAGGTATTTGATTAATAATTATATAATATATAGCTATCATACAAAAATCTAATCTTTTATTTTGATTTGTTCACAAACTTTGCTTTATGGAAATCCTCTAATTTCAACTTTGGAATCCAGCAGTTCACAAATACTATATATTCATTAGCCATTTCTTAATTATTTCAGTCATTTATTTTAATAAATATTTAGCAAATATAAACTATGTGCTAATTATAACCCTAAGCCCTGGTAGGATAATGGAGAACAAGAGAGCTATGTCTGTCCTCCCTTAAGGAGTTACTATCTACGAAGTGTGTTTGTTACATGCTGTTGAATCAGCTCTGACTTCTGGCAACCCTCTGAATGACTGGTGTCCATGATATCCTGTCCCCAACAGCCCTGCTCTGCTCCGGTAAACTCATGCCTGTAGCTTCTTTCATGGGGTCCATCCATCTCATATTCAGCCTTCCTCTTTTCCTGCTTTCTATTTTTCCCAGCATTATTGTCTTTTTCAAGGAAACCTGCCTTCTCATGATGCATCCGAAGTAAGCCAGCTTCAATTTTGTCAGTTTTGCCTCCAGAGACGTTTCAGGCTTAATTTGCTGTGGGACCCACTTGTTCATCTCTGTGGTAGTCCAGGGTATCCATGGAGCTTTCCTCCAGCATCGTTATTTCAAATGAATCGATTTTTTTTCCTACCGTCCTTCTCACTGTCCAACTTTCACATCTGTACATAGTAATTGGGAGTACAAGGGAAGTACCATCTATAAATAATCTAAATGGCTCAGTGTTCTTGATGCAGATTTCAGTAATCCATCCAACTTTTACCCAGATCTCCCTTCATCACTTCAGTGCTTATTTCCCAGGCGTCAGAACAGTTAGTTGCTGATTATTCAAATTTGGATTCTCTGTAGAAATCTTCCTTCGTTAAAGTGAGCTTCTTTTGATTTCACATTTCTTCCTTGGGACAGCCCTTATCCACTGAGTGGCAGGATTCAAAGGCCTGGAGTTTTTTTCCCCAAGGGTGGGACACTACCTAAGGGCCAACCATCTCCAGAGCTCTGATGAGACCGGCTGAGGCCTTTGTTGCAATAGGCATTACAGTTCATTTTCTTTCTCTGCCTTATCCTACTTCCTTTACTTCAGTCAATGAACAGTTTCCATACAGTTCTCCCAAACAAACCTTATGGGTGTAAATTTCCACTTCAAATTCTGTTTCTTATATAAGCCAACCTAAATAAAGACCTTGGCAGCTTCCAATGATAAAGTATAGTATACAAGTTCCTAAGGGTAATATAATTTTAGATCAGGAATATGAAAAACAAATTAAAACAAGTGACATTTGAAATATGAAAAGAGGTATGAAAAAGTCCTAAATTGGTCCCTTCTCATTTCCTATTAATCCCAAAGCCAATAGAATAAAATCAGAAGGAATGTACTACAGTTTTCCCCTTTAAGAAAAATTTTTGTTAAAATGTCCACACTAAAGGATTAGAAGGAATTCTAAACTGACTTTGCAAAAAATGTTCTCTCCTCAACCTCTATTACTTATTCAAATATTTTCTAATCCATAGTAACTTCAACTGCTTATAAATTCATAAAACATCTATAATCTCTGTCAATTAACCTTTGATTTTATATTTTATTGTATTGTGTGTTTCCGTTGTACATACAGGCACTTGACTTGTCTTCCAACTCAGATTTTTTGCAACCTCTGTGAGGACAGGTGTCATGTTTCAATTTCCATATCCTCCTAATCTGCCCACAGTTCTCAGTTGCAGAACATATGGGAATGTTGTGACACTCGAGAGGTATTAAAGGAAAGAAACAAATTCAATGTATTCCTTTTTAGATTTGAAAATTACTTGGCAAATTGAAAACAGCAAGTCCATTAAAGCTTGAACACTATCTCTTCCTTTATTCTTGCCTTACATTTGGCTGTATATACATTTAGAATGCAGCCTTGCAATTATGAGTTATGAATCTGAGTTCTAAAGTTGTCTACTAATAACTATATTGAAATATTAAAAATAAACAATATAAAAACAAAGATGAATCAAAGCCAGTACCTAATTTATGAGCATATTATAATAGAGACTAAAATTGCTTATAAAACAAAAAATAGTACAAATACCTAATTTTCTTTATAAAACATTACAATGCCATCTACTTGAAGTTAATGATAACATCTAAAGTAATATTTCTTGTGGATATTTTTTGTCATTGCAGCTTCTGGTTTTTCAAAATGTGGATTTCTTTATCCATACAGACTGTTTTTGTTGTTATTGCTCTTTTGACTATTGCTGTGGTTTTATTTATTTATTTATTTATTTACTTATTTATTTATTTATTACTAGTAGTGTAAAAAGGCTGGACTTTTGCAACTTATAAGATTTTTGATCCTCATCTTCAGGAAATAAATTTATTTCACATAAGAAACCCATTTCTGGAGTTGGCTAGAGTGTCATTTGATCAGTTGAATGCAGTTAAACATCATCAAGATTTCTTTCTCCTCTCTGATATAATGAATGGGGTGATTTCTTTCTCATTTTATTTTGAAAATCTCAGTAAAATTAATCAAGCATGTTTTACTAAACCCCAGTTATTAAGCCTCACAATTGATGAATTACCTTTGCTTAGAAGGATGGGTTGGGGTAGGGTAAAAAGAGTGTTCATTTCTTTTTGTGAATTCACACAAATAGTTTATAAGAATTTTAACTATGATATTGCATCCATGGCTTTATTTTTAAGATCAAATTTGGTGCCACATGAGTGCTTATTTATTTTTCATAAAATATATGTTACTTTGATTTTAAACATTAATGTTCTTCTCAGCAGCAATGATCCACACCACTTTCTCTGTTACAGCTATTCTTTGGAAACTATTTTAGGATGCTTTAAGTTATAATTAAAAAACAAAAACAAACAAACAAACAAACAAAAAACCTTAGCATCAAGCCAAAAAAATATAAACATTATTGTACTAAAAGTATAGGGAAAAATATCAGTGTTACTTCACTGATTAGAGTATTTACATATGAAATATTAGAAAGAAAAGGAATATAATACAGCTAAAAATTCCCTGGTGATGTTATCAAAATGCATTTTACTAAAGCAATTCACAAGGTCAACTACACACACACAGACACACACACATGCACATTCTTTTTCTCTCTATATATAAAACATGTGTCATATACATAATATATATCCTCTAAATAATAGCTTTATAACTTGTATACACACACATATATATTCTCTCTCTCTCTCTCTCTCTCTCTCTCTCTCTCTCTCTCTATATATATATATATATATACATATATATATGTATATATGTAAAATATATATTATACATACATATAATATATATTCTCTGTTCTAAATAATAACTTTCTAACTTTCCCACCAAGATCCAGAAAAAAAATCTTCCTTCCTATGGTTCTAGTTCAAATTAACAACCATTATTAACTCCTCAGGGTAAACAATTAAACTCAATTTTCTATTTTGTTTACCTCTTTGGAGTTTACTATAGCACTGGAACTATAGGATGCACTCTGTAAATCTCAATTATTAATAAATCAATAATTCAAATATTAAATGGTATGATATTATAAGAATAAAATATAGGTTAATTCTTTTGAAACTTTCTCTTGTTTTCCTCCAGCCTTCTCACTTTTTTCTTCTAAGTTCCAGTTTTCCATTCAATCACAAGTAAGAAAGATGAACAATAAGTTCAGATGATCCATTGATGTCAATTGAGTCTTACATGGAACTAGAATGATAACTATTAGTGAAAAGTCCCATGTCAACCAAAAACAAATACAGAATAAGCCAGTAATGGCTGCTGTAGTACAATATAGAAACAAGAAGTCAAGGTTTCTGATTCTAAGAGTTTATCAATGACCATTTATCCTTCTAACTATAATATATGCTAAAATTGAGATATCAAGTTTTATATGCTATTACCTGATAAAGGAGCACTTATATTTTATTTTAGAAGAGTAACTGTTTCTTTAGAATTCATAATCCAGGATAGAAAATTACTTACATAAAATATCCTACATATCTGTCATATGCTATATAATGTAAAATGAATGTATTCTGCCTTAATTATTTTCCTCACCTAATGAGCAGTATAAGGTCAACAGCTCACTAAGCACTTCTTTCTGATGTGAAATTCAAGTAGGACCTTGAAGATATATAAACTTACTTTCTTGCACTAAAAACATTCAAGTCAGCAACACATATTAAACAATTTGCCTTCAAGTTTTTCACAGCCTTCAATACATTTCAAAAGGTAAATAGAAAGTAATGTGTCATCAGACATGTCAACATTGTTCTTCCCAACTTCTGTGCTGAATGGCTATCTCTCTAGCTCATTTGCAGTGCTTTTTGAAGTCTTACTTCAATCACAACAGTGTTTCGTACCCAAAGCTCAGTTTTTGACTCCAGCGTAGTGAATGAGACAGTCTGCTTTCATTTCCAGAGTTTATGCTAGGGGGAAAAATGTCAATTGCTCTAATTTTGGGGGTAATTTCTTTTTAAACTTGTTTTTCTTTTATAATTTTTTTTTTATTTCTCAACAAATAAAAAATATATTGTTTTTAAAGCCTTAGGGTAGACCATTGGACTCAACTTTCTACTTGTTTAGCTCTTTTGCAGGATCTACAGTACTAGGCCTTATAGACAGTCTGTGAATCTTAGTTAGATATAATTTGATTAATAATCATCCAGTAGTTAAGGAGAGGTAAATGATAGAGAGGTAAGCATCTTAATGAAAATTTGGTGACAATAAATTCCAACAACCGAGGCTAGCATGGCTGAAATTTAACACTTTTCCTTACGAACGTCAATGATCTTGTTTTGCCTTTATCAAAACCTCCCTGAAAATTTGATTGTCTTGATTTCAATTTCAAAAGAAGTAGCTCACAAACCAAAATTTCTCTTTGAACATCAGGAAAAGTTAAAAACAAACCAAATAAAACTACCCCCCCAAAAAAACAAAACCATAAAGTGCCAAAGAGCAATGTTTATAAGTTTTCAAATAGAAGCTGAAAAACACCAGTAAAGTTTGGATTTAACTCAAATGTACCATCAACCTCAGGCAGCTCCCTCCCGCCCCTATCCCTTTTTAATGGTCCATTTGTCTAGTCCCCCTGGAAGATCTATAGAGAAAATTACCAGGGCAGAATGTAGATCCAATTGCACATCCTGCTACAGGAGAAACGATTCCTGTTCTCATCATTGGGATCAATAATTTGCTAACACAGTATTAGCAAGAGCAACAACTCCACCAGGTTAAAGGAGTTTTACACTGAATAATGATGGCCTAGGAAAGGGAAAAGCTGAGCGAGTAAATCCTGGCAGCCTTTTACTATTGAGAGAGCACATGCCAGTGAATCAATAGTGGCTCTGGTGAGCTTGGGCTGTAAAGATGCTTTATTGTTCTGCCTAAGTACATTGGCAGAGACGCTCTTCTTAATATCTGTACACAGGAGCCACTGGGATCCAGGACTGCCCTATTAATGAAAGTATTTCCTTTTCAGAAGAATGGAAGTCCCTTCCAGGGACCCAGGGCATAGCTGCATCTTATCTCTGTAGAAACTCCAAGAAAAAGAAAAGGAGTGGCATGAGAAGAATAAAGGAAGCCCCACGGAGAGTGTGGAAAGGGACCTCGAGCTAGAGAATGCCACTTCACCTCAACAGGTTTCTAAAACTTATTGAGACCTTTTTTCCTACATGCCTTCCTCAGTATTTCTAGAAGCAGAGACTATTAAAACCAATGTGCTTTATTTGGTTTTCCTCTTGGACAAATAAGTGATCTCTTGATAAGAAAATAACATTTTGAAATAGTAACAGGATTTACTCCAAGTCATCAGACATTGAACACATGAGGCAGGGATGAAATACCTTATGCCAATCACTAGGCTAGAGTGGTCTTCCCATTGCCTCCAGTGATCATCTTTAATTTATGTCTCTTTGGATACTCTTATAAGTTTTTTCTTGCCAAATATTTAAGGAAGGAAATTTGTTCATCAAATATTTCTGGCTCTCTACTTATTTGGGTATATAGAGAAATTGTACTTTCTGTCCTCATTGTGGCTGGACAACCCATAGGACAGTTTCTGGAAATGAATTGTGAGCATATATCCTTCCTATACTGGATCAGTTACTTGCCCATTAAATACTTGATGTGAACAACATGGCGAACAGAAAAGAGATATTAAGGAGTGCCTCACCCATGTAAGCCTGACAGATTCAGAGTAATTTACAGTTAATTAAGAGAAAGGCAGGCATACAGCTGAGTATGTAGAGTAAAAATTGTTTAAAACAAAGACTAAGGGGAAAAAATTATAATGTGGCTGTTGTAACATGAAGTTTACTATAGTTAATAGTTGAGAAAACAACTAAATTTCTTAGAGAGTTGTACTTCCAAAAGAACCACCAGCCTGAACTAAAAAAGCACCAATTGTTTAAGATTTAAAGCATCCGTCAGGCTCTCTACCATCTATAGGCAAGGAGCAGGCTGAGAAAGCTGCTCAACCTCCAAGTAAGGTATACTTTCAAAGGCCCACTGCAAATATTGTGTGTCTGACTAAAAGAGAGAGAAGGGGCTCCCGAATTAGAGCCAAGGACCATAGAGAATAGTGGTCTGAGCGCTCTTCCCATGAAACTGACTCAGGATTTAACAACAAACATCTCCCACTTGCAGAGTAGGGCCCTTGCTACATTTGCCAAGAGGGTTTCCGAAATGCTGCAAACCAGAGACAGTTTTGTGTTTCCCCTGCTGACTGGATTATTTCTGGATTACCTTATCCCTGTTTCATTAAAGTCTGTGAGACAGTAGAAGCAATTAACTTGTCTTTCAAATAGTGCATAGATTTCCTAATGAAGAAAGGCTTCAGGTGGACTGGATTAAAGACGCTCACATATACCCCCTGATGTACTGATAATGTCACATTTCATAAGATCCTGAACTGAAATCTTTTGGATTGTCTTCCCTGGGGAGGAAATACATATATTTTGTCTGAGGAGGGGTTATGGTCTGAATATTTTGTGACCAGAAGGGTAAACTTTGGTTACCATTAATGCTGTTTATCTCTGCTACCTAATCATATGTTTAGATTATACTCCCTGGATCCTTTGTAGTTGGATAGGGCCCTATGACTAGCCAATGAGCTTTAAGCTGCTGTGATGTTTGTTATATCTGAGCAAAGGCATTTAATTGACAGTTCTAAAACCCCCAGAACTCTTTTTCCCTAGGCCATTTTTAGAAATGGTGGCTGTATAGTAGATTGGACACCAGAGTGAAGAAGTATAAAGCAAATGCCAGTCACATGATAACAGACCTGTAGACAAGCAAGAATATACATGTGTTGTTATAAGCTCTTACAATGTGAGGATTTTATTTCAGCATATTTTTGAGTATTCTGACTGGTAGAGAATCTCTGTCATCACTTTCTCTTGTATATCTAATATGTGTAAATCAGTGATATGATTAAAGTAGGTGATTATTATATAAAGAATAAATGCATAAATAAAAATATAATATAAAACATCTTTAGAATAAATTATTTTTTATCTACTTCTCCCTCTGTGATTTTTCTCATTTTATGTCCTGAAACTGAAAACCTAAATAACTATACAGACTTGTAAAAACTGTGACAATTTTCTGCAGTTAAAAGTAGTGATTTCTATGTGGCAATAATAATTATTCTGCACAATTTCCAGGTTTTATGATGAACTCTTCAAATGACTCCAGAAATACATATTTTCAACCAACCACAAAAATGGTTACTATAACATGAATTGGGTTATAAAGAACATTACTAGCTTGAAATATTCTCACAAAGCTCATCACAAACTTTGAATGGTATCCTTAAAAATTATTTCCTCAGGTTGTCTTCTCTAATTGTAGACTCACGCTTATAAAATACCATCCAGACATTGGCATCTTGATATGCTTCAAAGATTTGTGTATTTCTTTCCTCAGTGTGAGGATCGGATTTATAGTATCTTCATTTTACATAAGTATTTAGAGTTTATTTTGTGACTAAAAGACTATGCTTGGAAATCTACCACCAGCTTTGTATCCTAAGACTAGTGCCTCCTGGAAAGAGGAACTACCATTATAAAGGTAATGACCCTCCATATCAGTAGCCAGATAAGAATTATGTAAAGTCCTTTCTCCTATTCATTCTTCTAATGTGCCTATATTATGCCATTGCCTGGGAAAAGTGGTTGTTTGGAACAGTATTTTCCAGGGTAATCTACTTTCATCAGAGCACACCACCTGCACTATTCAGAAACATTTACAGAAATGTTAACTATATTCAATAGTACATAGTTTTTTAGAGTCTAGCCAGATGAAATAAGTATCTGGCAAAAACAGCTTTGTTCTCCAATGAATCTCATTGGCAGCATTCAACCCTCGAGTTAATTATTACTGGAGAAACCTTCAGGGGGAATTGTTTTCTCATCAATTTCTCCTTCCTTATCTGTGGAAATAACTTACTATAAGTGGAATTGCAAAGTGCTCCAAACTATTCCTGAAATCTACCTAAGTAGACAGAAACTGATTATTATAACTGTCCAACAAGTGAAACAGAGTAGATTTCCTAAGCAAAGGTACATCCAATATCATGGAATAAAAGATTAGAGATAGAAGACATTTCAAGTACCATGTCATCATCATAGAGCAGAGGAAACTGAGGTTCAAGTTTGGAAAGTATTCCTCAATTTCACAGAGATAATTAGCAGAAGAGGCACTATTGATAATCAAAGACTCCCTCTCTAATATTTCATTCATCAGAAAGTCCAAAACACTGACATTCATATGTTTGAATCAGTCAGTAAAAATCATACCATGTTATGACTTGGCTTATCAGATCTCTCTATTCACTCTTGAGAGTAAAATAGGATATGATTTATAAATTCTCCAGGGTAATAAGCATAAACCAGAACTATACTGGACAAAAGAGTTATACAGTCCCCTTGCTCATTGTCTGCTACAATAAAAGAGACTGACTCTGAGCAAAGAGTTGGCAGCAGGAAGATTGTGTGTCTTTCTATTCTGATTCAAATAGAAGAGATCTGCTTTTCCAGCTAATGGAGCCATTAATTTTATTTGAAATTTTCCTATAATCATAACAAAAATATTTAAAATCCATTGCTTGAATGAAGCACAATCATTTAGGTACTTAACATACTTATAAAATAACAATCATGTATGAGTTTCTCATAAACCAAGTCTTTCTTATATGACATAGCAATTAAAATATTAATATTTTCATAGTATCAGTACACTCACTTTAGGTCTTAAACTTTATGTGTCCTTACTTCAAAATTGGTACTATCTCAGACATACATATTTAGTGTTATACAGATGGAAAGAGAGAGATCAGAACAAGGAGAGGAGGTCGACCTCCTCCTAATTCCTTCCTTAGTCACATTTAAACCACCATCGTCAAAAATATCATCAAAATAAAAGAAGGGTAGGAGACAGAAATGGGAATTGGATTAAAAGTAACAGGTTTCCAATTTTTAATCATGTAAGTAATTCTTTTTAAAAATGCCAAAAAGAATAATTTATCTTTTGTGCCCAGAATGATTTCCTCAGAGGTATTTTCATTGTGAACTCAGGAGCAGCCTGCATTTTTCTGAAGGAAAGAGAAGAGGAGATATACTATTATCTTTTATTTTTCAGTCTCCCATGTAAAAGTCAAGGCCATAATGTAATGTACTGAAGGACAGGAGATGAGTCTATGTTATTTTTATATTTTACTAAACATTAATGCTTTTTGAGGGGGAATAAGTATGTTCTTTGAACTTCTATTAGCATGTCTTTCCACACTTGAAACGCTATTTCCTTGCTTCAGTGTACCTTTAATAATCACATGTTTAAAATTCTTATGAATGATTCTTAGCTTTGTACAATGGCCCCAATGTACTCTCTAGTTCATATATCAGTGACTGGGCACATGAGATTAAATTGTTATCATATATATTTTTTTCTGTTTTTGCTACTCATGCTCATAATACTAGTCTCTGGAGGTCATCAGAATGTGTCAAAGTGGAGTGATTTATAAAACAAGTGAAAATATTTTAATAATGTGTACAACCTGAACATAGTATTTAAACTCTTCAAATCTAATTTACCAGATACACTTGTTTTTTTATCATTTGGAAAATTTCCTTAACTACTTATTCCTTAGACATCAATTAGATGACATAACTAAATATATTTATTCGTTCTCCTGTGTCTAGAGCTATCTAATTATGTATAAAAGAAAGAGGTGACACCTATTCTTGGGAGTTAACCCAGTAATGGAGACAAAGTAAATTCAAGTAACAAGGACTTGCAATATTCAATTAATTCACAAAGCATAAGCTACAAATAGTAATCTCAAGAGATATCAAGAGAGGATCAATGAAGACAGAAATACATTGTGAAGGCTTTGTCTCTGAGGTTATGCCAAAGCTGAACTTCCATATTTAACGGAGCTCAGATGAAAAGAAGTTATGATAAATCCAGCTAAGTATTTACCCAATTCTTATTATCTCCTTTAAAACAGAACACGAACTTTGCATTTTCAGTATTATTCTCAGAAAAACAAACCATAATTTTCAGTCTTCCTTATTTTTGATGGTAGAAGTGAATGGCATGTGACATAAATGTAACCGAAGAGATTGACATAGAAAATCTATTGGATATTTCTGTGAAAGTTTTGTCTTTACTAGTATAAATTCTTTTTTTTTTTTTTTTAATTTTTTTTATGGTTCTCTTATTCTTTCCTGAAATTCCTTTCTGTTGGTTAGAGGTGTAGCAGCCAGTTTATAATTAAGAGGACACTACTCAGTTAAAAGCTACATGCTACAGATGGCAGAGGAATAATTAGAAATAGCTGTTTTATTAACGATCTATTCAAGCAACTGTACCAGCCTTAACCTGCCAGCCTCCAGGGTTATGACTGTAGAAGTAAAGTAAAACTTCTCTGTGGTTTGTTACAGCAATTGTGTCTCTGTCCCATGCAATGAAACAATATTTCACTGATGACCAGGGAGCTAGAGTATTCTGAATGAGAGTAGAAATGAACTTTGGTATATGAAATAGAGAGAAAGGAATTGTCCATAATAGAACCAACCATTCCTGTTCAGGGTATTTCTCTGGAATAGGAAAATAGAGCATCAATTTTGTTCAAAGAAAATACTGTAACTGGAACTTTTCTGGTACTATCACTATTCATTTCTGTACATATAGTAGGCTGTATTAGTGTCTATGATTTACTTCCACTATAATAACATGCCCCATATAAGATCCCAAAGGTGAAAAAAAATGCACTTTAAAAATGTTTTTTCTTTTTTTCCTTTTTTTTTTATCATGTTCGTCATAAATATTAAAATCCTCCCCTCTATGTTTTTTTCTTTTGTATTTGGTCATTTTGAGTTTCCCA